>JARHVA010004302.1:672500-1012500 GCA_037957365.1 Torreya grandis
TGTAACAGTGATTGTGTATAGGATAGACTAGGTATGCGATTAGAGCCATGTTTAGTTTTTTTATCTTATCTAAGAAGCACATAAAATTTATATTACTAATTTTATAGTGGTATTAACATGTAATCATCCATATTTATTTACTACCTACCAAACAAACTTACATCTTGCATTGGCTTAGACTAGACTGCAGACTATGTCAACTATAGGTGTATATTAAGTAAAAGTCAAAAGTCTCATGTAAGTACATATACATGATTTATTACTATGTTAACACCTCAAATATTTACTTTTTATGTCAATATGACATATTCATACCTATATTTATTCATCTATGTCTAATATCTAAGCTTACATCTTTCTTTAGCCTATATTGGTCTACAGATTTCACTTCAAACTATAGGTGTACTTTAAGGAAGTTATGAGACCTATAGGTGCTTGTTTATGTTTAAACATTGAGTTTTAGACCTATATCTTCCATTTAGGTCATTGAGGACCATTAAACACTTGGATGAACTCACTTATGTCTTGGAACTAAGTTCCCACTCAATTATTATTTTACTATTTTTAGGAAACTAAGGGTTTAATTTCCTAATTAGTAGAGAGGTCTGGATTAATCTATAAAATATGTGAATATAGTATGCCTTAATTAACCTACTAATTTATTTAATCTATAATTTCCTAATTTATTTATAAAAATAGAAAACAAGGGGATAGAGAGTGGACTTAGTTGATTTATGGATTGAGATGGTTGGATTCTGGAACTACAAATTGCTAAGCTGATTGGGCAGATTACTGAAAATAGGACCCAAAAGTCTATTTTATACCTAGAAAATAGTGCCAAAAACTAGACACTTTGAGGTCCAACTCTATATTCCATTTGATCTACTTCTTCTGAGCTTTCTAGGTTCTATTTTGATACTTTAAGAGGCTCTGTGTCTAGAATCTTAGATCTCAATCATCCACGAAGCTCCGTGTGTAAATGATTATGTCCTCTAGGGTCCTAAATCCTTAGGATTGAAAAGTGGTCTTGAATCATATATAAAAAATGGGTTAGTGTATATTATGCACTAAATGTATGATCACACCCCATGTGTGGGCATGTTACCTACAAATTAATACTCTGAGGAGGGATCAATTCCAATGTAGTTCTCCCAAATTGAATGTGTATTATGCAATCTTGTGTATGAAATGCAAGTATTATATAAATCTAGGCAAGATTGAGATGACTCATGACTTGTGCAAGAGCTTGAGTAGGCTAAAAATAGTAGTGGTTGGCTATATGTAGAGAATAAGAAGATTTGCTTGAGTATGCTTAGTGTATTTCTAGCTTGTGCCTTTTGAATGATTACCAACCCTTCTAAATGACCCTTGAATAGGATTTTATATGGAAACTAATGATCCTAGGTTAGATGAATTTGTTGTACACTGATAGGGAAAAATATAAGGATCCAAGGAAATCTAACCATTTGAGACTAAGCGTAACTTGGATAATAGAGCTAGAAAGTTGACACCTTAGGGTCCAACATTATAATCCAACTTATGAAACTATTATCTAAGGGGACAAGGACCTTAAGGGATAGGTATGTGCCTAGGGGAGGAGTCTAAGATAGCTGAGGCTGATTCAAGAAGGCTTCAGGTGATTGGGAAGTAGTGAAAACATGCCTAGTGGGTTGTGCAAGCAAGCAAGAAAGACCTATGGTTTGGATGTCACAAGTCATGCTCAAGTTATACAAATTACATTTTTATGTGATTACATCCCCCCCCTTTATTATAAGTATGTATTTAAGAAAAATACTAGGATAAAGGATAAAAATAGAAGTGTAACTAAACTTACTTGTGAGGCTAAGCCTAAGAAGCTATGTGATGTTGGATTTGTGCATGGTGAGAGCACATTGTACAGTGTGAATTTACAAACAAGGAAAGTGAAAGTAGATCATTTCTTACTAGATATACTATATCTAAAATAAGAACATACAAATCTAGGTAAAGAGAGAGAAAGGAATGAATACACCTCACTGGGTACATGAACTAATACAAAACCTATTATGCTACTGGGTTGTGTTGAATGATGCTAGATAAATACTGAACCAAGAGTTACATTGATGAATGAGCTGAGTGCTCAATCCCCTAGAAGGTGGCTCAATAATGAAAAGGTAGACCCTTTGGCTTCATCATTTCCAACTATGTGAAGTTAATGAATCATGTGTGTGCTAATCAATGTCTAGATTGTGCGTCTAATCCCTTTGAATAAGTGGCTCAAAAATACAAAGGTTAGCTAGACCTTTGGCTCCATCATTATCACATGATGTTAAGCTAAATATAAATATACTGATATAAGTTGAATGTCATATGATATGGCTCATGAATCCCATGAACATGATATAATATGATAATGTTGGCATGGATAGTTAAATGTAACTAGAAACTAGGCCAATGTTGGCCACTTCAAAAGATGGAGATTGGAACTCATATAAAAATCCCCTCCAAAACTAGAATCAACTCAAGAACTTAGGTACTCAGGAAGTAAAATTATATGAAAGTTTACTTGAAAGTGATACCAACCACCTATAGATGAATTAAGACATACAACTACTGGGAATATGCAAGAAAATGTATTGAACTCAAAAAAGAGAAATCCCATGTGTCATGCACATTACCCCCAATAGTTGGTGTCTAAAACATAGATTCTAAACTAAAAATTGTATCAACTACCATTTATAAAATATAATTGGAAGCCCTCATGCCATGAATTATTCCACCTATATATATATTCTCTTAGTAGAAAAGTGCTGAAAACTACTAGATTTTGGACTGTACTATTATGGAAAAACTATGACTAAACTCACCCCTCTACCTGATTCTGGAAAAACTATAAATTTTGTTGTCTAGACACTAGCTCTAGAATCTAGACACTTTGGGGTCCATCACTATAGTCCCATTTTTGGTTCTATTATCTAGAGCCAAAACTAAAAATTGGATTATGTTCTCTACTATCTACTACTTCTGAGCTTTCTAGGTTTTATTATGATACTTCAAGAGGCTATGTGTCTATAATCTTAGATCTCAATCATCTATGAATCTCCGTATGAAATTGATTCTATCCTCTAGGGTCTTAGTTCCTCCTTAGGCTTGACAAGTGGTCTTTAATCAACTAAAAAAATGGGTTAGTGTGTATTATGCATTAAACATATGATCACACCCCATGTGTGGCCACACCGCCTACATACCAATACTCTAAGGAGGGATCAAGGATAATGTAGTTCTCCCAAATTGAATGTGTATTGTGCAATATTATGTATGAAATGAAAGTATTATGTGAATTTGGGAAAGCTTGAGATGACTTGTGACTTGTGTGAGAGCTTGAGTAGGCTGGAAATAGCAGTGGTTGGCTGTATGCAAAGAATAAGAATATTTTCTTGAGTGTGTTTAATGTATTTCTAGATCATGCCTTTTGAATGATTTTAAACCCTTATAAATGACCCTTGAATAGGATTTTATATGGAAACTGATGATCCTGGGTTAGATGACTTCGTGTTAGGCCGAAGGGAAAAAGATAAGGATATAAACAAATCTAACCATTTGAGGCTAAGAGTGACTTGGATAATAGCGTTAGAAAGTGGACACCCTAGGGACCAGTGATATAGTCCAACTTATGGTACTATTGTCTAAGAGGACATGTCTATTCTTGGGAGAGGAGTCTAAGGTAACTAAGGTTGATTTAGGAAGGTTTCAGTGACTAGGAAGTAGTGAAAACATGCCTAGTGTGTTGTGTAAGCAAGCAAGAAAGACCTATGGTTTGGATGTGACAAGTCATGCTGAAGTTGTAAAAAGTGAATTTTTATGAGATTAAAATTATCAAAAATGCATTATAAGTCTTTTTTAAATGCTACAACTTCATTTAGGCTCAATATCACTATGTTTTACTAAAAATCTATAATGACAACTTGCCTGACTTAGGAGTCACAAAAACACCTTATTTATCAACCAAAGAACATATTATCATGTTAAAGTGTGACTTATATACTCAAGTTAATAGATAGGATCTATAAGGATTAAAAAAACATCATAAACTCTTACCCATAAGTGACACTTTGAAAAAGCAAGATCATATTCAAAGAAGGCAAGGCTTCTCTTAAGCAACTTTTCTTGCTCTAGTTGACTGCAAGGTTTAAGTTGAATTCAAGATCAAAAATATAATCCCTAAATGACTTGATAATATCCATTGATTTCATGAATATGAAAACCACCTGTGTCTTATATTTTAGATGATATTTCATGATCCGTACATGTCTATAGGTAATTGTAGATGACTATGAACACTAGGACTCTGATAGTCTTTGCTCACTATCTTGAGAATCCAATCTCAATCAACCCTAAAGTTCCAATATTCAAACATTTCATGAATAAACTAACCTCCATGGTTTGGGATTTTGAACACAAGTATAATATCTTGATATAAAGCCACTGACATAAGATGAAACTTTGTAACTTGGAAACACTATCTTGAAGACCAACATGTTTACACTTCATCATAAGGAGAATGATTTTATTTTCATATTATTATAAAATCATGCCAAATGATTTTTAAAATTACCTAAAGATGAAGAAAATTCCTTGAAATAATGCCTCTCACACTTGGAAACATTAGACCATGCAAACAAATGATAAAACCTATAGGTGTTGAGAGTGTGTAGTCAACTTGGAGGCACTAACATTATTAAAATTTGTTCATGAAGCTCAGTCAAAAATTTTTAAAACTAATTCCATGGAATGAGATTATAAATAAATTAATTTCATCCATTAAATGCATTCCCCTCAACTCTATTTGACCTATCCATACTAGCTACAAATTGGTTGGCTTATTTGACTTGCACAAGATAGTGATGGAATAGGTAAACTAATTTTTGTCATTTTTTTAGTTTTCAAGGAAACACGATCATGGATATGAGTTTTTTGGATCTAAAGGTTCACTCTAAAGTATCCATACATTCTAGTACTATTGTACATTTTGCACAACAATTAAAACTCCCACTTTTTCAATTGATCTTATTTTTGACATTTGAACCTACATGATTTAGTTTCAAAACTGACAACTAACACCTACTTGACACATGGTATGTTATATAACTCTTGGAAACACTTTTATTCCTATGAAAACTATATAAATTATGAGAATAACCTAAAAGGTAGCATAGTATGACATAATGACAATTAACAAGTATTTTAAAATAAAACATAATATGTGACCTTATTTATGACCATGATGAACCACTTTAAGACCTAGGAAACCTCATGACAAGTTTTAAATTGTAGGGGGGTTGAATTATTTGACTAGGTGGTCAAATTAGTCAACATTTTAGTGATTTCCTAGGGGTATCAAGCCTAATATGCTAAGGACCAGTTGCCTTCTCTTATACTTGAACAATGGAATCACCTATACACCACTTTTGACATTGAAATGCCTCTAATCAGACACCAAAACACACTAAATATAAAACATGTAATAAACACACAAAGAAACACAAAGAAACATAATTATGTTCTCAAGAACACTTAGGGAAAACACACACACCACTTAAGCAAACTAAGTTATGTACATACTAACCTAAAAAAAGTTTTTCCTACTAGATAAAATGGGAAATTTTCACCATATCTTGCTCCATGGGATGAAGGAATGCATGAGCCAAGTTTATTTTTAGGCATTGGCCTTGATGTTTTCATTTTCTTGATGTTTACCAACCTCTTTGGTATGGTCTTCATGCAAGCACAAAAGCTATGAACATATTACCTATAAATGTGAATTATTCTTGCATTTAAACAACCTCAATATTCTCATGAGACTCCTCAATTACCACTTGATTCAATGATATCTCAACCAAGAATGCTTCTTTGACTTCTATGGTACCTTGAATGGGATTAGATTTCTCACCAAATACAAGCTCCTCAATCTCATCAAGGAGATTTGTATAATCCATCCAATCATGATAATTGTCCATGAGGACATATTTCTCTATCATCTTGTGCACTTGACCTTTAACTTTTAAAAAGTCTTCAAGTTCTTCAAGAAACTCAATCTGCTACAACCAATAATCCTTACTCACTTTCTCCTCAATAAACACAAACTCTTCAAGATCATCTTATTGACCATGTTCATGAATATCATATTCATCATATATTTCCTCATGATGTTCCTCAAGACATGGTTGTTTAAAACTAAATTTACATTTTGCGTCCATAATCTCAGTTTTCTCTCCTATATTCTCAAGACCTTCATACTCATTGAACATATTTAAGTAGGTCTACCACATACTTTAATCAAGCTCTTTATGAACAACTACAAATTTTTTTATACCTTATCCTTCTTGATTAAAGAAATATGAATTTTTATTGTTCTCACCAAGTGGAGTCAATATTATTAGCTCTTCTTCATAGTCACTTAAAACATCTTCTTGATCTGTTGCACATTGAGCTTGTTCTTCCTTACTTGCTTCCTATAACTTGGGTTCTAATTTAAGGGGGGATGAGGTGGGAGGGTGGTGAGTTGGTTAATGGTTTTGAGAGAGTGTAGGAGGTGTGATGGAGGGATAGTGAATGGGAATGGTTATGGAAGGAGACACCTAAAATAACTCTCAGAGAGAGAGGAGGTTTTGTTGAGCTATGGACATGTCACTTTCTTCAATAAACACTTCATGATTTTTCATTATCTTCTAGAAACCCTTCCATTGCTATAAATTTAACCTCCATATATTAAACCAAGGCTTATTTTTCATGATTAAATTCATCTTGAATGAAATTCCAAGATGAACAAGTTGTAGTTTTTTGAAGTGAAGGCAATTCAATTTAACCATACACAAGGTTTTGATTCTTATCATCAACTTCTTGTTTCCAGGTTGAAACTTTGAGGATACTAGGATATTTTAAGGATTGGATAGGATCTTCCTGATGATAAGGAATATGGGAAGACTATCATGTAATATAAGAAGACACTTGAGGATGGGAGAGATATATTTGTTCTTTGAATAGATTTTCACTAATTTATTATTTTCTAGAGGCCTTTCAATAGCTGTAAATTGCTTCTCAACTTATTAGTTTTCCCACCTTGAAAGCCTATCAGTCCACCATTATATATATCATCTCACTTCATGAAACTCTTAAATTATAACATAGTTGGATTCTTCCTCAAACAATATTTACTTATTCATAAAGAATTGGATTGACCTTCTCATCCTTTTTATGAAATGCATATGTATCATATCCAACTCTTATTCCCATATATTCATTAACCTTTTTGATTTTAGCATCTCATGCATAAGATCCAAAAAGGATTTATATTGAGGTGGAATTGGATTAGGAGGAGGATATGATTTTTAGTATTGACTTTGATAAGATTGTATAGGATTTTGATACGATGGATATGGTTGTCATGGAAGAATATTTTCAAGAATATGCCTCTTAAGAGCTTTGACTTCTTAATAACCTAGATCTTAATATATTGGATCTCTTATTTAAGGGACTTAAAATCATCTCCTTGAAAACCTTATTCATATGCTTCCTCATAAGACTCTTCAATAACTTCATAACTATATGGAAAAGGAATGGGTTGACAATATAGTGGATAACAACTTCGATAGGGCTATGTGTATCAAAATTTATAAAAATATCCACTCATATCAGATTCCTTAGTCAAATGAAACATAATAATTGATCAAAATATTTTACAATAGGTACATGGGTTTCTCATAACCAGATGATTACATTCGGAGTCACCATTAGTGTTTACTTGTATGCTTCCAAAAGCTGATAGTAGGAAGAACACACCAATAATTATTATAATATTTTAGACCTCATATCCCACAAAGTATGATATAAATATTTTACCAAATATTTCACCTTAGGATAGGGTGTTCAAGCCTCTCCCATATTTGGACAACATGGGATTACCTTTAGGCCTGTGGGTTGCCTATAGAAGAGGTAATCACACACTACACTAGACTAATCACTTAGGGGGTAAAAAGGGAGGAAGGTAACAAAAATTAATGTATGATAATTAGGTGATATATCAAGGATGATTCCACACAACACAATTTCATATGTGCTAAGAAGGAAAACTACCAAAACTAGCCTCAATTTTATGACCTTCTAACATAAGTATTTCTCATAGAGTTAGATTGTTATGCATAACCAAAGGTGGGTAAAAATAAGTATTGATACTAGAAACTACTAGTACCTCTCAAAATTCAAGTACATATTAAAAAATAATAAACATCATGATACCTAATAAAATATATTCCATTCAAATAATGCATACAAGGGCAGGATGAAAGCAAGGAGAAATAATCGTCATAACTTTTAATACAAATACACCACTTGAAATGTGTAGGAAAGATGTGTAGAGATTAAATAAATTTCATAAATTTATTATAAGTAAAAAAAGGTGACAAACTAGTAGGGATTTACCATAATAGGTGAGTACTATATACAATTGCCAAAATGACTTGCATTTATAGATCATAAGAGAAGAGAGAGAGAAGAAGAGAAATGGAAGGGTCACAAATCCAAGTGTATAGCTATGATAAAAAATTGAAAATAAATAAAATTAAGTTTATAATACATTAATAAGTGGTATTGGACAAGTATCCATCATAATTTCATCATTCTCCTTTGAGTTGGCATAAGGGCTCTTCACCTTCTTTGAAACTATCTTAATGATGAAGACTCCACATGAATATCCAAAACTACCATAGGGATATTTGAAACATTGTCACTATCATGAGAAGATGGAAAAAATGTTTTAACATCCTTCATATTCTCCTCAACTAAAATTTTCTCTTGCACCACTTGTCATTCACTATCTAGCAACTACTCATAAGCCTTCTAGGTGTCACTCTTCACACTTATCATCATAATGACTTACAATTGTCCAAAAGATGTGTTATATAGGTGTTATGACACATGTTTAAGATATTTTTTTCCTTTTTACTATTGTATATATCTTCATGAAAATCAAAACATGCTTCTCACTTCCCATCTTGGACAGTCACCTTGCCTTCTCATTATCTCACTTAGACTACCTATAATGAATGTACTAGAAAAGAGGTTTTCATGCCTGAATGTGATTATAAAGGAGTATGGGGAGTCATAAAAAGTCCTTATAGACCTCCCTCAATGAATATTATTCAAAAATTCCCTTTTCCACTTGTAGAAAACATCAAAACTTACATAAAACCTTGAATTAGGTCTATTTATATAGGAGACAATATAGACCACATGGATATCATAGATATTTGGGGAGTGGTAGACAAGTTTCAAACAATTTCCTGACCAAATAACCTTTTTTGTATTCAAATTCCTTCATGTCTTCACCATTAGGTCTGAATAAGGATTTTAAGAGGGTTTTTTATAATCTAACTTCTTAACAATGATTTATATAGTATAGACATGTAATCCTCAAAAAAATTCCAATAAGTTTGAGCATAAGAACCTACATAAATATCTCCAACTCCTTGAAGTCTCATGCACACCCTCCATATACATGTGATAAAGATAATTTGGCCTATTGAGCTCTTTTTTGCATTCTAAGTAGGCTTGATACAATTTGAGGCCAAATTGACCACTCCTTGGATTATATTTGAAAACTAATTGATCCTAACATCCTTTTACTCTCTCATAATGGATCTTAAATTATTTATATATTTCATTTAGTCATCTAAGTGAATTTGGAAGTCATTAGGGTATGGGCCTAAAACTATGCATTATGAGCATATGACCACCTGTAGGTGGACCTAATAGATGTAAGTGTTTGTCCATAATTTTCTTACCTTTATTACAATTTCATATACCATACAATCATGAATTCAAACTCTCCACCTCATTCCTTTAACCTTCACCTCTTAAACCTACAGACTGTGGTTTTCATCAAGTGCCCTCGATCTAAGATAACATAGAGGGAATCACCCATAGTCATATAAATTTAAGGGTAATATGATGAGATATTATAGGTCATGGTGATCATCTAGAAAAATTATAAAATCTTCCTCAAACTTCTCAAGACTAGTCCTTGTAATATTGATTGTGTACAAGATAGACTAGGTGTGAGATTATAGCCCTATTCCTTACATATGATAAACACATTAAATTCATATTACCACTATGAGATTGGTATTAACATCAAATCATATATATTTATTTATTTACTACCAAATAAACCTACATATTGTATTGGCTTAGACTAGGTTGCAGACTATGTTAACTGTAGGTGTGTATTAAGTAGAAGTCAAAAGGCTCACATAGGTGCATATGCATGTTTTAGTACTATGTTCACACTTATAATTTTTAATTTTGAGTTCAATCAAAGATATTTACACCTATATTTATTAATCTATGTCTAATATCCAAGCTTTCATATTTCTTTAGCCTATACTAGTTTGAATATTTCACTTCAAATTGGAAGCACACATTAAGGAAATTATGAGACTTCTAGGTGCGTGTTTATGTTTGAACATTGTGTTTTAGACCTCCATATTCCATTGAGGTCATTTATGAACATTAAACACCTAGATAAACTCACTTATGTCTTGGAACCAAGTTCCCACTCAATTATCAATAATGCACTTTAGGTCTCTGTTACATGATATAGGTTTTTAGGCTCAAGATCATTGTGTTTCACTAAAAATCTTCAATGAAAACTTTCCTAACTTGGGATTCATCCAAACACCTTATTTTTTAACCAAACATAGTCTCATGTTAAAGTGTGACTTATAGGATTATGTTACTACATAGGAACTATAGGGCTTAAACAAACATCATCAAATCTTACCCATAGGTGACACTTTGTAAGATCAAGATCTTATTCAGAGAAGTTAAGGCTTCTCTTAAGAAATATTTCTTGATTTGGTTAATTGAAAGGTTTAATTTGACTAAAATATCAATACTATTAAGTCCTAAATTAATATATAACCTCAATTCAAGTAATGAATTTGAACACCACCAATGTCTTGTATTTTAGATGATCTCCATGATTTGTACATGTCTATAGGTAACTATAGATGACTATGAACATTGGGACTCTGATTGTCTTTGATCATTTTCTTTAGAATCCAATCTCAATCAAACATAAAGTTAAAATATGTAAACATTTCATGAATAAACTAACATCCATGGTTTGGTAGGTTGAACATAGGTATAATATCTTGATATTAATCCACTAATAGAAGATGAAACTCTGCAACTTGGAAACACTATCCTGCAGACCAACATGTTTACACTTTCAACATAATGAGAATGATATTTATTTCATATTCATATCCAATTGTGCAAAATTATATTTAAAACCACCTAAATATGAATAAAATTCCCTACAAGAATGCCTTCAACACTTGAAAACATCATATCATGAAAATAAATGAGAAAACCTAGAGGTGTTGGGAATGTGTAGTCAAATTAGATGCAATAGAATTCTTAAAGTTTGTTCATGAATATAAATGAACCAATTTTAAAAATAATTCCATGGAATTATATTATAAATAAATTAATTTCATACATCGATTTCATTCCCCTCAACTCTACCTGACTTATCCATATCAACTACGAACTGGTTGGCTTGTTTGACTTGCACAAGAGAGTGATGGAATAGGTAGACTAGTTTTTATTAATTTTGGAGTTTTAAAGGCTACCTAAGAATGGATATGATATTTTTATATCTTAAGGTTCACTCTAAAGTAGCCACACATGATAGTACTATTGTACAATTTTTACAATAATTGAAACTCCCACTTTTTCAACTAATCTTCTTGTTTTTAATGTTTAAACCTACACAATTCAGTTTTAAAACTAACAACTAAAATCTACCTAACAGATGCAATGTTATAAAACTCCTTGAAACAATTATATTCCTATGAAAACCATACAACTTATGATAATGACCCAAAAGATATTATAGTATGACATAAGGATAATTAACAAGTATGGCAAAATAAAACATAATATGTGACCTTATTTATGACCATGATGAACCACTGTATGACTTAAGAAAACTCAAGACAAGTTTGAACTTATAGGTGGGTTGAATTATTTAACTAGGGGGTGAAATTAGTCAACACTACTTTAGTAGGATATTTCATAGTGATAATATAGTTCTTTAAATTAAAATTGGAATTGTATTGTCAGTTCTAACTAATTCTTCATGCAAGTCTTGATATGTTTTTATTAGTTGTGATTTATTTTGTATGTAAAAGGATTTTGGGTATAAATTTGGATTATATTGTATTTCTTGCACAATTTGTATGATTTTTTACACACAGTCTTAATTTAGATACTATAAAATTAGATGATGCTTTGAGGTTGAGGCATCCCCATACCAAGATATAAGTATATGCTTCTTAAATGTTGTAAGAAGAGGAGAAATTTTACTATTAATATGAGCTAGGAAATTTTTTGACTATTTTTTAATTCTATGTTAAAGTGTTATCTCTTCCAAAAATTATGTCTTATGAGGAATTTCCATTAAGTAAAATTTGGAATAGGCTATATGAATATTTATTTTCAATTATTCAAATTAGATAAATTTTTAGTTTGAGTGTTCATTAATTGTAGATCATATATATTATTTGTTAGAGACATAGCATGTCTTATACAATTTGGTTCTTATCATATCTTTGATTGTAGTCAATGAGTATGTTTGAACTATTTACGTTAATGATTAAATATGTTTGTGTGTATACTATTATGATAAAAACTTTAATTAGATATTAGTTGTTGACATTTTCCTATCCTAAGATATAAAAAAGGCTTATTTGGAAGGGTTTAGACCTTAGTTGAGTCGTAAAGCACTTTTTCCCCTTCCTCTTCCCTCTTTTTATCTTTTTTGATAAAATCACCTTAGGTTAGATCCATCCATCCATCTCAAGTATAATATAGACACCCATCATATTTAAATCATTTATATTTAATAACCATTTCACTCACTAGATATTCCAACATATGGTTTTTTATAAAACTAAAACACACAACTCATGCATTGGATTGAATCTTTCACTAATCTTAAAAATTTTGGGACCTTCCCATAAGAACCCTTGGTGTGCATAAAACCCACATCAACATTTGGGTAAGATTTTAATATCAAGTTAAGTTCTTTCAAGCCTGTCACAAGTTTAAAAATGATATTGATGTCATTTAGTAGTCTCCAATAGAAAATTTTGTGGAAAATAAAATGGGTATATTAATCAATATAGTTTGTGGATAATTTAAGATAATCACCTAAAGATCTGATATGTTGAAAGAGTTTATAAAACTTTCACCCAGGTTCAAATCTATAAACCATTACCATAGTAAAATTTATTACTGCATTGCTCAAATAATATCTCAGTCTATTATATATAGATAGATCATATAATGATAAATCCTCTATGTTTCCATATGATTAACTCACCTTGCATATGAGTGACTAGGTGAATATATACATATATAAGTGGAAGATAGGCGAATCCCAACCATGCCATGCATGTGGGATTAACTTCCCCAAAATAGGTAGTATAAATTAATCAATATAACATCTTCATACATGTGGTATAAATTTCGCCAATATACATAAAAATAACCTAAGCAAGCTAAAAATAAATGTGCAGGAAAAAACATGAAAGGAATAAAGCCTATACTAACACCCCCCCTAAGTATAGCTTATGTGGGTAGAGTAAATGGGTCTTGGAAAAAAGGCCTAATGAGGTACCCATACATAAAAAAAGGATGTAGTGTGAAGAGATAAGTGTCCCTATGGACACCAATCCATATTTCCAAAATACGTGGATGTCAATTTTCTATAATTGCCAAGTCAAAGTAGGAATGGTATTGAATACAAAGATCACTGAACATAAACACTACACTCTAGAATACCAGGTAGAATGATGAATTTTGGGAAGCATTACCTAAACATCCTCTCTCAATGTTGAACTAGGATAATATGGAAATGAAATTTTCTAAAAAATAGACTAAAATGGTGAGAAATGAGCACAAATACTAGTGGGGATGCCACACTAGTGTCACTACATATAAATTCACCAAGAATACCACTAAGACATAACAAAGCTCATATGGGTTATGGTAAAAAAAGTGCCTAGATAAGATACCCATGTACAAATGAGGAATATAAAAAATACTCAAAAAGGGTGAAAAATGTAGAAGTGCAAAAAAACATACAACTACTAAACAAGGAGAACAAAACAACAACGGATCAAAAATCAAAAGGAATATTTTATAAAATACTATACTAGATGGTTTAAAAAACATCATGAAAGTAGGTGAAAGGGAATATCAACACCTAAATAAGTAGTATTTACACACACACACACACACACACACACACACACACACACACACACACACACACACACACACACACACACACACACACACAATGTTGATGGGTGGAGTGGATGGAAAAAATTGTATGAGTGGGTTGCATCCACTACTTGAACACTGAAATGTTGATACTTTATGCACTATAATAGATCTACAACAAGTTGAAGGAGACTATCAAACTATCAGAGAAGATAAGATGACACTAGGATTCACTATAATAGCTACACTTTAAGTTATAAGGGACTTTTAGCTACTAAAAATTAATATCATAGATACAAATGAAATATCTTAAGAAGATGGCCCTGGTTATGATGGGAGAGACTAGAAACTAAAATAATAAAGGGTGAACAAACTATGGTACACATGCATGAAGGTAGACTAGGTTGTAAAATAAAACCCCCCATGATACTTTATAATTTAGTATAAGTATAATATATCCATAAAAACTACAAATGAAAACAAGGAAGACATTATTTACACTAGAATAAATCCAAATAAGGAGATTATCAATGTATTAAAGAAGTCATCACAAATCATGAGAGTTGTTCCAAAAAATAAGGGAGTGAAATCAGATAAAGAAGTAAATCCCCACATACAAATGAAGGTAGATAAAGATTAAATAGAAAACACCCATGGCTGTTGTATTAGCCCCCCCCTCAAATTTTCCACTTTTAATTCAGTGCATTTTATAAAATAAATGACACCAATATATTGGTCATTTAAAAACATACACTTTTGAAAAAAATGGTACTCAATTTCAAGTTACAGATCAAAAGACATAATTTTTACAATTCTTCCCATCATAAATAGTTCAAGAAAATAAAATTGGACCAAAAATATTAAATGCTTAGAAAAAAATTAAATTATTTGAGGGATAAAAATAATTTTGAAGGGCTTAAATTTAAGCCCCCACTAGTACGAATAAAAAATTAATCCTAGCCCCCCATGTGAACATACCATATGATAAACGACAATATTCTATGGAGGAAAAAATATAGGTGTCTGCTTAAAATACACAGAGCTTTAGTGACAAATTCAATAATGACATAAAGGTCTAAGAAAGAAACCAGATGAGAAGTAATGTTTGTAATGCTATAGACTACAAGCAAATAGAAAACCAATTGAAAAATCAAATGTTGATAGTGTTATAACCTATAACTAAACACAAAACCACACAAAGAAAATAGTTGTAAAAAACTAATCTAGATCATGAAAATAAAAAATTTATCAGAGTGTGGGTATGAAGCTATGGGTAATGGCTTCCAAAAAGACTTAAAAACTATGATACCATGAAAACTCTTACCCAGGGTCAAATCTATAAACCATACCATAGTAAAATCCATTTATGCATTGCTCAAACAATATCTAAGTCTATTATACACAAATAGATCATATAATGAGAAATCCTCTAACTCCATATGAATAGCTCACCTTGCATATGAATGAATAGGTGAATAGGTACATATATAGGTGGAATATAGGTGAATCATAACCATACCATGTATGTGGGACTAACTTCCTCAAAATAGGTGGAATAAAGTCATCAAGCCAACATCCTCATACATGTGGTATAAACTTTCCCAATGTACACAAAAATCACCCAAGCAAGCTAACAACAAATGTGTAGGAAAAACCATGAAATGAAAAAGCCTATACTAACATATATATGTACATATTCTTCATCAAAGTTCAAATACATCTATTTTAGGTATATGTATTGGTATTTATATACATGTATATTTATAATAATAATAATAATAATAATAATAATAATAATATATGAGTGGTGCAGAATTAAAACTATAGTATTTTGTGCCAATAAATATTTATTGGTACAAGTGAATAAATATCCACACATTAAAAAATAAGGCATTAGAAAAAATAATTATGTAATAGAGCATTGAAGCCTTCATTGTGTAAACAATTCTATTTGGAAAAAGTTTGTAATTATTTATTCCTTGGTCACAAACCCCTTACTATATATGGAAGTTATTTACAAGTGTAAATTCTAAATTGAATACCTTAAGAACTAATAACTTGAAATGGTGATCCTAAGAATGTGTGGTGAAGGCACCCATTTTATTGTCTTACCTAGGCCCAAGGGAAAACACACCACAAGATCCCCATTTGTCTATGATGATATATTAAATTATTTATGATGGCCTTTAACAAATTTACAACTCATTCATGGGTGTTTCCTTTATCTGGGTGTAAAAATTTACAACTATTTTAGCCACCTATCACATATTACATATCACCCTTTTCCAAATATTCAATTATATTCATATAATTCCAATTCCATGGATGGCACATTAAAATCTCATTCTCAATGTGAGAGTATTATGTAGGGAGGTTCAATTTAAATATGTGTCACACACTCTAATTACCACACATAACCCCCCACTTCACTCCTTTACATACTTTATATTGTTTTAGACTTGTATTTATAATAAATCTCTTTCATAAGAAATAAAATCCACTCAAACATCAATCACAGTGAATTTCAATTCATCCACATAAACTACTATAAAATAGCCTTATATGCATGTATGACAAGTTTGGATGTTTAGTGGATGCTCCCCAAGTGTTTTATCAAATGAATAATCAATACCTCTTCTCATGGAATATCATAATGGTATCTTACATAATCCATAGATATGTTCATGAGGTAATGAAACTATTTCATCAAATGCAAGGAATAATTGTCTAACCTGATCAATTCACCTTTGCTAACATACTTTAAAACTGTGCCCAAATAACAATATTAATATGTATAATTAATAATCATGCCCTTATCTTTCTCTTATAGTGTCAATATTAGTGGAAAACAATTGAATTTGACCATGTTCATTAGTGTGATTTGGGAAAAGTGATATAAATAACACCTTAAGCAAATATGTTCTTAGAACTATCTTTTGATTATATAAAACTAAAATGTGGGTTAGGAATATGTGATTTTCTTATGTTTTAATAAAAAATATGTTGTTTATCTTATGATGTTATGTTATTTTTGTTTTAGTCTTGTACCCCTTCATATAACATTTTATTATTTAGAGATAGTTAAATCTTACATAAGATATATAAAATTGTGTTCTCATGTTTTATAATAACCTACAACATTAGTAGAATAGTACTTGTATAACTAGATCTAATCATGTGTTATAATCCTATATAACCTTACAATTAAGTTATTAGAAACATAATAATTATATATAAATACCTTAGATAAACCATTTTGAAATTTGAGTGAAATATATATTTTAAAAAAAATCTAAATTGGGAATCAAACTATATCTAGAATAACTCAAAATTACAAGTTTAATAGTCAAATAATTTTATTAATGTATTCATAAAAAAATGGTCAACTCTCAAAATCATTTTTTCTATTAGTTTTTTTGTGCCATTATAACATTTAAAATTCATTCAAAACACTAGGTGAATTTTCAACATACTTCAACATTAAAAAATTTGAAGGCTTTGATCATGTTCTCTCCGGCTTAGAAAAATAACTGAAGCGTTAGAATATTCTATTTCCAATTATAATAATTAATTCAGCCATTTAATTTTTTATAGCCTCAAAATTTTATTCAAAATATTGTTTTAAAGTAGGGTTTAATTTTTCATCCTTATTAATGTGTACTTGGAAAGTAAAATGTCTAGGCAAAGTATATACACTTTCAATAGTATAGAAAATGAAACAAAATTTTTGAATAAATGTTTTGATCATGTTAATTAATTAATTGAGGTTTGAATTTTATTAGCTTAAAAATATATAATATTTTAAATTAAAATGTTAGCCTCCATTTGAAAATGGTTTGAATAAGATCATGTAATTGATTCATGTATTTTGTGTTCTCTCAGACTTATAAGTCAAGTTAGGCCTCTCTTTTATGCTTTACATCATCCATGTGGTTGTCTGTAGGTCCTAAACTCATGGTTTCTTTGTTTCCATGAGGACTAACTATGTTTGGGCCATTTAATGATCATATTATTACTATATGAGTGACTATGAGAGCTAACATATTTAGGGTGTGGAAAAAGGTTGAATTATTTCATAGTAATAGAAAAAAATCATACTTATAAATGGGTGAACTACAGTAGGCCCTGATTCCACTTCTATATGTGTGCATAAGCTAATATGTAGGTATCCCAAGGAATGAGAATTGAAATTATTGACTAGAATTTAGGACCTATTATTTGAATCTAGCCATTTTGACCCTTAGATCAATCCTTAGAAATTTTAAAATAATTATATTAACCCTAGTGGGCATAATAAACAATGATGTCCTCTAAATTGTGGTGCAATAGTTAAATTAGATGCATTTTATCAAATCAACCTATGTTCAAATCCCACCATCAATCAAACTACTCACAATAGGGGATATTAAAATTGGTTGAATGGAATAGTGGAGGTATGGAGACTAAAACCCAAGATTATTATAGATCGAGTGTGGCCCACAAATCCCATAATTAATATGTATCAAAAAAGCCTTAGTGGGGATAATAATATATAATTTTTTGCATGCAGATCCAATGTGTTAAGTGGATTTTGGATATCTTGAAAAATGTAGATTAAGCCTTTTTGGATGGATTAGAATATTTTATTTTTCATATGGCATCCTATTGGTGAATTCATCTTTCTAGTCTATATGCATGTGCACTAGGCTAGTAAAGAATCAAAACTACATTATCCCTGATTCCACACGTGGATATGCATGTAACTCACCAATTTGAGTATCGGTATGGAACTATGTATTTAGGGCACATCACTTATATATCCTCCTATATGACCAAAAAATTCCCCTTATATGTATGGGCCTTGATAATTGAGCCTCATCATGAATTTAATTTATTTTAGAGATCACTGGCACAGATTCTTGTAACTTATTTTATAACCCTTGGTCACTTTGTATCATTATCTTTTGAGAAATGATATTTGTAAATAATTTAAAAGTATTTTTTATGAAAATGATAAATATAATGCAAATAAAGATTATGGGAAGTGAATAATGATTGTGAAGTTCTATTATGCATGCTAACAATTACTTAGTATTTTGGAATTACACGTGCATTTTAATGTGTGTTTGCATGCTTCTATCACCAAAATTTTATAACTTAGTATGATTTATTCAAAAAATAATTAATTAATTAATTAAACTTAAAAACAAGCATTCCCTTGGATTTTTGGTGATATATTATGGGCATGATAGGCTCTCCAAATTATCATATTCAAATAATGTGGTTTCCATAAGTTTCCTTATGAAACATCATATATATTAGATAATGTTGGGAATGTATTAGTCACTAGGATCTCTAAAAAGTTACATGTCTTAATTAGGTACTTCTTTCTCATGAAATTTATATGCAAATAAGAATGTTGTAGCCTAGCGATCACTAGTTCTCAATAAACTTACAAGTCTCATGTAATCCAACATTGTACCGGAGCTATATAATATTATTTAATAACTCATATGTAAATAACATGGTTTCCCTTATTTATATTATGTACCATCATAGTTATCAAATAATGTTAGGAACTTAAGGGTTGTTAAACTCTCATCAAACATATATGTCTTTTATTTTAACATTGTACTTTAATTATTTGTCTAAATTTAAACTATGTAATTTCAATGATAGCCTAGTGGGTGATAAGTTCTCCAAAAACTCATGAAAATTATTTAGTGTACCCTAATACTATTTTTAAACATCATATCAATCGAATAATGTTTGGAACCTAACAGTCTTGATGTTATCCAAAAACATATATGTCTCATTTAGGTACTAGAATCTCATTAGAATTATATATAAATAAGGTGGATTACCTTAATAATATTACCAAAAATGTTATATCCTAATAGCTATTAGGTTATCTTCAAACTTACATGTCTCATTTAGTCTAACATTACACATGAGCTATTTTTATTATTTTTAAAAATGTATGTTTGTTGAGAACTGAGTGGTTGTTAGGTTCTATAAAAACTCATATCTAAATAAAGTGGATTCATTTATTTCTATTACAGATGATAATATTTATCAGTTAGTGGTGAGAACCTAATGACCACAAGGTTATCATCAAACTTACATGTACCATTTAGTCTAAATTTTCAATTCTATCATTATTCTAGATTTCAACAGTGTAATTTTGTTTATAGCCTAATAGTAGCTAGGTTCTCCATAAACTCATACGAAAATAATGTGGCCTCTCAAAATACTATTATGAAACATCATATATATTGATTAATGTTAGGAACCTAGTGGTGTATACATTCTCCAAAAATTTACATGTCTTATTTAGGCACTCAGATCTCATCAAACTTAAATGCAAATAATGTAGCTTACCTTAATAATATCACAAAAAATGTTATAGCCTAACAACCACAAGGTTCTCAACAAACTTTCATGTCTCATTTCTTCTAACTTTGTACCTAAGTTATTACTATTTTTTTAATGATTTAATTTTGTTGAAAACTTAGCGGCTACTAAAATATACAAAAGCTCAAATCCAAAGAACATGGATTTCATTAATTATATTGAGGAAAATCATTTGTATTGATTAAAGGAAGGAAACTTGTGGCTACTAATTTCTCATCAAAATATGTGGGTGAGTTAGTAAAATGACTTGGTTATTTCAAGTACCACCCAAGTTCAAATCTTAGTATGGTATTGGAGGCTAAATGTGGCTATTTGTTGGTAATCTTAGGCCAGTTGTGGCTGATCATTGCTATTCTTAGGCCAATTATGGCTAATTATTGGTATTCTCAGGTCAGTTATGGTTATTGTTGGTATTCTAGGGATGGTTGTGAGTATTCATTGGTATTCTTGGGCTAGTTGTGATCATTTTTGGTATTATCAAACCAATTATGTCCATTGTTAGTAAATTTGGTACTTGTGATAGATGATCACTTGGAGATCTAGGTCCTTAATTATGTCACAGATTGGTTAGAAATTTGGTCAAAAGTGAATACCCATCTAAAAAATTAAAAAAAATTCTCATCAAAATTACATGTCTCATTTAGTGTAACATTACACTTTAGTTTATTTTATCATTTTAAACAATGTAATATCATTGGGAACCTAGCATCCACTAGCCTATACAAAAACTAAAACATAAATAACATGGTTTTCATCAATACTTTTATGACACATCATATCTATAAAATAGTTTTTTGAAGTTATCAATTATTAGGATCTCCAAAAAAATACACTCAATTAAGAGCTAGGTTCTCATGAAACATACATGCAAATAATAATGTTTTATCTTAGCAACCACTAGTATCTCAACTAGCATACATGTATCATTTAATCTAACATTGCACATGAGTTACATGATATTATTCAAAATATCATATGCAAAGAATGGGGATTCTATTAATTTTATAAAAATTCGTCAAATAATTATAAAATAATGTTGTAAACCTAGTTATTATTAGATTATAATCAAACACCTATGTCTCCTTTGATATAAACATTTATTTTAGTTTTTTGTCTAATTTTTAATGGTGTAATTTCATTGAGAATGTATTTGCTTACTTTAATAATATTAAAAAACATCATAAATATTGAAAAATGTTGGGAAAATATCAGTTTCTAGGCTCTCATCAAATATTATCCCAAATAATGTGCCTTCCCTTAATAATTAAATGGAAAATGTTGTAGCCTAACAACTATTAGGTTCTCAAAAAGCTTAAATGTCTAGTTTAATCTATTATGGCACCTAATATATTTTTATTATTTTTAATAATGTAGTTTTTAAGAGAATTTAGAGCTTTCTAGGTTCTAAAAAAAATAATATGTAAATAATGTGGCTTTCTTAATATATGGATTCCTTTAATAAAGTTAGGGCAATCACTAGATTATATAAAAACTCATATACAAATAATATAATTTATCTTGGTAATTTAAAAAAAATCATCATATAATGTTGGTAACCTATTAGTCATTAGGATATCCAAAAAAGATATGTCTCAATTAAGCCCTACGTTTTCATGAAACTTATATGAAAATAAAAAATTGTATCCTAGCAGTTGTTAGGTTCTCAGTAAACATACATGTCTCATTTATTCTAACATTGAAATTGAGATATTTATATTTTATTTTACTTTTATTGATATTAGTTTTTGATCAGAACTATAATTGGTTCTAGGGCACAAACTAGGGGCCCATTCTCCATGAATAATTAAACCAAAATAAATAGCTATCACTTGAACACTTTGAAAGAATATTCAAATGGCCACATCTAGCCCAGATATGCCTTGTGAGATTTAAACTTGGGTGGGTTGGGCACAACTAACCCACTTTACCAACCCCTCTACATGTCATTGGCAATTGATCTATTTATATTAATTTAAATGTCATGAGTTTTTTAGAACCTAGCAGCTACTATATTCTTAGTAATATCAAGGTCAATGTTGTAGCCTAGTTACCACTAGGTTATCAAAAAAATTACATGTTTCAAAAATTCATATGCAAATAACATGGATTCTATTAATTATATTATGTACCATCATGTTTATGAAATTATGTGTGTAACCTAGTTACCACCAAATTCTCATTAAACTTACATGTCTGTTTCAATCTAATATTACACTCCAACTCTCTATGTAATTCTAAATTATGTAATTCCATTGATAGCCTAGAAGTCATTAAGTTCTCCACAAACTCATAAAAAATATCATTGCTTCCCTTAATATTACTATGAAACATAATATATATTTAATGATGTTATGAACCTAGTGGTCTCTAGGTTCTATAAAAACATACATGTCTCATTTAGGTGTTGTGATCACATCAAACTTATATGCAAATATCATTTCTTACCTCAAAATAATATCATGAACAATGTTGCAACTTAGTGGATACTAGATTATTATCAAAATTACATGTCTTATTTAGTCTAACATTGCATCCAAGATATTTTTGTTACTTTTAATGATGTAAGTCAATTGAGAACTTAGTGGCCATTATATTTGTAGTTGTATTAGGGAGAATGTTGTAGCCTTGTGGTCTCTGGATTCATATTAATATTAGGGACAATGTTTTACCCTAGCATTTGCTAGGTTTTTAACGAAACCACATGTCTTAATTTTTTATTTAAATGGTATTTATTAATAAATATATTATTCTCATATATATTTCAAATTTGGTGATTTAATATTTTATTGATATTTATTTCATATTTAAACCTATAATTCTAAATTAATATTTTTCATTTTTAACATATATATGATCTTATATTTATATATCCATTCTTTGATATATATTTTATATTTAACTATGTATGGATAAATATTTAAGCATTTAAATTCACTACACTAAAAATACATGGTTATATTTTTGTACCTATCCATTTTTACATATTTAATATTTACCTATAATTCTATAAATGCATATCAATACATTTCAATAGACAAGGTTATATATTCATGGCTATATTTATACAGTTATTTTTTGAATATATTTTAATTTTTTAACAATATGTGTATAAATGGTAACTTAATTTTACACACACACACACACACACACACACACATACAATATTTTAAAATATGTAAAAAAATGAATATATTTTTATTTAATATCAATATCTTCCATATCTATATATTATCATATGTGTTATACCCAAATGCTATCTATTAATACCAATAGTTATTTATTTATTTATACACATATAATATTTTATTAGTATTCATATATGTACATTGTATCATAATTTATGTGTATATAAGGTAAAAATAAACTTATAAAATTTTAAAAAATTTCTCGACCAAGACTTCTCTATTTTCAAATTTTTAAATTGTCCCATCCTACCAATTATCATATCTTAAAACCTCTCAAATTTTTATATTATCCCACCACAATAATTACCCCACATATTTAATTTTATATAAAAATTTAAATCCTAGCACCATATAAGACATCCACCTATTCCTTTCAAAACTATTGGTGGATGTCAAGGACAATTATAACTATGTGTGAGTGTTGAGTTACTCATTATATATAGGTTATTGTGAATGAATACTTATGAAATATGGGTCAATGTAGGTTGATTTGAAACTATTTAGGTAAATCCCAAAATCATATGACATAATTTTATGCACTACATAAATTCACCACTTATACAAAATTATTAATATTACAAGTTTTTTTTGTGTTAGAGTTTCATTTTTACTATGATTTTTTCAATATTTTTTAGTGAAAATAATTTTTAGAGTAGTATAAAATAGAGTTATAATGCCATTAACACTCACAAAGAGGATGGAAAAGTGAAAATAGAATAGGAGTTGGAGCATAAAAAAGGCTACATGAGTTAACACAGATAAAATTGATAAACCCTTTAGAACAAAAAAGGAGTATAGTAAACACATTTCATGTCCCATTTCTAACTTCCCATATATTTTTTTAAGGATAAATAGAAGTAAATATTGTGTACATTTATCTCCTCTAAAACTTTTTTCCATGCATAAAGAGAAAGATCATTTTTTTCTTCTTTCTTTCTTCAGCTTCCCTTAACACATTTTTTATAGCTTTTTAATACTGAAAACACACATAAAAATCATGTTTGTTCCCTCTTAATCCAAAATGTGTGTGTATGTGCACGAGTGTGTGCACCTTATTCTACTAAATTATCATAAAAATATAGTTCCTTACTTCATTTTTATCTTTTCTTCCTTTTCAAACCTTCTTGTATCCCATTCTTCTTTAAACCATTGTATAATTTTTTCCTCTCACAAGTGTAAAAATATTTTCATCTCTCTTAAAAAAACTAGTTGCCACCCAATGAAAATATTACTCGATCCCATTTTTTTGGTAGTATATATCTACCAAAGGACAAAGGACAAAGAAACTTTTACTCTTTCCACCAAATAATGAAATTCTTAAATTGGTATTTTTATTTGCATTGTTTTTGGTTGGAAATGACAATCTCTATTATTTAAATGTTAAAGTTATTTATCCTCCACTTTTATAAAGTAAAATTAATCTATGACTTTATCATAGTTTTTCATAATAAATTTGACAATATTTCAAATTAATCTATTTCTAGAATAGGTTGGTAATATGATAATTTTGTCTAACTATGTCGTAGTAGACATAATTATACAATAGTTTTATTTCATATCTAATCATATAACAGAAATTATAATAAAACTATAATATAACCATGTTTAATATTACACATAATTTTATATGCATGTGATCTTTATAAAAAAATTAAGCCCCATGTAATCATATATGTTTTATAACAAATTTTGGATACACACATATATAATGATATTTAGTTATATATTTTTGTAATATATATATATATATATATATATATATATATATATATATATATATATATATATATATATATATATATATATATATATATATATATATATGAAAAAATAGGGCCCATGCAATCATATATGTGTTATGACAAATTTGGGAGGTGTGTGTGTGTTTAGTTATATGTTTTCATAAGTCTATATAATTATGTGATATTAAACATATATATAAATATATTTTTTATATTTATGTGTAATCATATATCTAAACAATTCATTCCAAAAAATTATATAAAGAAACAAAATTGATGGAGGTGTAGCCTAGAGATTGATAGGCTCCATCTACGTAATGGATATGAAATTTTTGAGAAGATAATGACCACTAGGTTTTATGGATGCAATAAAATTGATTCATGGATATAAACAAAAAATTGTATACATTCATTGTGTTAGTAAACAAATTCATTGTATCCAGATTTCAATAATTGTTCCATTGATTCAAACCTAATGTTGCAAGGTTTAATCAAGTTAATTTAGATGACATTGTTAAGAAATGCATTTTTTTATGTATATTAGATAAAATTTCCATCTATTTGTTCTCTTAGTAATCTAATTCATTTCATATAGGTATTATTTTCTAGTTAATATCTATATGACATTGTTAGGAACCTAAAGGTCATTAGGTTCAAAGTAATTGGTAAATCAATTCACTGATGGCATCTTTGTGAAAGATTAGTTCTATTGAGGTAATATAAATGAAATTTATAGTCACATATAAAATATTAGGTTTGAAGAAGGCAATGCAATTTTTTATGGTTATCAGTGAAAAAAATCATCTATTTTTTATGCTAGTAAGAACCTTTATTTTGTCACTATATATTTTCCACTCAATATATAGATGGCATTGTTAGAAAGCAATCAGTTTCTAAGCTAAAAGGATGGAATACAATTATTTTATGGATAAAAACTAAAAATTTAATCCATTAAATTTTATAATGAATATATTCATATCAAAATCAATATCTATTAACATTGATGGCATCCTAGTGACCACTTAGTTTCATCAAGGTAATCAAGATGTCATTGTTAGCAACCTAAAAACATTTTATTTTATATTTTTTAGCCTATTTGAATAAATTCTATATTTATTACTTGTTATCCATTTTCTTTAATTTTTTTTAGACTTAGTTTAAAATCAAATTTTTCTTGTAACTCAAATATGGGATCAATATTACCCTATTTTTAACTTATCCTGGTAAATTTTATTTTAGCCAATGTGAAATAGAATGACTATCTTAGAAAGGGAGGTAGTTGGATAATTATTTGAATAGATATGATCATAAATTGTAATTTATGTATTATTCTAATAAATATGGCTTTCTTCTAATGCAGCTACAATTCTTTAAAACTGAACACAAATAGTTATAATATCCCAAACACATGTTTATAGTTAAGAAAAAATGTAGTGTTACTTTTATCCAATAAAGACATGGTTGAATGACAAGGTAATAAAATCCAAGGATGGTCATATGATAAAAAACCATACCTTTGTGATTTTCATAAAAATCACAAAATTGTGCCCCACAATGGCTACTAAAAACTATTGGCATAATGTTTTGTACGAGGCATAAAATATGGGATTTTAGTTAATAGTATAAGGAATGATAAGTCACTCATATATTATTAGGGGATTTTCCATTTATTTAAACTATAAAAATAGATAAAATATAATATTTATAGTATATACATTCAAAAAAAATCTTGGGATTTTTTCTTTAGAATGAAAGAGAATAGTATTGAGAATGAGGAGAGTGAAAAAAAAAGAAAGATGGAAAGACAAGGAAGCATGTACTGTAATTGAATAAACATGTATTTAAATCTTCTCAACATGTTGAAAAAATAATTATAATAGAAACATTTAAACCATAATCATTTTATATAAATAATGGACAAGGATTGAATGAATCAATAAACATATGAATAATGAACATTCATCAAGAAAATTAAAGGGTACAAATTCATGTAAATATCTTTATATTATTCCTTGAGAAAAATATACATTTTATTCTTCTCTTTCCTTGTTTCTAAAAAAATATATCTGTAAAAAAAAATTTAAGATATGAATAACTCTTATTTATAACAAGAGTGTATATAACTACTTCATAACTACCCTTTTTGGAGGCAATGTTTCTAGTTCAACTTTTGATCTTTATTTTACAAAAATGAAACATAAAAACTTAAATTTATTACATATTTATATTAAAATTACAACAAAAAAATAGAAAAGTTAGAGAGAAATATTTTAATAATTTTGATTATAAAGATAAGACTTATCAGGCTGAGAAGGTGTTTGGTTGACTATAGTAGTTTGAACTTAATTTTCACCTTGTGAAGACTTCAACCAGTATATTCTAAATTTTTACACAACATGAAAAATTCCATCTCACTTTGAAAAAATAGTATGATCCAATCTAAAAAGCTAAGTATTCATCATATTGGTTGCTTCATTAATATCCTTAAATAAATTTAGAATGTTTTTAGTGAGATCACTAAGGACATAATCAATATCACTTAACTTATTCATGGATTCCATATTAAAAGTGTTTATTCCATATTTCACCATATTTTAAAATTATTCATTTAACTTGGAATATTTTTATGGGTTTAATTCATCTCCATTTAATATATTATGATGTACAATCTAAACATTTGCATGGATTTATATTTTCATATCATCACATTTCTTATTTTATATGTGAAAATCTTCCAATGAATATTCTAAAGCATGAATTTTGCATTCAAGATAGTGAGACCAAAGATAGTAATTATTTTCATTATATTTTTTAAATATACCTTCAAATATTAGTATATTTTCATCTAGATATGACATATCTTGCATATCTCTAATTAAACCTTTCCAAATTCCAATTTTTTTCTTTAAAAACTTGATTTTTGTAGCCACTTTTTCATGTTCAATTATCAAAAATTCATATAATTTATAATGTTCATATAGAAAATTAAAATCATCGATGAGAATTCATTATGCCCAAGTTTCCATAGCTTTCCTATGATTACTATATTTGTAAATTTTGGTAATGGCTTCTTTATCAATATCTTTGACTGTAGTTTACTCAAACATTAATTTCAATGGAATTTCACTCCAATTAAAAATTGATTTGATGTATATAAAAAACATATGCACTAATTCTTCCAATTATTCTTGTGTTTTCTTACCCTATTTTATTATTTTGATCAACCTTGTTGCAGTTACTTTGAAATTATGGATATCACCTTCATGAGTTGATTCACTAAGTAGTAGTTTACTAACATTATCCTTAGTTTATGTTATTTTTTATTGATATTTATCAACCAAAATTTGATAAACCTCTACAAACTATGAATTTGAAGTAACAACCTTGAGGTGGGTTTATCTTTCTTTTTCTGTGGAGGGTTTTTCAACATATTGGTAATTACATCAAAATCAAGAGTTGAAAAGTTATCAAAAGTTTCTCCTTTGGTCACTATTTTCCATACTAACGTGAATGATGTATCACTTGAATAAGTAGTTATTTTGGTATTGGTTGAGATATATCCATCAAACCCATTGAAATATAAGTTTGTTGAATGGGTGAGGAATGAGGTACAAGTGGAGGTGGAACTTGAGATGAATATAGTAAATGAGGTGGAAATGGAATGTGAAAAGGTGATTGAATATGATGAGGATTTATTTGGTTAAGATCTATAAATTATTGAGTAGAATTATCAGTTAATAAATAAGGACTAAGATATTGCAAGGACTGAAATTCACATGGTATAATGGAAAAGGCTAGAGTTTTCTTTATAAGATTTTTTTTTGTCTCAATGAAGAATCATTTCTGTAATTTTGTTTAGGAAGATTATTCTTGTTTGTATCTTCTTCATCACCTCCAACACTTATTATTGGGTTAGACCTTGGGATTTTAATATGTATTTTTGTACCAACATGTTGTGATGTATTTTTTTACAAGTGTGCTAAGATGTATTTGCTAATGAAGTTTGTTGTTAGGTTTTAAAAGTCCCTACATCTTTTGAAGATCCTACAATAGTATATTCGATTGATTTTTTATCAAACTAGGGTTTTGATCTTATCCAAATAATTTTTTTAAGAAATTTCAAATTTTTCATTTCTTTCATTGACCAATCAATGAGAGGTAAAGGTATAAGATGTAATTTATTAGTAAATAATGGGTTAATCATATTAGTTTCATCATCAAATATTTTTTATTACCACCCATTCTATCCTAAAGGATTTCATATAATCTAGATTCATTCTTGAATAATCCATTTTTATTACTTCAAATTCATCATCATAGTCTTTGATTCAAAAATATAGCTTCCAGAGGCCATAAATTTTGATCTAGGAACCTATTTGAGCTCTCATTCATGCCAAAATGAAGGTCTCAAAAATAAAAATGTAGGATAATCAATTTGACTAGGGAGGATCAATTCCAAGATGTTTATAGGGTTTTAATATGTAATCTAAGGGTTTTTAATCACATTATAGTATTTGTAGTTATGTTTCTAATTTTGGAAATTAAATATATTTGTAACTAGGCATGAACTTGAGTTGAAACTCACCTGACATTGTGATTTTCAAGTTTAGAGGATAATTATAAATTTTTAGGTCCATCTGAGCTTGTATTTAAAATTTACTAAAAATAGAAACTATCAAACTTATATATAAAAGTTACTAAAATTAATAGCCACTAAAAATAACAAGGTCAATTAACTCTAGGTAGTTTTTTATTTTATTTTATTTTTTTATTTTTCATATCAACTCTAATTCCAAGTTTATATTTATTTAAATAATATTATGTAATGTTTTTAATTATTAAAAAAGAATCAATAAATATTATTGTTTCACCAAATTTTGGGTTGTGCCTATTATAATGTTTGCTTTGCTAGTACTTGGTTTCATCATCTAGTATTATATCAAGTTAGAATCTTAGAGGTAATATATTTGATAATTTATATTTGGTTTTTAAATTATATTTTGGAATAAATTATTTGTATTCCTCTTCTTCTTCTTCAATTATAAAAGGAAGACAAATAAATTAAATTATTAGATAAGGAATAAAGGATGGTTAGATCCTTAGAGTGAAAGAATGAAGGAGTCAAGGTGGAAGTTTTAGAGTAAGGAGGTAGTTTAAAACCAGAGGAGTTGATATAATGGTTAAATAGTATGGAAAAAAAATTGAATTCAAAAGTTTAAAATAATAAAAAAAATTGAATTTTTCATGCATCAAATTGAAGGGTCATGCAATGGTTTCATGGGATCACCTGCAAAAATAGAGACAAATAATGGGTAAAGAAAAGATCAAGACTTGGAGAAAGATGGAGAGTAAGTTGAGAGAGAAATTTATTATGGTAGATTATTCCTTAATCCTATATAGAAGAATTCAAAATTTATGACAAAATACCATAGTGTATGATACTATACATATGAGTTTTACAAGTTATCCATGTAAATGAAGCATGATGAAGTAGAAGAATAGATGGCTGTAAAGTATGTAAATGGTTTAAATATTTCTATTCAATATGAATTGAGAATTCATAGAATAAATAACATGGAATAGGCTTACTAATTATCTTTGAAGATAGAATAATAAAATAGATGAGATTTTAGAAGATCAACTAGGCCAAAAAGAGGATAATCACCTCCATTAAGGGGATGAGGTGGGTTCAATACCATCAGAGGTTGGCTTAATCTTGATATAGGAGAATCATCCCATGGTATTAAAAATAAAGAGGATAAGAGACAAGGATTTAAATATCATCAAAGAGGAAGAGGATTTCATAGAGGTAGAGGTCATCATGGTGGTAGAGAATGGTCCATGTAGACTTTATGTTTGTTATAGATGTGGAGAAGAATGACATAGATCATTTGAGTATTTTCACTATCATGAACAATAAAATAGGTAAGAGGATCACCTAAGAGTGATTTTATTGAGGCTAAAATAGAAAAAAAAATATAAAAGTTTTAGTAGTAGATACAGAATAAATCTCATGATTAATAGCTCTAAGGAAAGAATAGGTGCAAAATAAATAAGGTTTTTATTCATGGATGCATATAAATATTTTTCAAACAAGGTGTACTTTAGGAGGTAAGATATGCAAATTAATTATAGATGGTGGTAATTGTGAAAATATGATTTTTAAATAAATGTTAGAGAAATTAGGTTTGGAATGTGAAAGGCATCCTTATACTTACCAGATTTCATGGTTTGAGAAAGGTAATGAAGTTACAGTAGAAAAAAGGTGTTTGATCAAGTTTTCTATAGGAAAAACTTACATAGATTAAATATGATGTGATGTTATCCCAATGAATGCATGTAATATTTTATTAGTAAGGCCATGGCAATGTTATAGAAAGGAAATTCATGATGGATCAAATAATGTGTATAGTTTTTATAAAGGTGGTACAAAGGTAGTTTTATTAAATTTTAATGAAGAAGGATAAGTATAGAGCATGTTGTCCATGAAATCAAATGATTTAAGTTTTAAGGGGATTATTGAGTATAAAACCCTAGGTTTTTAAAGGGATTGAACATTAAATTAGGGAATAAATATGCAATAAATATAACTACTAATTTGTACAATAATTGACCTAATCTGATTATTCTAAAAATAACAATGAACTATACAAATATGTACTCAGTTAGAAACTGATTGAGATAGATAGTTGACAATCTATAAATTAGTGTAGAGGTTATACAAGAAGTCATAAATAATAATTTGAAGTCAAAATTCCTCTTAGATAGTAGCATGATCCTCTAGATAGTATAAAAATATTCTATTTTCCTTTAGAGTGTGGTAGTGTCCCTTGAGGGTAGATATTGTGAGCTTCTTGGTGGACCTTTACCTGAGTTTCAGACACATGTTCCTATGTGGATGGACCTTGATTCATTGCATGTTTCCTAATTTGACTGATTTTGGATGCAAAAACCTAGACCTCCATGTTGTTAAGGTATTTGAGGATCATACGTAGAAAAAGTGTAATTTTAGTTGGATAGGCTAGAAATGACATTAACACCCCATTATGTTGAGATTTGCCTACATATCAATACCTTGAGAAGGGATCAAGCCCAATGTATTTCTCCCATATAAGTGCTTGGTGCAAGTACAAGTGAATGTTGGTATGAGTTCTAGTTGTTATCAATTTAATTTTCACCCCAAAGAAGTTTTTTCAAGCCTTCCTAACTAGATGATAGTATGGGAATAATACTAGGTTGTGAGTGACCTACTAATGGATTAAACCTCTAGTTTGAGATAGCTCCCTTGATGCTTCACCAAAAACTTCTAAAAAACCTATCTCACTTGAAAATCAAATGGGTAGGAATGAACTAAAACTTAGTAATCAAACATGTAGGTGATGCACCAAATATAGAGTCCTAAACTTATTATTGTTTGCACTATGAATAGACAAATTACAATCTTATTTTCAAAGTTTCAAGGAATATATTACCACACTAGTGTTTCTATTTGAAGGCTATGGCTATTGAAATAACTAAGGTGATCAATATAGATGCCTAAGAGTAGACACTACTGATGTTTCAACACTTAAACTCAACAAACCATGTATTACACATCATATAACATATGGAAAAGAAACTAACTTACATAGAGGCATGAAAAAGAAGGACAAATGCATGGAAGTAATCTCACTATCACAAAACATTCATAAATAACTCACTCAAGATAATTGTATGTAATATTAGAATGATAGAACTTATCTTTAATTAATTTCAAAGGCAAGTACAAGTCTTAAAATTGGTATGGTTTCACCATAACTATCTTGGGGATACATTTAATGCCTCTTAAGGATTCATTTATAGATGGATTGGAAGAAGAGAGAAGAATAAGACAAGAACAAAAACTAATTATATTCCCATCATGAATATATTAGTTACAAAATAGAGAAATAATGACACAAAGCTTATAAATAATGTGTTATCATCTTCTTTCTTATCCTTCTAGGACATGTGTTAGAGTGACTCTTCACAAGGGTGGCATATGTCTTCTTTGTAGTTTAGATGCTTTCTTGATTATAAATCCTTCTCAAATAGTTACACATTTTCCTCTTGAAGACAATTATAAGTCATCTTATTGACATTGTCATGGTTGGGAAGCTTCTATGCCCACTCTCCCTTTACAATGCTTCTTCATCACATGAAACTTTCATTTGAACTCCATGACTCATATTCACAAAATCTCTTACTACTAAGGCTTAATTTTGAAACTAGGCTCTAATTTGTGTTTTATATACCTCCATAATAATGTGTTGTTCATTTTAGGTCTTTTATTAGGTCATATAACCTTTGTTAAAAAACTAGAAGTCACCTTGTAGTTGTAGTACTCATACTTGTTTGGTGAGGGATAACAAGAGACATTCATGTTTTTAGTATTAAAATTACTTTGAGGGTTGAGAATGGTTTATATCCCTATTTAATGATTCCAAATACCTTTAATAGATAACACTATATCCTCATCAATATGTTTATGAAATTCCTTTGAGCTTCAAGTCTTTACAACATATATGCACCTTACTCTCTTGGTGCAATATGAGTCACATCTTTTCATTAAAGTTTAGTTATAAAATTTAAAATTGAAATATGACTCCATAATATTATTTAATTATCCTATAATTATGATAAAACTTATATATTTCCTCAAATACCCTCCTCAATTGATTAAGAAGCTTTGTCTAGTTTAAAACCCTACACACACAACACAAAAGGAAGTTTTTTAGGTTTTTTTCCATACAATAACAACACACACATGAAAAAATTATACTTATTCAAATGAATAAGAGTGTTATGAAGTTCCTAAATTGATTTATATGTCTCTCCAATAAATCTTGAGTGATTTAAAGTCTTTTTTCTTTCATCGGATCATATTTAGGGGTTTAACAAGGTTTAAGAGCACTTACAATCTTAAGGATGATTTATAGAGTTGAGGGACCTATCCCAAAAAAATTATGATAATGTTAAGTTTAAAAACCCATAATTCTTCCATGATAGGATCAATATCCCATGCATCTCTTCCTTTGAGTTCACATGTAATAAAATTTGACTTTCTTAGCCATACTAACATGACTGTGTAGTCAAAAAAGATGATTTGGCAAGAAAATACTTCAAAACATTTGGTTTAGCTTTGAAACTCCACTATATGGTCTATGAAATTTTTTTATGATATGCACCCATGTTTATCTCAATGGATTGACCCTTCAAATCACTAGAATCAATCTTTATCCCTATGTAAGGGTTTATGCACAGTCTTATTTAAATGAACCTAACAAGCCTTTTCTCACAATTTTTTTCTTTCCTAGTGTTTCCAAAATTCATGGAGTGGTTAAAAAAACTATAACTCATCTCATTTTACTCCTCAATGTACCAAACACTTAAAATATGCAAGTGTCTTCATGTTTCACACTCACATGCTTGTGTATGCTCATTTAGGCCTTTTAAGCCTAATTGCCCCTTCTTGCACCTTTCATTGATCTCAATAATTTTGAAATAAATGAAAACATATTAAAATTTATTATTCAAATGAAAACATATATTTCAATACCCATCCACATGGTTTTAATCAATGGTCAACACATTTTATCCAACTCACCAAAAACATGCATATATGTGTTAATCAATTCTACTTGAATGTAGTATGAGTATCATCCTTTTCATTGGAACTTTGACATTATTTAATGATGATTACATGATTTTAATTATCTTATTTAACCTATGAATACCCTTTCAACTTTTTTTTCATCATATACACTTCTTTTTATGGTTTCTTTTATGACAAACTTGTGGTAATGTTTTAGGTCTATTTTGGCTAGAGTGTGAGTGTTGTCCCTTTTTGATGATTTTTATTCTCATTTACACTTATGAAAATATTTAACTATCTACCCTTTGAATTTTTATCAACTAAAATAACCCTTTAGTCTCTATTTAACATTAAAATGCATCCTCATGTAGGTAGGCATGTAGGTGTTGATTAGGGTTGGCTAACTACAACTATGCCAAAATTGAATCTCATAAATTAAATCAACCCCTTTGATGAATTGTGGTTTCTCAAAAATCTTAGTATAATTTTATATTGAATTAATTCATTACCCTATACCTTAAATAACCCATAACTAACATGGTTTTTTGACCCCACTACCTGTTAAAGGCCTATAGGTGTTTATTTGGGCAAAATCTTGATTCTTCTCTGTTTGGTCCTCTTTGGGGTTCAACCAACTAATTATGGAGAATTATTTTGAGATGTATAATTGTTTTGAGGACCCCATATAAATTTTATTTGGTATATATCACATAGAAAAACACTTGAAATTCACATTGTCTACCCTTTTAATCTTGCATAGTCACCTTGAGTTACACAATCCTCCTTATTTGTACAACACATTTGAATGCAAGGTGAATTGAGAAATGAGTTTAAATATGGAAATAAAGGTACTTTAAACACATTTATATAAATTAATAAATTTATTTTTAATACCAACAATGTATTATGGATGTCACTTTCTTATAGAGACATGACTACAAGTGATAACATTGAGTGGTGTTGCCTTGAGACTTATCTACTCACCATGGACCTAAAGAGGTGAAAATATTTTAGAAAATAATGAAAGTAATTTAAATACACACATGTTTTTTAGGTACCATATTCATTCCATAAACAATATTTTTGACCCCAAAGATAGGTCTTTAGACCTGTAGGTTCATAGACTTCCATTAGATTAGACCTAAAGAAGAAGAACTCTCGAAACTTGGTAACTAAGGCTTGTCACACATGAGGAAGGTATTAAATTATCTCTAAATATGAAATTTTCCATTAAAATATTATGTATAATGAGGACACAAAATCTACTTGACAAGATATCTCTTAGCCATATCTGCAAGTTCACACAATCCAGATTTACATGCAAAAATCTATACCTCTATTAAAGTCCATTGGCTCAATGATATATATAGATGGCTTATATTTATTAAAGGTTATATAAATTTATTTAAAATTTCATTTCATCCATTGAATGCATTCAAAATATCTCACATCTCCTGCAATTTGACTATCTTGAGCCAACTATCAAAACCAAACTATTTGACAACACAACAAACTTGAACATGAAGAAACATGATATTTTAGGGGTCAAGGGATATTTAAGATACCATTTAAAATAATTATCACACATTAATATGACCTTATAACTCTAAACTTTAGGGAAATTGACCCATGGTGGGGTTTTGAGTCTTTTTTATGTTCCTTAACTTCTTAATGTTTGTTCATAAAGTTAAGGAGCTTAACCAGCCAAAAAATGCTACAAAGTGGAAGGGAATTAGGGTCCCCTCCTATGGATAATATATTATATCCAAGATTTATCTCTCTTTATAATTCTAATTGAAAATTGGTTGATTTTTCTTAATTACCAAGAAACCTGATGGAGGAAAGGAGTGAGTTTTTACATTTTTTAGCTCTAAAACTCCATTTTTTATATGCATTTATATCTAAGAAGAATATAATGACCTATGTAAGAGTTTTTATATTTTATTTCAACATAAACATCTTAAAAAGGGCTTATAAAACCTTTTTTTCTTCCAAAATTTGACTATTCTTCCCCTTGAAGTTGTTGGAGATGATGAACCTAGTGACTCTTCAAATTCCCCTAACTTGTATAGAGATGTAGGAATGTGTCAAAATGTTTCCCACCTCATTTTTTTGACAAATATTACAATAAATCCTTGTTTGTCCATTGGAAATGATGAATAATAGTTACAAAAACACTTTTAATGTTATTTTTTAGTTTTATAATACGTTAGGGAACATGTATGGACACATACAAGAATTATATCATCATTTGATGTTAGATGACTTTAAAAAGACCCATATTCAATAACTAAACTTTCACATTTGATATTTTCTAGTAAGTGTCATCTCAACATTGGAATGAAAAATAAAATTAAAGCAATAAAATACCTTAATCTTGTCAAAATTACCTTAAACTCTCCAAATTAATTGGAAAACAATGTGATCATCTTACTATTTTTTTTCTTTTGACCAATTTGAATAACTTTAGACCATATTTGTTCCTTGAAGGTTTACCACCTTGTCTCCTTGATAAAGCTTCTTCATGGACTTGATTTCCATTTAACCTTAACTTTTTCAAACTTACCTTAAACAATGCTAAACACATAATTAAGGTTACAAAAAATGACTCCTTGATGACAAGACCAAGTGACTTAAACCTACTGCTCACTAGATCATCTTAGATGTCCTTGGAAGCTACCAAGGAGGACAACCTACCTAGAATCCTACATCACTAATGACCAAAATAAGACCTTCATAATGACTATCAATAAATTTAATGTCAAAAACATCAAATTTTTTGAATGACTCCCATTCATGATGGCCAAATTTTGGCTAACACCGACTTGAGTGCTATGAGTGTGCTTGAGACTAGAAATATAAGTAAACTAAGTTTAGGATTGTTTTAGATGGCTATATTCAGAATTAAGGTAGAATAAGAATCAATTACCTTGATTTTCACCAAAAAAATTTTAGTTTATTTATTTGTATTTTCATATTATACCCATCTATTGGGTAAAGGGATAAAAGTGGTGTATATACACTGATTTGGTGCTTTTTGGGATGTAGAATAGGTCTAGGCTGACCCTAAGGTGTCTTGAAAAGTGGAAATATGTCCTTTGGAGTAAAAAATAGGTAAGGTACATTATAAAAATCCCTTGGTCACTAGTGTAGTGTGGTAATGCCCAAAGGGCCACACTATTGTCTAGGTGGTAGAATATGGTGCACTAGGGGCTTGGATGTTTAAGAGATGGCCTAGAACTACTTTTGGTACATTTGGGGATGGGTTAGACCCACATAAAAGATATATAAGCATCAAAAGAGGTACTAAGATAGGTCTAGGTCTAAGCTAGGGATAGGGTGGTCTTAAGTGACACTCATTGTGCTCAAATGACATTATATATGACTACATTTTCCCCCCTTTATTATATAATTGTAGTAAAGTGAAATGACTAGGATAAAGGAAAAATAAGCATAATTTTACTTAGATATGAGGTAAAGCCCATGAATCTAGGTATGAATTTGTGAAGTGTGCTTGATTGCATATCCTTTGAATGAAATATGGATGGATAAATCCTTAATGAATATCAAAATCAAATAAAAGACTAAGTAAATGGAGAAGAGTGAGTGGAAAGGAACAAATATACCTCATTGGGTACATGAGCCAATGTAAAAACTTGGTGAAATCATGTGTGTGTAGATAGTGATCAAATAATGAATAGCTTAGACTAAACTAATGTATTTCTCAATCCCCATGTGTGGGTGGCTCAAGAAATCAATGCAATTTTGACCCCATCATTACCCACCCCTATTTGATGGATCATAATTTGTGAATAACTTGGATTAGATTGATGGTTTGTCCAACCCTCCTATGTAGTGGATCAATAACTCAATTAGGTTATGACTACATCATTGCCTACCCATGTGTATTAAATGCATTTGTACTAAAAATATGAAATGGATATAAAGTTGTGTTATGTAACTATAATTATATAGGATAGCTCTAAGGCCACTTAGAAATGCTAAATTGTAAAATGGCTTAGGGGACACTTAGGAACTTGGGTATGTAGCTTAGGGACTACTCAGTAATGCCAACCACTATAAATAGAATAAGGTATCAATCAAGTGTAGACCTAGTGCAAATGGTTTTTTGAGTATACAACATGGATAATAACATGGAGTTTGTCATTCCATCTAATTAACTAGTGCATAAGTGAGTAAACAAAAATAATAAGCCATGCAGATGTCCTTAATTATGATATCTATGCATATGGATTATGGACTAATTTATAGTAATTTGTATCTGAGTATATATGAAACTAAAATGGGAGTGATCATGTCATGCATGATTCCCCTAATCTGAGCAAACTAGTATGATTCTATGAAAAAATAATAATAAACTAAACATAACTGATAATCTGTGACTGATATTATGCAAACCTGAATTATAACTATTTTATGTTTCTCATAATTCCATAATTTCATGTTTATAGGGCTAATAATATTAGTCCCTTAGATAGTATCACAGTATATTACTATTCACTAGGTCATGATAGTGTCCAACTATGCTTTTTCTATGCTAAACTAAAATTGATGTGTCTGATTTAACCTTTTAGGGTTTTACATATGTAATTGCCTATGTTTGGTCAAAGGGATAAGATGCCTAAATTAGTTAAATAAATTAAAATAATTAAGAAACTAATTTGTTATGAATTTGACCTTGTTTGAATTTCTATAAATTTAAATAAATAGGGATAAATAAAGGATTATCAAAAAATTAAATTTCATAGATGATCTAGGTTCTAAAATTTGAGATCTGAGTAGTAGTCTATGTCATCAACAAGATTTTGGTATTCATCTACTCACTAGATAGTAGTGCCCAATTTGGATAGTATTGCCACCCATGTGTAGTGTCCTCAATTTGACACTAATGTCCCTTTATGGGATGGTTCTTATTTTTGGGGAGAACCTACACCTATGTTTGTATGTTTTTTTGCTTATGTGACTAAAACCTGTAGCTATGTATTGTACTTAGAAAACTTGATTTGATGTGAAAAACCCTAATTCTCTTTTCAAGTATGATACAAGCAAGAATTAAGTGTGTTATTAGGATGGATTGGGTATCCTCAACACCCCACTATGTATGGATTTTCCTACATACCAATACTCCAAAGAGGGATCAAGTCTAATGTAGTTATCCCACCTAGTGCTTTATGTATGTGAAATTGAATGCTAGAATGAGAGTGGCCTTGGATTCCTTGAATGTTCTTGAGATTTGAAATGATTGAAAATTGGACTTAGGGATTTTTTAAATGGTAGTATGTAGAAAGTAGGGTAGAATAAGTGTAAATTACCTTGATTTTGTACAACTTTGTCTTTGGTTTGAATAAAAATATACATCTAGTGAATAGAGGTGGATTAGACTTATACTTATAGGGTTTTGTTGCTTTAGTGAATAATAAAATAAGCTTAGGATGACCTTAAGAATGGAATACATTTGAAAAACTATCTATTGGGAAGAGTTAGGGCTAAGGATAGTAACACCCAATTGGGGACACTAACACCATGTGGATATAGTATCCTAAATGTGACACTAATGTCCTCTATACAAACTACTAAGTAATTTGGATTGGAGTCATAGGTGATATTTTGGGGACTGTGTTGTGACTAGATATAGGTGACTATGGTCTACTAAATGATGTAAGTCTAAGGACCTAGAATGGGTCTATGGATATCCTAGGGATAGATTGGCTCAAGTGACACTCTTATCATCTAATTACACTTTTAGGTGATTATATTTCCCCCCCCATTTATTCTAGTAATGTAGAAAAGTGAAATGACTAGTATAAATTAAAAAATCATACCTAGACTTACCTTAGTAGTGAAGATCATGTAGTTTATTTTGAATATATGAATCTGGGTTTGCGTATGTGAAACATGATCCAAATCAATGTTTACAATGAAACATGAAAAAATTAATCCTTACTTAAGATATAATCAAAAGAAAAAGACTATGCTAAAACTAAATAACTAATTAAAGAGAGATGAAAGGAATGAATACACCTCATTAGGTATGTGAACCAATGCATGAACCTGGAGACAACCTATGTGTGTGAATGTACATAGTGATCATATCATTGAATAACTTGAACTGAGATGATGGGTTTTCCAATCCTCCTATGCATGGCTAAAGAACTCAATTTAGTTTTGACTCCATCATTACCCACCCCTACTTTGTGGATCTTGATCTTTGTTAATAGCTTAGATAAGACTATAACTATGATGAATCCTCTCATGTAGGTGGCTCAAGAACTCAAGTAGGCCATAAATCCATCATTTTACCTATGTGAAGTAGGAGAATCTATAAATTTATTGTATAAAGTGTTGAACATATCTAACTGAGTAATCTAACTTTGTATTTGGCTCTATAGCCACTGGAGTATATTAGGTAGCACTAGGCCACTCGAGAATGCAAACCACTATAGATAGAGTAAGGCATGAATCTAGTGACAACCTAAAATGTGATATCAAGTGTATATAGTTTAGAGAATGAAAATAAGTTTTTTATTCCATTTAATCAACCTATCTAAAGCTTAGTATATGGAAATTATGTGCCACGCACATGCCCCTAATCTGGTATCTAAGTATACTAAATTTGAATCAAGTATGTAATAATTTAACCTATGTAATTGATATAAATGTATGATATATCATGCTATGCATGATGCCCCCAAATATGAGTAACTAGTATGAATTTGAATTGAAATGACTGAGATTGAGTTAAATTTGAACATAAATACCAAACATGTGATTGTATTTATGAAAATATGTATTATACCTAGTGTACTAGTCTAAATGATCTAAATTATCATGAAGCTAGGGCTACTATATAATAGTACCCTATAGTGGATAGTAGTGTCCTATGGCACTAGTGTCCCAATCTGGGTGTTAATTATTGTTTATTCTAATCTTTGTGTGGTTTGAACTGACTACTGACTATCTATTATTTTCTATGTCTACCCTGAGTTTGATATCTAAAATTGAGCCTGTGTACTGAAATGTATCTGTGAAAATTAATGTAGAACACTAATTTTTGTGACAAACCCATGTAAATGCCCCTCTTTTGAGGGTATTTGTGAAATTTATGGAAGAACTATCATACATAGGGGGTTGGGTCAAAATGTCCACCAAGGCTCCCAGGTATGAAGGGTATATACATGAGGCCCCTCATGGCATCAAAAATGGGTGTGTGTAATAAGAAAATACAAGTGTCATGGTGTAGAAGCATGCAAGGAAGAAAACATACAAGCACATGAGGCATGTGAAAGGTAGTCCAAGGGGCAATAATATAAAGGACATGGGTACATGTCACTAAATTTGAGAATTAAAACATACAAGGACATGTTCAAATTTACACATATACAAACAACAAGAAATTTGGCGTATAGCCATAAATAAGGACATATTCAAATATCCACATATAAAATCATGAAAGAGCACACATAAGTGACATGGGAAAATGTCTAAGAAATATAAACAAAGAAGTGTCATAAAATACAAGTAATAATGGCATATTTAAATTCCCTTGAAGATGTAAGAAGCATAAGAAACATAGTCAAGTCTAATTAAGGAACTAGAAATGAAAGCATGTATAACTATGTGATATAAATCTATGTAGATGTCAAGGTGCATATATACTAAAGCTAACTAGTAATAATAATAAAAATTGAGTAATGAATATCAATTATAAATATCAAGATAAATCAATGTATAACTAAAATGTATAGTATGTAAATATAAAACTTGGTTATAGTAACTGTGTATGAGATGCCAATGAGTGGGTAGATGTATCAATGTATAAACCTAGATTAGTGTAAATGCCCCCAATGATTAATTGATAACTAGGATAGATCAATGTAGTGGATTGGAGTCCTATTTAGAATATATAATCATTTGATAAGAACAATTGAAGCATATATGTATGATAAAAATGACTATACTAGGATAGCTATCAATATGCAATATCTGGAAAGTAGTAAAAATGTAAATAGAGAAATGCATAAAATTTGTAAAAAGTTTATATTTTTGATATATCTAAATGGTTTTGTATTTGGATATATTATATTATTTTTTTATTTTTTGAGTATAAACTATGTACAAGCATATGAAAATAAATTATATACAAGGATCAAGAGAGAGAAGGAAGTAAATACTAGAAATGTAAATGAAACAAAATATAAGTAACGTGTAATGTCTCTACAGACCCAAGATCACATCCATGGGATATGGATAATCAAATGGTGTATCTAGTGGAATTTTATCTAGTGTCAGATACTAAGCCTATCCAAACTCAAATAAGTCATCATGATCACAATCATCATATCAATCTATATGTATCATTGGGGCCTTATCCTTGGCATGATTCAATCCACATAAATAATCATCGATGTCTATAGGTGGTTGTATTGACTAGTTTAACCCCAAGTCAAATTAGGTCAACCCCTTACATATTAAAATTTGTCATAGGGTTTATTAGGTTGAAAATGTATACCATGGTCTTAAATGAGGTCATATAATGTGCTTTATCTTTTGTCACATTTGTATAGTTAGTCCTAAGTCATTTTATATCACCTTTTGAGTCATTAAATGAACTCATATACTTTACCATAAAAAACAAAGGTGTCAAGAGGTACTATAACATCCCACATGTCAAGATATGTCAAATATGGTATTTTCAATACTAAAAATTATAGGTTCAACATCCATCCAAGAAGGTCAAGTAGTTTTAAGTAGTTTTAGGTAGTTGTAAGGCTTGTACAATAATTATGGCACATGGGAAGACTTAAAAAGTGTCTCTTGAGATCCCCAAAGCTCACTTACATGATCAAACAACTTTTATATGTCTAAAATCTCCAAAAAATAACCTCTCTCTCTCTCATCACTCTCTTGGACAAGCCAAAAAGGTCAATTGGTTTTTACTTGGTATGAATAAGAGGATGTGAGTTGGATAAAGTGAACTTGGTGGGTGGTAGTAATCACTTTGTACTTTCATTTCATGGAAATAATCATATGTTTGGTTTTTTTTTTCTTCATGAATCATCACTAAGAGTGTTAGTGACTATAAACTATCTGCACATCACCAATATCTTCAATTTTATTCACTATTTGCATAGATCTGAGCAAACCAAGTGGTGTGCATGTTCTTGAATGGTATGACCATCCTTATCACATGTTTTTTAGTATTTTTTCATGTTTTTATACCAATAAATAAGTAGGAATACCTCTTCTTACTGGTATAAGGCTCCATTAAAGTCTGCAGACATTATTTTCACAATTGCAAAGCTTGTCTTCATGTTTTGGTTTAAAAAACAAAAGTAATGCATTGGTTTTTGATCTCTCATTGCATGGTGATCAGATTATAATTTTAAATTTTAGTCTCAATAAGGTCATGGTTAGAATAACATAGTTATAATACACACATAGTTATAATCCCTATAACAATCATCTATAGTCAAGTGGAAAGAAGCCTTGAAGAGTGGTGTTGATGAATCAGTAAGGTTTCAAGATTGTGAAGAGACTATCAAGGTGTAAATAGTATGGCTTAGCTATCCAAAAGGTTTATATATTGTTTATGAGAATAAATTTAACATACATAGTCTTACATCATATTGACCTACAAATAATCTTCAATAGTGGTCTAAGGGCAATCCAAATGGGATAGAGGAGTGTTGAGATGGAGATGTTTAAACTCAATTGAGACCTTCAATAAGGTCTAAGAGTATAGATAAGATCATGGTGATAATGGTAAGTCCATTATATACATGAAAACATAGAACCATGGCCATATATTGAATAATTTACTATTGAGAATTTTTACCTTAACTTCTATGAATGAGGGTTTTGCCCATACTCAGTGTCATCTTATGATGAAGAATTTGAGTTATGTATTAGTTTGAATATTTTTTTCCTATAACTCAAGTATTGATGTTAAATTTGAACATGATAAGGTGTTTATTTTATTAGGATAAATGGTTTTGAGTGGTTTCAAACTTAGACAAGTTTTGACCTAAAACACTTAGTAAAACATAGTGTTAAGATGATTAAAAACAACACAACTTGTAGTGACCTATAGTAGTGAGTGAGGCTATGATATATAGGAATGAGATGAGATCATATAGGTATGTAATTATATTATAAAAATTAATAAGTATCAATTAAGGTGATTTATATTATTTTTACATAGGTCATCGCCTACAAGAGTCCTTATTTCTTCTAAGTTTCCACCTATAGTTGAGACATAGTCTACATGCTAGTTCAAGTTAGTGGGAGAATAAATATCTTGGACAACATATAGACATATGGGATGGAAATATATGTTTTATGTAATATAATGGTGATATATAACATTTTCATGTGATTCTAATATGAAAAGAGGTAGATCAAATACTAGGTTTCTAGCCTTAACCTAAAGCCAGCCCAAAACCATATATAGTCACTAGGATTGAGAAGATAGTTTTAGGTTTTGGAGTTTTGAGAGTGTTTAAAACATGATATAGCCTAGTAAATTTGTATATATGTTCTCCATGACCTAATAAATCTCTCCAAAATCTCATTATGTCTAGGCAAACAAAGGATATTCCCTCTATTTTGTCTTAGATAGAGGGCACTCCAAGAGTAAGTTAAGCCTGTAGGATTGGTACATAAAGATTGAAAGGGTAAAGGACAAATACTTATATGGTTTTTGGACATTTTATATGGTGTTTTTTGAAATTTAAAAAGGTTTATGACCTTAAAATCATCATTAATACTCATTGGTGATCATATGCACAAAATTACAATCTAGTTCTACTAGGCTTAGAACTAGGCTTAAATAATTAGGTGCCTAGTTCTACTTCCATGACTGCATGATATTCATAATATACTTCATTAAATTAATGGGAGAGTGTATTTTAAATATTTTTTTATATTAAATTACACAAAGTGGTCATTTTTGGCCTAAAGTCCTCTTAGGGGTAATCAAAATGCCTAAAATGAGCTCAAGAGCCATTTTCAAATGCTCATACCTTTACATATAGTATGAATGGTGATTGAGGGAGATAATATTAGTTTATTAGGTTCATTTATTTAATATTTATGGAATTGGTTCATGGATTGAAAGTCCATAATTTATGAACTATCACTAAGAAGAAAAACCTCCTAAAACCCCTTTTTGAACTTGATGGAGAATAAATAGATGGAGATGCATCTAAGAGGTGTAAAATAGCCATGAAAGTGTTTTATACCTATCTATAACTCTCCCAATATCCTTGAAATCCACTTTTTTCATACCATAATTTATACAGATATGCTTAATTATTTATTTTTTACAAGATTTGAGTTGTCTTGTAGGTGCAAAAAGGAATGAGCAGATGAAAGTCAATGAGGGAAGTTTATAGGGAATTTATATAACTCCCTATATTCACCTCTCACCTTAGATAATCATGGAAACCTCTCTATTAGCCCATTCAATATAGGTAGTCTTGGATAGATAGTGAAAATGAGAAGTGACTACTTAGTTAGAAGATGAGAGGCCTCATATTGGATATTTTTAAGGTCTACCTGATGTATTAGAAGATAAAGCAACTCTAAAAAGATATATTAACACCTCTTCCATGTATTTACTTGAGAAACTTCTAGTTACCTTGATGACAAATGTGAAGATTAAATCTAAGAGGGCTAATAAATAGTTGCAGATAGTGAACACAAGTTTCAAGAGGAAGGCTATCAGTTAGGAAAGTATATGATGATTGTCACATCTTGTTTCCAACATCCTATGATAGAGAATATGTGTCAAAATATTCCTAATATAGTTTATAATATTCAAGTGATGCTTCATCATGAGGGCAGTTTCAAGAAGGCTAATTGAGGTCTCTACACCAATTTCAAGAGAAGGATGTAACTTTGATGGACATTTTTCTAAAATTACCTGCATGACCTATTTAAGACTCCATTCTCTTGTAATGTAACTAGTTCTCATAGTTTGACACTTTTCCTTGTGAACCTTCTACTTACCTTCTTATCTCTCATCTCTTATGCTCTATAAATGCAAGACATTTTGGATTTTGTAAGGGAATCCACACCTAGTATGGCAAAGCCATACTAGTTTGAATATTGTATTTTCATTTTAAATTAAGATTTCCAATCTGGTTTTGATATCATAAACTTATTTTCTAAGTGTGTGAAGTGGTGAATACTGAAAATAAAAATGATAAGTATCTATCCTTGCCTTGTCTTTACTCTTTCATGTCTGGTGCAAGTAGTTCTCCCTCTAATAGGTCACATGAAGTTTAGCTAGTGTATTTTTATATCTCTAAGTATTAGGATTAGCATTAGTGTCTTCAATCTAACATTTTATTCACTCACCTAGAGTAGACCAATGCATATCACCTCTATGTTTGCAATACTTATGTTAGAGCAATCTAGGATGTTGAGACTAGTGTTGTAAGTCCTATGTTATAGTGAAAGTTTATGGTAGTATAGTTAAGATACATCAAGTGTATCACCTCATTAGCATAGGTTACTTTTCATTTTCCTTATATGCCTTTTCATCCAAGTAATCAATTAGTGTAGGTAATAAGCTATCAAATTCTAATCTAGGGAGCTAGCCCTTTAACCTAAAGGTTTACCTCTACTATAGGAAACCCATAGGCCTATATTTAATATAATGTTTCAATCAATCTAAATAAGGCTTGAATAACCATATATAGGTTATAATATTGAGTGATAATAGTTATGGCATGCTCATTGTGACTATTATCTCAAGTGCATCTTGTCAAGGTGAATGTTGGTTTTGACAACATCACAATTGCATATGGTGTTCTAATTAACATTTGGTGACTCCATTCAAGGTAATATATAGTTTTAGACTAATTTTTATCATTCTATTATTCATACTTCATGGTCCTTACTAGGTTAACTACTAGTATAGGAAACTATCCTATATATTCACTCCCTTAACCTAAACTTCCTCTAGAAGTTTAACACCCTTAACCTATCTTGACATTTGAAGAGCAAGAAGACTTTTCAATCTAAGAGGATTAATAAATTTAAGAATAAATTGAGGACAACATAGATAGGAATCATGCCTTCTTCTCCTTTAACACTAAAAATCCTATACACCTAACTGCATATGATGACATACTTCTTAATTCTACCAAGAGTATTCCCACTTTCAATGGTGAAGGTCCCATTACCCAAGTGAGAATACTCTAACTTCTAAAAATTTCATAATATTACTAAATTTAATATTAAAATAAGGTTACTTTTCATGTATCTTGTGGGTTAAGCCCTTGACTAGGATAGGAAATTTCTAAGAGGATGTGTCACCACGTAGGATGAGTTTGGAGAGTTGTTGACCGAAAGTTTTGAGGACAATAGTGATCACACATCACTCATTCATCAGTTAGATGTAATTAAAAGAGGTCCTAAGGAGACTATGCATGAATTTTTGAGAGGTTTAAAATAACTTGGTATAGGCTACCTCCTCCCATGGTACCCCCTACAATTTTTATTTTCCCTACATACCTTAGAGCTATTTGAACTAACATAGCCATCATGTTATAGTCCATGGGTGGATACACTTTACCTAAAGCCTATGACCTAGCCATTAGAGATAAGAATGGCCTATTAAAATTTGGTAAAATCCCTTAAAAAATATCCATGCCTCTTTTGTCCAATATTTTTGTTGCTTCTCCAAGTGTTGCTCTAGTCCCAAGTGTAAACAATAAGTCTAAAGCTACCCCAGAGATATAAAAAGATGCCATCTCTTGGGATGAAAGATACAAGGCCTTAGAAGCTCAAGTTTGGCTACTAAATATATACTATGGAGTTAACAAAAATACCTATCCCTATCCTTCACAAGAAAATAATTTCCCAACTCAACAATATGGTAAAGGGAGGGGAATAAGATAGCCTAACTTCAATCAACCATCTAATGTATATAGCCCAATCTCTACTCTAAACATAAGAGCTATGGTTCCAATACATAGTAACTTGGTTAAAAATGAAGATTTTCAGTCTCAAGGATAGTATATGGATGCCAATGAAGGTGGCTAACAAGCTTTGGTATCCCAAGGAGGACCTACTCCTCAATTGATATTAGAAGATGAGAACTTCATGAAAGTAAAAATAAATCAAGGATGCTATCCCCATGGAGTGAGATTGATAAACTTTCAAGTGGAAAATATATTTTTCCTAAACCAAGGTAATTATATTATAGCCAATACAAGATAAAAAGGAAGGCTTTGGGAGATGTTCATGGTGTTGACACAATTTTAAATAACCCTGCTACAAGGTAATAAGGTGTAAGTGCAAGTGTGATAGTCCTTACAATTTATTCACCTTTTCAAAATTAGAATGTAGGAAGGGTGACTCAAAGTGATCCATTGCCCCAATATCATGATAATTATTTGCCTTCAATAATGTAATAAAAGGTGAGTGTTCTTACTTTGAATATTTTTGATTATTTAAAGAGTGCTAAGACTAGTCTCTCTCTTTGGGAAGTGCTTCATATGCCTGGTCAAAAAGAGCTTCTTCAAGAATAGTTGTCCCAAATCCACCTTAGTCCTCAACCATAAAGACCTAGTGATGTATCCCTCACTAATTCTCCCAATCGCATTGTTGAAACCTCTTCCAAATCTGAAAATCCTCCACCCTTCTACCTCACTCTCATTGTAGGAGTAAAGCTTCTTCACAATTGCATTGTGAAGAGTGGGGAAATTACCTCAGTGATGCTCAAACTTATGATAGATAAATTGGGTTTGAAATATGAGCCATATAGAAAAGGAGTGATACAACTCGATGGGACACTAGCTAAGTTAGTGGGACTCATCAAATATTTAAGATTTTTCTTGCATGATTGTCCAAGATTTCATATCCTTCAATATATAGTGGTGGTTGATTTATTTTCTCACTTTTCTATCTACCTATCAATGGATTTCATCACCAAGATAGGAGTATATCTCTAATATGTTTAGTACTTCTTGGCCTTCAAGACAAGGTATGGAGAAAAGTTAACTATTAGGACACAATCATTGGTTAAGTTTCATATTGAACCGTATGTGGAAGCAAGCTCTAATATCAATTATACCATCAATAATCAAGAGGATTATGTTATGGATGATGGAGTATCATCTAATATTGAGGGTATTTATAATATTTTCCTATATAATTATGGTGTTGATGCTTATGGACATGATCAATACACTTTCATTGAATAAACTGACCTTGATACATACATCATCCATGAGGAAGGTGATGGAGATTTTGAGGTAAAAATTGATAATTATTTTACATAATTTACAAAGGGTAATTACCTTGTTCATATGCATGATGATAATGATATTAAAAGTATGGTATATTAATATAATGAGGAAGACAATGTTATTTTACTTGCACAAAATGGTGGAGTCCTTGAAGGTGACAACAATGAAGAAAAAGATGATCTATGGCAACAATTTCAAGCCATAGTTCAAGAATTTGAATAGTTGAGTAAGTCAACTCCCTTTCCTAAGAAACATGAACCTAATAGTAAGGTTATTGATTAATATTCTAAGCATGAAGGAGAGTGTCTTATCAAGCATGAGAATGAGAGTATGACTACTGTTAAGAAAGTTACAATCAAGAAACAGTATAATGAATCCAAAGTAGAAAATTTTGTGGTTGAGGAGTAATCCAAACCCTAGTATAATGTCGAATCACTTTCAAACATGTTGAAGTATCAAATAGATAAGCTTGATAGTTATAGACATAAAGTGAATCATGTTATATAATAGGGTAAAGTTGAGATAACTTTGATGACTCCTAAGATTCAGTTTGAGAGGTGTCAATTGAACATGACAAAATTCAAGCAAGATGAAAATACAAACAAGACTCTTGAAGGGAAATATAGAGCATTCATGTGAGCTCCAAGTGACACACTTATAGTTAACATAAAATCTAAAGATGGTAAGTCATTTGACTATCTAAATAAGCAAGTGTTTATTAACAAGTATGCATTAGATGAAGGTGTGTTTTCTTGGAGAAAAAATGATGCAAGAGGCATTGTATTTGACCCTATCTAAATTAATGGTGAATTATTATTCACCTCAAGTGTTTTAGGTCTTGTAAATTCTAGGTTAAGTGTGTGTTTTTCTTATGTTGTAAGTGTTTTCCCTAAGTGTTCTTGAGAAAACAAGTATGTTTGATTTAGTGTGTTATCTTGTGTGTTTGTTTCCTATTGTTTGGTGTTGTTTAGTGTCCTTTCAGAGGTGATTTGATATCAATTATAGTGTATAGGTACTAAATAACCCAATGGATAGGAGTAAGTTATTATATTTTAACATAGCTAGCTTGATACCCCTAGGAAATCACCAAAATGTTGACTAATGTGACCCAAAGTCAAACTAGATCAACCCCTTGCATATTAAAATTTTTCATAGGGTTTCCTAGATTGAAAAATGTGTACCATGGTCTTAAATGAGGTCATATAATATGTTTTATTTCTTGTCACATTTGTATAGTTAGCCCTAAGTAATTTTATGTAACTTTTTGAGTCACTAAATGAAATTGTATGATTTCACATAAAAAAATGTGTCAATAGGTACTTTAACATCTCACACATTAGGATATGCCAGAGATGATAGTTTTAAAATTTAAAATTGTAGGTTCAATGTCCATCCAAGAAGATCAGGCAGTTTTAGGTGATTTTAGGTAGTTATACAACCTATACAATAGTTATGTCACATGTGAATACCTTAAAAGTATCTATTAAGATACCCAAATCTCACTTCAATGCTCAATCAGCTTTGATAGGTCCAAAATTTCCCAAAACCAACCTCTCTCTCTCATCTCTCTCTTAGACAAGCCAAAAAGGTCAATCAATTTTCACTATACAACAAGAGGAGTTGAGATGGAGAAAGTGCACTTTTTGGGTGGTATTAATCCCTTTTTACTTTCATTTAATCATAATATTCACATGTTTGGTTTTTTTTTCTTCATGAATTTGCTAAGAGTGTTAGTGATTCTAAACTGCCTACACATCCCTAATGGCTTCAATTTTCTTCTCTATTTTCACTAATCTGAGTAGACCAAGGGGTGTACATGTTTTTTAAGGGTATGACCATCCTTATAAAAAAAATCAATATTTTTTTCAAGTTTGGATATCAATAAATAATCATGAATACCTCATATTACTAGTAGAAGACTCCATTGAAGTCTATAGACACTATTTTCAAAATTTCAAAGCTTGTCTTCATAATTTGGTCTTAGAACAAAGGTAATGCATTGGTGTTCAGTCTCTCATTGCATGGTGATCAGATTCTAATTTTAAAGTTGAGTTTCAATAATTTCATGGTTATAATAACATAGTCATAATATACACACACTCAAAATCCCTATAATAGTCACCTACAGTCAAGTGGAAAGAAGCCTTGACTAGTCGTGTTGATGAAGCAAGAAGGTTTCAAGATTGTGAGGAGACTCTCAAGGTGGAAATATTAAGATGAGATATAATTTTTTTTTACATATGGATTATTATAACCAATTAAACATACACAATCCTACATCATATTGACATACAAACAATCTTCAATAGTGGTCTAAGGGCAGTCTAAATGGGATAGAGGAGTGTTGAGATGGAGGTGTTTAAACTCAATTGAGACCTTCAATAAGGTTTGAGAGTATAGATAAGATCATGGTGATAATGGTAAGACTATTTTATGTAGGTATACCTATAACCATGTATATATATTAAGTAAGTTACAATTGAGAAGCTTTACCTTAACTTCTCTGAATGAGGGTTTTGACCATACTCAATGCCATCTTATGATGAAGAATTTGAGGTATGTGTTAGTTTGATTTTTTTTTTCATGTAGCCCAAGTCTAGAGGTTAAATTTGAACATGATAAGGTGGTTTTTTGATTAGGATAAAATATTTTTTATTGGTTTCTAACATATAAAAGTTTTGACTTAAAATACTCAATAAAACATAGTGTTAAGATGACTAAAAAGAACACAACTTGTAGTGACCTATAGCAGTGAGTGAGACTATGGTCTCTAGGCATGAGATGAGATCTTATAGGTATATAATGATATTATTGACCTTAATAAGGTTAAATTAAGGTGATTTAAAATAGTTTGACATAGTTCATCACCTATTGGAGTCCTTGTTTCTCCTAAGTTGCAATCTATAGTTGAGACACAGTCTTCAGGCTAGTTCAAGCTGTTAGGTTGTGGAGCTAAAAGCTTCACTGATGCAGAAATTGGAGGAGGTTGTTGAGTGTCACAGTCACTACCATCGATCAGGCCAACCGACATCGGTCAGGTGTAGACAAGAAGCTACTGACATCAGTCAGAGATCGGCCAACGTCGGTCATCTCCTGGCAGATAGGGACCAACGTCGATCGCCTGTGCGGTTCCAGAACTGCTTGTTCATGAATAGTTAGTTAACAAACCAGTTGTTTTCATGTTGAAAGTCTATTTTTAGTCTTGAGCTATGGATCTAATTATTGTAATTGGATGTCTAATTATTGTTTGCATGAGATCTATTTAAGAGACTCATGGGCTATATTATAAAGTGTGCTAGTTGAGTAAGAGCAAGGTTAGCTCCTTCAGTGTGAAGAGAGCAAGGGTAGCTCCTCCTAGTTCCATATATGTGCTAGTTGAGTAAGATCAAGGTTATCTCCTTTAGAGTGAAGAGATCAAGGTGTGTTCCTCCTAGTTCCATAGGTGTGTGTGTGCAAGGTCAAAGGAGATCTACGGGGTAGCAAAATCAAAGGTGACAACAACACATCGAAGAGCAATAGAGGAAGGCAAGGTAGATCCTTCCAATTGTAAGAACAGGGTGATCTACAGGTTATTGCAAGATCAGGGAGAAGTTTTACATGGTATGTAAGATTAGGTTGGTATGTAGGTGTGCAAGATCAGGTAGGAGATCTACATGTGGTATGTAAGATCAGGTTGGTCTGCAGGTGTGCAAGATCAGGTAGGAGATCTACATGTGGTAAGTAAGGTCAGTTGATCTGTAGGTGTGTGTGAGAGAGAGAGATCAAGGTTTGCAAGTGTGCAAGATCAGAGAGGTCAGCAACACAATAAGTAGCAAGATCAGGTGAGATTTACTTGGAGTACATTGAGTACTTGGAGTACGTGGTGTACTCAGAACTTGAGTACGTGGAGTACTCAGTTGGATTGGTAGTATTGTTACTGACTGGTGGACTGGCAGTATTGTTACTAGCTAGTAGAGGTGAACAACAACTCTATGTTTGAGTTGATTGTTGGGACCATAAGAGAGAGAGTGAGCTCTTGAAGAGATTTACTATTTATGCCCTAGAGGTGTGGGAGCCCTAGAGGTGTGTAAGGAAGAAGACTGTGGCATCTTCTTTGTTGTATTTCCTTCTAGAAGAGTATTAATACAATTGGGTATTGTCTCTCATATTTTGTGTTGTTTCCAAATTTTAGTTACTTGTGATTCTGGTTTAATTTCGCATGTTTAGTTGCTTGTACAAGGTAATCAATTGTGTGTTCCATAATCTGACAAGTGGTATCAGAGCTAAGGTTGCAGGGAGTAGGTTTGTGTTTGATTATAGGTCACTCTCAGGGGTTTCTAATTGAGTGGGAGTATAAAAATGGAAGAAGAAAGTAAGCTAAGAATGGAGGAATTGAAAAGTACGAATGGCAAATTAAAGTGTTATGGAAATAAAGAGCAGGTAAAGAAAGATTGCTAGTTGGTAGGAGATCAGCATGAAGGAACTGAAGAAGCAGATGTTGTAGGTGTTGTTGCACAGGATGCTCTAGGATGTTCCTTGGATAAAGTAGAATCTTGTTTTATAGATTCTATTACCTCTTTCCATGTAGCTTGAAATAGAGTATTTTTCCATGTTAAGGTCTTTAGAGACTTTGGAAAGATTTATTTAGGGGCCGATGTGCCTTGTCAAAGTTTTGGCAAAGGGGAAGTGCGGCTGAAATTGCAGGCAGCCAACACATGGGTGTTGAAGAAGGTCATGCAGGTCTTGGTTCTGAAGATAAGGCTAATTGCTTCAGGAAAGTTGGGTGATGAGAGATGCACAATAACTCTCATAGTGGATTCTTGGAATGTTACCAAGGATGCACTTGAATTAGCATGTGGTAAGAAAGTAGGTACTCTTTAACTACTTGCTTGTATTATTGATTCTTCTTTTGTTGCGAGGACATGGCTTTGTAGGCTTGGTCACATGAGCAAGAAGGAGATGCATGTTCTTAAGAGGAAGTCTGATGTATTTGACAAACTTAATAACTGGAAAGCCTTGGTGTTTATGGAGGAGATGACAGATAGAGATCAGTGGAGAAGGCTGAGTAACTTTGAGTAGGGCAGTTTGGATAGGATTTTGATCCAAAGAGAGCTTGTGGGTAAAAAGTCATCACTCACAGGAAAACACAGATATCAACGTCAGTCAGGGAAAACTCATGTTGAATAGATAGGCACCAATGTCGATAGGATAATCGGTGTCAGCGACCTGGACAGTCGCATGGAACTGACGTCGGTCGGATGTAGACTGTGTGGTGATCGAGGTCAGTCACTGGAATGGATTTTGGGTGGACAATAAGCTGTCAAGGAGTCTCAAACGCCCATGGGAAGGATTGAAAGTGTAAGTAAGCCTCAAATTTGTTATTCCTCTTCTTTATACTACTTGTTGCTCACTACAAAGCAGGAAGGATCCAGAAAATAGTGGGAGCATGGCATGAATTCTTTGGAGAAGAACCAAACGGGAGATTTGGTAGAGTTTCCAGCTGGGATAAAAGCACTAAAAGACGAATGGATTCTTTGGTTAAAGATTAGAGAGAATGGATACGTGAGATGGAAGGCTAGGTCATATGGTCTTGAGGAAGCTGCAGGATAGTGGTTTAGGTTTTGATAGGTGGATGACAAAGTAGGGCTTTAGTCAATGTCAGTGTAACCATTGTGTTTGTCTTACCAAGTTGGATGATGGTCACAACATTATCCTGTTACTGTATTTGGATGGTATGCTAGCTAAAGGTTAAGACATATAGGGTTTTGCTGAGCTAAAGGTAAGGCTAGTTCAGTGGTTTGCCATGAAGGATTTGGGAGTGGCAAAATTATTTGGCATGAGTAATCCTAGAGACAGGGAAGATCACATGTTGATGTTGTCATAGGATGATTATGTGAAGGTAGTGCAGGATGCAGAACAGGGCAACACACGTATGGATGGACAGTTCACAGAACAGGGTCCCCAATCACATGATGAGGTTGAGTACATGTGTACTCCCTGAGTTTACACAAGCAGTGGGTGCTGTCAGAAATTTTGTAGTTAGTTTGGGAAGGAAGCACTAGAAAGCGGTTCAGTGGGTTCTTGATATCTGAGAGGGACCAGCAGCAGGGATTCATGTTATGTAGGGTTAAGTACTTTAGATTTGGCAGGTTACTTGGATGACAGGGATTGCACCACAGGATGTGTGGTGGTTGGTCTTCAAGATTGAGCTTGAAGAGGGATAAAAGCCAAGAAATAAATTAGATGGTGTATAGGTACAGGTATAGTGTAGCTGTTTATCTCCAAGTGGGAGATTGTTAGGTTGTGGAGCTAAAAGCTTCACTGATACAGACATTGGAGGAGGTTGCTGAGTGTCATAGTCACCGATGTTGGTTAGGCCAACCAATGTCAGTCAGGTGTAGACAAGAAGCTGCCAACATCGATAAGAGATTGGCCAACATCGATCATCTCTAGGCAGACAGGGACTGATGTCGGTTGCTTGTGTGGTTCCAGAACTACTTATTCACGAATAGTTAGTTAACAAACTAGTTGTTTGCATGTTGAAAGGCTATTTTTAGTCTTGAGATGTGGATCTAATTATTGTAATTGGATGTCTAATTATTGTTTGCATGAGATCTATTTAAGAGACTCATGGGTTGTATTGTAAAGTGTGTTAGTTGAGTAAGAGCAAGGTTAGCTCCTTCAGTGTGAAGAGAGCAAGGTTAGCTCCTTCAGAGTGAAGAGAGCAAGGTGTGTTCCTCCTAGTTCCATAGGTGTGTGTGTGTGAGGTCAAAGGAGATCTGCGGGTAGCGAGATCAAAGGTGATAGTAACACATCAAAGAGCAATAGAGGAAGGCAAGGTAGATCCTTCCAATTATAAGAACAGGGTGATCTACAGGCTGTTATAAGATTAGGGAGAAGTTCTACATGGTATGTAAGATCAGGTTGGTCTGTAGGTGTGTAAGATCAGGTAGGAGATCTACATGTGGTATGTAAGATCAGGTTGGTCTGCAGGTGTGCAAGATCAGGTAGGAGATCTACATGTGGTAAGTAAGGTCAGTTGATCTATAGGTGTGTGTGTGTGTGTGTGCGAGATCAAGGTTTGTAGGTGTGCAGAACTAGGTTGATTTGTAGGTGTGCAAGATTAGAGAGGTCAGCAACACAATAGGTAGCAAGATCAGGTGAGATCTACTTGGAATATGTTGAGTACTTGGAGTACGTGGTGTACTCGAAACTTGAGTACGTGGAGTACTCAGTTGGACTGGCAGTATTGTTACTGACTGGTAGACTGGCAGTATTGTTACTAGCTGGTGGAGGTGAACAATAACTCTATGTTTGAGTTGATTTTTGGGAACGTAAGAGAGAGAGTGAGCTCTTGAAGAGATTTATTGTTTATGCCCTAGAGGTGTGGGAGCCCTAGAGGTGTGTAAGGAAGAAGACTGTGGCATCTTCTTTGTTGTATTTCCTTCTGGAAGAGTATTAATACAATTGGGTATTGTCTCTCATATTCTGTGTTGTTTCCAAATTCTAGTTACTTGTGATTTTGGTTTAATTCTGCATGTTTAGTTGCTTGTACAAGGTAATCAATTGTGTGTTCCATAATCTTGACACAAGCTAGTGGGAGATGAAGGTCTTGGACAATATACAAAGATATGGGATGGAAAGATTTTTTTTATGTAATATCATATTTATATATCACATTTTTATTAGTTTATAATATGTAAAGAGGTAGATCAAATACTAGGTTTTTAGCCTTAACCTATAGTCAGCCCAAAACCCTGCATAGTCACTAGGCTTGAGAAGTGAGTTTTAGGTTTTGGAGTGTTAAGAGCATTGAATATTTGATATAACATTGTAAATTTTTAAATATTTTATACGTTACCTAATAAATTTCTCCATAATATTAGTTTGGCCAGGCAAATATGGGAGATGTCCTTTGTTTTATCTTAGATAGAGGGCACTCCTAGAGTAAGGTAAGCCTAAAGGATTGGTACATGAAGATTGAAATGGTGAAGGAAAAATACTTGGATGGTTTTTTAACATTTTCTGTGGTTTTTTTGGACATGAAAAAAGGTGGAGAAGATCCTACAGTCAACATGAAAACTTAATGGTGGTCATATGCACAAAAGTATAGTTTAGGTCTATTATGCCTAAAACTATGCCTAAATGCTCAATGTGTCTAGTTCCAATTCCATGACCACTCCTAAACAATTTTATGACCTTCATGGGAGAGTTGAGGATGGATTTAAACCATTTATTTATAGTAAATTACACAAAGTGGTCATTTTTGGCCTAAAGTCCTATTAGGGGTACTCAGAATGCCTAGAAGGAGATCGAGAGCCATCTTCAAATGCTCATACCTATAAGGATATTATGAATGGTGATTAAAGGAGATAGGATTAGCTTATGAGGGTCATGGAATAAATATTTTTGGAATTGGTTCATGGATTGAATGTCTAGATTTTATGAACTATCACTAAGAAGAAAAATCTCCTAAAACCCTTACTAGAACCTGATGGAGAAGAAACAGATGGAGATGCATCCAAGAGGGTCAAATGGCCATGAAAGTGTTTTGGACCTGTCTATAAATCTCTTAGTCTCCTTGAAATCCACTTTTTCCATAACATCATTTATATGGATAGGCTTAATTCTCTATCTTTTGTAAGATTTGAGCTATTTTATAGGTTTGGAAAGGAATGAGAAGATGAAAGTCATTTAATGAGGTATATAAAGACTTATTATAACTCCCTATATTAACCTATTATTTCATATAATTAGGTAAACCTCTCTGCTAACCCATTCACTATAGGTAGTCTTGGATAGATAGTAAAAATGAGAAGTGACTACCTAGTTGGAAGATGAGAGGCCTGAAATTGGATCTTTTTGAGGTATAACTAATGGAGTAAAAGATAAAGGGACTATAAAAATATGTCCTAACACTTATTACATGTATTTCCTTGAGAAAATTCTAGTCACCATGATGACAAATGTGAATATTGAAGCCAATAAGGCTCGTAAATGACTAAAAAAAGTGAACACAAGTGTCAAGAGGAAGGATATTAGTTAGGAAAGTATTTGATGACTATCACTTTTTTTCCAACCTCCCATGATAGATAATATGTGTTATATGATTCCTAAGGTGGTTTAAAATAGTAAAGTGATGCTTCATCATGAAGGCATTTTCAAGAAGGATAATTGAGGTCTCTATGCCAATTTTAGAAGGATGTAACTCTGATGGACATTTGTCTAAAAAGACATTCATGACCTATTTCACACTCCATTCTCCTTAAATTTAATGGGTTCTCATAGTTTTATGCTTATCCTTGTGACTCTTCCACTTCATTTCTTCTCTCTCCTCTTTGATGCTCTATAAATACAAGCCATTTTAGCTTTTATAAGGGAATCCACAACTAGCATGGAAAATCCCTACTAGTTTGAATATATATTTTCCTTTGAAATAAATATTTCCAATCTGGTTTTGATCTCATAAACTTCTTTTCTAAGTGTGTGAAGTGGTTCATAGTGAAGTGTCAAGTGATAAGTATTTATCCTTTCCTTATTTTTACTCTTCCATGTTTTATGTAAGTAGTTCTCACTCTAATAGGTCACATGAAGTGTATCTAGTGTATTTGTCTATCTCTAAGTGTTAGGAGTAGCATTAGTGTGTAGAATCTAACCTTTTATTCACTCATCTTGAGTAGATCAATGCATACCACGTCCATGTTTGAAATACTTATGTTAGAGCAATCTAGGATGTTGAGACTAGTGTTATAAGTCATATTTCATAGTGAATGTGTATGGTAGTTTATTGGAGATCTATTTGGTGTATCACCTTGTTATCATAGGTTATTTTTCATTTTCTTTATATCCATTTTCATCCAAGAAAGTAAGTAGTGTAGGTGATAAGCTATAAAAGTCTAATATATGGAGCTAACCCTCAAACCATCTCTAGGGTGAAATATTGAGTGATATTAAGTTTATCATCCTATGTAGTGGCCTATGAATTTGTGTCAAAATTATGAATGTAAGCTTCTTTTGAATTAAAAAGTAGTGGTATATGGGTTGTGATAATCTCATCATCTATCCTAGATGAGGATATATGTACTGAGGTTGTTCCTCTATTCTTAGTGAAGGTAACTATGGTTGGAGATGTTGGTCCTCTATCATTGGAGAAGATAGTTGTGCTCAAAGAGGCTGGTCCTTTATGATCAGTGAAGGTGTCTATGTTTTAAGATGCTCTGAATGTGGTGTATGAATAGTATTAATTGACTCCCCCACCTCATAAGTATGCATCTTCTCAATAGGAAATTGGTGAAGTGGGAGTTCTATGAGAATATGAGGTATCCCATTAGATGATGTACTCAGTGTAGGAGGCTCAATGATCCTATAATATCAAAATGGCTAATTATTTATTGGGTATGTGTATAGGTACCCATTATGTAAAAATTTAACACATATGTGAAGAGTATAAGGTATGGCCTCCATAGCATGTATTCAGGGTGTCTTGAGTAGAAAATTATAATGTAAATGATTCAGTAGGACCTAAAAGTAGGTAGATAATGTCTTTGGTCCTACTATAATATCCAATGTGATTGATGCCAATGTATGTCTAGGAATGTCTTCAAACCCTCAAATGTTCTTGTATGTTTTTTGAATAGTTGTTATATCGACCCCATGGTTTGAAAAAATGTGAAGTTACATATATTGATTCTTGAACCACTATTGATGAAAATTTGTTTAATAGTTGTGTTGTTGATTTGAGCTTAAATAAAAAGTGGAAAGTTTTGGTCAATGATTGATTGTGAAGGTAAATCCACATTGGAAAAAGATGCCACATCCTCCAAACATTTGATAGTATTCATTATAGATGCAAAATATAATGGATCAGTATCATGAAGGCACAAATGTGTGATTAAGTGTTTGAAACAAAATATATTTAAAGCTTGTTGATTTTTGAAGTAATTCTAAGATAGATATTTTAGTTAGTGTATTCCTCATCTAATCCATAATACTAAACTCTCTTTTTTGATTTCTAGGTGTTATTGTAGTGTATTTTGGATGAGGAGGGATGGTAGGGTTAATTTGATCTTGTATAGGCTAAGGAGGCACCTTGTTCTACCTAGTGACATCTCAAACTATAGGATCTACTATTTTCTTAGGGTGAGTATTAGAGGTAGGATGAGATAAGAGATAATCAAGTACTTTAGGTGGAGGAGAATAAAGGTATTCCTCTGAGCCTTCTACTATCTAGTAGTAACTAGAGGTAGCTCAAAGTGAGCCATGTGATAATGATCCATAAGAAAATGGGGTTGCCATAATGGAGGACCAATATGTGAAATAAGATTAACTCAAACTAAATCCAAGATAGGAGTAACATACATGTGTATCATTCAATAAATACTTGGTAATAAACATGCTAAGCAAAGTGCCAAGTTTTTCACCATGAAATAAAATAAGGATTATATCATGATAATCATTATAGCAAACTGTAAGTTTAGATTTAATTATGACTATAAATATGAACCATAGGGTTGTATAGGGTTAGGGTTTTTAGAAGATATGGTTTCTTTACAACAATTTAAATTAGATGTAAGATAAATTGAAACCTTATGTAAAATTGGTTTTAATTAGCTAGGTTGTCTACATAAAATATGAAAATTAGAAGTATGTATCCCTAAATTTATTACACAAAAATAGAAATTAATGCAAGCTAGGGTTTTATGCAATGCTCAAAGTAAGTCAGGTTCACCAAATGATTTAACCTTTTTGGGTTTTGCATGTGTAATTACCTATGTTTGGTTAAAGGGTTGATATGCCTAAATTAGTTGATTAAATTGTAATATTTAAGCTACTAATTTTTTATAACTTTGAACTTGTTTGACTTTTTATAAATAGTAATAAATAGGGATAAATAAAGACTTATATAAAATCTAACTTCATGAATAATATGGGTTCTAAAATTTTAGATTTGAATGGTAGTTTTGTCATCAACAAGATTCTAGTATTTATCTACTCATTGGATAGTAACACCTAGTTTGGATAGTAACACCACCTATGTGTAATGTCCTCAATGTAGTGCTAATGTCTCCTTTGCAATATTATTAATATTTTTTGGGAGCACCTACACCTATTTATATATGTTTTGTAATTGCATGATTAAAACCTATAGCTCTGTATTATACCTAGAAAACTTGAATTGATGTGCAAAACCCTAGTTATCTTTAAAAGTATGATATGATAAATAATTGAGTGTGTTAGTTGGATGGATTGAACAACCTCAACACTCTGCTATGTAGAGATTTTCCTACATACCAATACTTCAAAGAGGAATCATGTCCAATGTATTTCTCCCACCTAGTGATTGATGCATGTTCAAGTTAATTCCAGAATGAGAGTGGCCTTAGATGCATTAAAAGTTACTGAGCTTTGAAATAATTAAAAACTAGACTTAGGGCTAATGTAGATGGTAGTAAGTAGAAATTAGGGAAGAATAGGGATAAACTACCTTGATTTCACACTAATTTGTCTTTGGTTTCAATAAATTTTACATATATTTTCCATCTAATTAATATATTTGGATTAGACTTATATTTATAGGGTTTTATTGCTTGTGTAGATAATAAAATGAACTTAGGTCAGCCTTAGGAGGGGAACACATTTGAAGAACTATATGTTAGGAAGAGCTGAGGCTAAGGATAGTAGTACCCAATTAGGGACACCATTTCCATGTGGTTGTAGTGTCCTAAATCTGTAATTAATGTCCTCTTTATAGACTTCTAAGAAATTTGGATTGGAGTTAGGGATGATAGTTCAGGGGCTATGTTGTGACTAGCTGTAGGTGATTGTGGTCTACTGAATGACTATAAATGTAAGTCTAAGTCTCTAAAATAGATCTATGGCTAACCTAGGGATATGTTGGCTCAAGTGACACTCTTAGAATCTAATGACCACTTTTAGGTGATTATCATGTCTTTCTATTTTCCACTTTGTTTTATTGGTTCTAATCTCTATACTCTATGTCTATGTGTAAAAAACTATGTTTTGAGTGCACTTGGGTGGCCTGATCTCTATGAAAAATCCCTATAAATGCCCCTTATTTTGAGGGGAGTTGTTAAAACTATGAAATAATTTTCCTTAAAATAAAATCTTTATATCTAATGTGTTAGACTAAAAATATATGATATATATGTGATAAACTAATATAATGTGTATACATGACATCAGAATGTAAAATAATCTGAACATAAGTTGGTAATGTATGATGTATCATATATCTAACATTCACAAGGTTATCAAGATATATGTAATAATGTAATCATATATATGAATAAAAAATCTGAGTATAATCTATGTAAACTACTTGGGGGGGTGGGGCATGATGTCCATCAAGGCACCCAAGAAGAAAGGGGAGATGCATGAGGCCCCTTATGGCATCAAAAATTGAGTGTAAGTGTAACAATAAAGAGACAAGTGTCATGTCCATGACACATACATGAAAGTATACATACAAACACATGAGGTACACAAAATAGGCCAAGGGGACATAATACAAGGGACATGGGTACATGTCACTAAGTTTGAGAAAGATCAAACATACAAGTACATGTTTAAATGTCCACATATGCATACAAAAAATAAGGTTGGCTTAGAGACACATGGAAGGACATGTTCAAATGTTCACATTCATAATTGATAAAGTATGCAAAAAGACATGGGCACATGTCCAAAACATAAACATAATGAAATAAAGTGTATTATAGCCTTGGAACAATGGAATATTCAAATTCTCTTGAATAGATATATAATCAAATAGATACAATAAAATCTAAACTAGTAGATCTATAAATTAAAGTATGTATAAATATGTGGTATAAAACTATATAAAAGTGAATATGTACATAATCTGAGTCTATGGTAGTATTAGTCATAAAAAAATAGTGTATTGTAGAAGGATATAACCTGGTAAAGTGGAGGTTGTGTATAGGATTCCCCCAATAGGTTAATTTATTAATGTTGAAACTCTTTATCTATGTATCTATGCATGTGCCCCCAATAGGTGGATGGTATCAAATTTGGATCTATGTGATGTAACTGAGTCCTTTAAGAATATATGAAAATTTGAAAAGAACAAGTGAAGCATATATGTATGATAAAAATATACTACACTAACATAGATATCATATATAATACCTAGAAAATATAAGGAATGTAAACATGGAAATGCATACAATCTAAAACTATTTGGTTTCTAACAAATATTTGAAATTTTTTATATTTTAAATATATTATATTATTTTTGTGTTTTCTGAATATAAGCTATGTATAATTAATCATGAAAATAAAACTATATATAAGTGAGAAAGATAACAAAAACTATATGCTAGAAATGTGCAAGTGACAGAGAGTATGAAGAAATGAAAGTTAATGCCTCTATAGACTTAAGAGAACATCCATAGAATATGGATAGTCAAATGGTGGATATGGTTGGGAGATCATCTAATATTAGATACTAAACCTACCCAAACTCAAATAAATCATCATCATTGTGATCATCATACCATGTTGTTGATAAAATTATAGCCTTATCCTTGGTTTTAGTCTATATTTTATGCACTCGAATGGCATGTTATTCTACTATGTAAGAATCGTCCCATGTGATCCCAGGTAAACCACATTGGACTATGGGGTATATGTGTGAAACATGTTATTCTCATTTATGCCATCATGTATAATGCAAACTATGTGTCCCTCAAGACTAAATGTCAAACATCTATATGTCTGATAAATTATGGAATCAATTACCTGTAACCATGTACTTCCAAGTGTGACCTATATATGAGTGCACATGATCATGACAAAAAGAAGTGTGTTGACCACCATATGGCCACATGAAACTAGTTATTTGATATGTCTGAATGAGTCTTTATAATATATAGAATGTTGTATCTCAATATATTAATGTCATATGTGTTGTAAGAATGCCAAATTGTAAGTATTAGGATTAGAATCCTCATCTATAAAAATGTTAGGGATGTATTTGTCCTTGATAAAAACTTAGATATTCAATGGATGATTCCTCCAGTGTCTATGTTAGTAAAGAGTATGTCATGGTGTCAGTACTAGTGGAGGTGGAGGTAATGAAATATGAATAGTTCCCTGAGCCTTAAATTTATTCAATTTGTGTTTTAATATTTAGCATGTATCTATATCATTTCTAGTAATTTTTTGAAAATTAAAAAATGGTATATCATATTACTGTGACAATATGCTAATGGATCTATGGAGAAATATGGGTAATGAAATTAATCCTATGTCAAGTAATATCTATAAAATATGGTGTGGTCTATCCTATGTACTACCTTCTTGAATATGAAAAATTGGGTCAATATCCATATATGTAACCATATGTAGTGAGTGTATAGAATAATGTGCCTTTAACTAAAATTGAGTGTCTGGGCTTGTGTCTATGGGATCATGAACTAGTGGTGATGCCTATGTAGGTAAACATATGAGTTCCCTATAATCATCTCTGTACTCTCTAAGACCTATTGGTGTGAAGCTCAATCCACATAAATAATCATCAATGTCAATGGGTGTTTTATCATCCCCTTTGGTGTCTTGGGAAAATGTATCAAAGTTTTAGATATATACTTCCGCAGTGTTAACAAGGGTAACTATGTTGTGAGGATCTCATCATCTACCATAGGTGGGGGAAACTTTGTGGGAGGAGTGTCAATCTCCATCATAGATGAAGATAATGGTGCTATAGTAATATTTGGAACTTACATGGGAATAGTGATGCTAGATTCCCTAGCCTTGTATGTATGCATCTATTCTATTAGAATTATGTGAGGTGGGGATTATATGTAAACATGAGATGTCCCATTTGGAGATGTACTTAGGGAAGTAGGCTTAGTAATTATAAAATATCTAAATGGTTAGTTATCAATCAGGAAAGTGTATAAATATTTGTCATGTAAAAACTTGAAACATTTGTGCAAGGTAAATGGTATGGACTCTATGGCATGTATCCAAGGTATCCCAATTAATAAATTGTAATGTAAATTATTAGGCATCAGCTAAAACTATGTAGATAGGTTGTTTGGCCCAATCATGATATCCAATGTAATAGTACCTAGCACCTATTGGGGAATGTCATCAAAACCTCTATGTTATTATATGTCTTTTGAATGGATTCTATATCAACCCTCATAGTTTATAAAAATTTGAGGTTGTATATGTTAAGTCCTAAACCACTATTAATTATAACTTGTTTAATAGTGGTGGTTTTGATTTATGTTTGAATGAAGAGTGGTAGATTCTAATCAATAACTAACTATGAGGGAAAATCATCATTTCTAAAAGATATAACATCCTCAATGTTCCTGATAGTGTTCATAATAGATGAAAAATAAGTTGGATCTATATCAAAAGGCAAAGATGTATGATTGAGTGTTTGAAAAAAAAATTGAAAATGGTTGCCTTTTGGAGTAATTCCAATATAGAAATCTTAGCTGGTGTATTTATGACCTGATCCATAATATCATATGCTCTATGTTTATTTGTAGGTCCCATTGTATTGTGTTGGGGATGAGGAAGGAGTGTGGGATTACTTTATTCCTATATAGGTGGAGGAGGCACCTGATTATGTCTAGTGACAACTTGAACTGTAGGGTCTAATATTTGCCAAGGGTGAGTTGGAGAGGTTGGATGTGAGTGAAGATAGTTGATAGGTATATATGGAGGAGGATCAAAATAAGTCATCTAATCTCTCTATCATCGATTAGTAACCAAAGGTAAATCAAAATTGGCCATGAAATAATATTCTCCATAGAAGGGGGGTTCAAGATGAGGTGGACCATTGTGTGAAATAAGCTAAGTTCTAATATGATTCATGAGAGCAGTGGATACGTGTGCATCATTGTATAAATGTCAAGTAACAAGCATGCAAGACAAACCACAATAATTTGTACCAAAAAGTAAAAAATGGCATCTATCATGACAATCATGATGAAAGGCTATAAATTAGAAACTAAGTAAATTCTAGAAAAAAATAGGAAGGTAAAACCCTAATGGTACACTAGGGTTTTGAAGCAATATGTTCAAAGTAAGTCATGTTCACTAAATTATTTAAATTTTAAGGGGATTATGGATTATAAAACCCTAGGTTGTTAAAGGGATAGAACATTAAATCAAGGAATAAATATAGCAACTGATTTGTACAATAATTAACCTAATTTGATTATTCTAAAAATAGTAATAAATTACACAAAGATGTACTTATCTAAAAACTAACTATGTTCGATAGTTTATAGGTTGGAAATTGGTGCAGAGCCTAGGTAGGGTGTTTTTAATAGTAATATTTAGTCAAAACTCCTCTTAGATAGTAGTGCAATCCTCTAGATAATAGCATATTATGTGAGTGTCTTATGGAGTGTGGCATTGTCCCTTGTAGGTAAAGATAGTGAGCTTTTATGTGGACCTTCTCTTGAGTTGAGACACTTGTGCCTATGTGGATGAACCTTAATTCATTACCTATTAGCTGATTTGACTGATTTTAGATGAAAAACCCTAGACCTCCATGTTGTTAGGGTATTTAAGGAGCATAAGTAGAAAAATTGTAATGTTAGCTGGATACGTTTGATGTGACCTAAACACCCCATCATGGTGAGAGTTTACTACATACCAATACCTTGAGATTGGATCAAGCCCATTTTAGTTATCTCATGTAAGTGTTTGGTATAAGTGTAAGTGAATGCTAGTATGAGTGTCAGCATGAGTGCTTTGAGTGTGCTTGAGACTGGAAATATGAATAATAAAAGCTTAAGATTATTTTATATGGGTATATGTAGAATAAGGATTAATGACCTATATTTTCACAACTTATTTTTGAGCTTGTTTTTGTGTATTTGCATATGATTCCCCTTTAATGGATAAAGGGATAAAAGTGGTGTATATATACTAATATGGTGCTTGCCAAGATGTGGAATAGGTCTAGGTTGACCCTAACATGTCTTGAAAATTACAAATATATCTATTAGAGGATAAAATAACTAAGGGATAGTACCATGGTCCCTTGTTCACTAGTGTAGTGTGCTAGTGTCCAAAGGGATATGCTAATGTCTAGGTGGTATAATCTGGTACACTAGGGGCATGGATGCCTATGAGATGGTCTAGGATTACTTTTGGTACATCTGGGGATGGGTTAGACCCACACAAAAGTTTGATAAGGATTGAAAAAGGAGCTAAAATAGGTATAGGGATAAGCTAGGGATAGTGTGTTATCAAGTGACACTCATTATACTAAAGTGAAATTTTATATGACTACATTATCAAATACATGAAGATGATAGGTTGATGTATGCATTAGTATCAAATAAAGAAGACACAAAAGTGGTACAAATACTAGTAGATGTGTTGAAATAATATGTAGATATTATACCTAATGACTTACTCTATGTTTTCCAACCAAAGTTGGATATTTATCATAATATTTATTTTATTTCAAGATGAGCCTTGCCTAATCATGTAGATTATAGGATGAGTTTAACATAACATGTAGATTTTAATAAATATGTTATTGAATTGTTGATAAAGGGTGTAGTAAGGGAGAACATATGTCCATGTAAAACACCAACATTAACTCTAAATAAATATGGAACATGGAGGATGTGTGGATAGTAGAGCATTAAAAAAATAGCTATATAATATAGATTCCCCATACCTCAATTATATGATATGATGGATGTGCTTGCAAGAGAAAAATACTTTACCAAGATTGATCTGAGTGGCTACTATCATATTCATATTCATGAAGGATATGAATGGAAGATAACATTCAAGATTAGGGATGGATTATATGATTGAATGGTGATGCCATTTAGATTGTCCAATGCATCCAACACATTTATGATGGTGATGAACATAGTGCTATAAGATTACATTGGGAAGTTTATGGTGGTTTAATTTGATGATATTTTGATATTCATTAAGAGCAAAGAGGAACACTTAATGTATTTGACAATGGCATTAGAATTTCTAAGAAATAAAAATCTCTATGAAAATATGAATAAGTGCAAGTTTATGCAAAATAATTTGGTATTTTTTAGATTTGTAGTTTCAAAAGATGTTGGAATCGATGAAGGAAAAGGCAATTATTTATTGGAATATTCCAAGAAGTATAACATGTGTAAGAATTTTTCATGGTTTAGAAACCTTTTATAAAAAATTTATTAGTAATTTTAGTGGTTATTGTTGCACCAAGAATATATTTCATGAGGGAAAAGAATTTGTGTGGATAAAGGTTACAATATAAAGTTTTCAACTATTGAAGAAGAAGGTGATTGAAAACCCTATTTTAGCATTACCATATTTTAACAAAGTGTTTGAGGTATAATGTGATGTTTCACATGTAGATATTGGTGTTGTGTTCAGTTAAGAAAGAAGGTCAATAACATACTTTAGTGATAAATTGAATGAGGTAAGAAAGAGGTACTCTACATATGATGTTGAATTTTATGCCACTGTAAAATTATTAAGACATTAGAGGCATTAGCTAGTGCCTAATGAGTTTATCCTATTTATAGACCATGAGGCCTTGAAGTGTGTGATCACTCAAAATAAATTAAGTAGATGACATGTAAAGTGGGTGTCTTTATTGTAGGGATAGAATTTTTTTTTAAAGCATAAATGAGGAAAGCATAGTCAAGTAGTTGATGTTTTTAGTAGGTGACTGACACTATTAACTATTATGGTGAGTGAATTAGTTGGATTTGAAGTTGTTAAGTAATTGTATGATATTGACTCAATTTTTGGAAAGATAGTTTAAAAATATAGGAATCCATTAGCAAGTGAGATAGGTATTATTCATGAGGATTATCTTATATGGGATGGTTATCTTTTTAAGGTAAAATAGTTATGTTTTCTAGTTGGGTCTATGAGAGACAACATTATAAGAGAATTACACAGTATGGTTTGGGTGGACACTTTGGTAAGAATAATACAATATCTTTGGTGGAGGATAATATTTGTTGGCCAAATATGAAGAGAGATGTGACAATTTATGTTTCAATATACAAGATATTCAAAGTGGCTAAAGGTCATGCACAAAATATGAGGTTGTACATGCCATTACCAGTTTCAAGAAGACCATGGATTTTTTTTTAATATGGACTTTGTATTGGGGCTGCCAAACACACAAAGAGGTAATGATTCAATTTTTTTTTTTGCACATAGGTTTTCTAAGATGGTTCATTTTATAACATGTAATAAAACTAATGATGTCACTAGTGTAGTAGATCTATTTTTCAAATATGTTATAAGATTGCATGGTATTCAAAAAACTATTACTTCAAATAGGGATATAAAATATACAATTCATATTTTGAGGAATATATGAAATAAGCTTGGAATTAAATTAAAATTTATTCATGCATACCACCCAAAAATAAATGGATAGACAAATGTAGTAAACAGGAGCTTGAGAAATTTGTTGAGATGCATAGTTGAAGAGAATCCCAAGCAATGGGACTTGGATTTACTACAAACTAAGTTTGCATATATTAGTTATGTGAATATATCTATAGTGAAATCAATATTTAATATTTTTATGGTATAAATATTAAATTTGTTTTAGATTTATTACACATACTAATTGCATAATGGGTTAATGATGATGTAGAAGTATTTACAAAGTACATACAATAGTTATAATAAGATATAATAATAAAGCTATAGGAAAGCAAAGAAAAATATTAGGTAGCAGTAGATGTAACAATAAGGCTAAAGGTATTTGAATAAGAAGATTTGGTAATGGTATATTTGATAAAAGATATATTTACCCAAGGAACATACAATAGGTTGATGTATAAGAAGATTAGTCATGTAGAATTGAGAAGAAAATCAATGACAATGATTATGAGGTTAGTTTACCATAGAGTTTTGATATTTATCCATTATTTAGTGTTTTATATTTATATGTTTTCCATGGATAATATTATAAAGGGGGAAAATATGATTAATTAGATTGGAAGAAATAGGTACCAAAGAATAAGAAATTAAAGATAACACAGGTTATGAATAAGAAGATAGTGAACACAAGATAAGGAAGATATAATAGGTATTTGGTACAATAAGAAGGATAAGAATAATACAAAACTTGGATTTAAAAATGGGAGTTGAATAATATTGACAAGGATGAATGGTATAAGTATGTTTTAGGCAACTCATAAGAGCTAAGTTGTTTTCAACCAGAGGATAAGAATGTGGACATATATCTTCTCGAGGCCATCACTTTTGATCCAAGAACCCATTTGAGTTCTCATTCATGCCAAAATGAATATATTGAAAATAATCATGCATCCATATTTGGTTACACTATTTAGGGTTGAATCCAATATTTTTGAAGGGTTGTAAGAGGTCATCTAATGGTATAAAATTACATTCTAGTATTTTTAGCTAAGTTTATAATTTTGGAAATTTAATATCTTTATAACCGGACATAAAATTGAGTTAAAATTTACCCAACATATTGAATTTTATTTTTAGGGAATACTTGGAAATTTTTAGGCCCTTCCAAGCTTGCGTGTAAAATCTACTAAAATTAGTATTGATCAAAATTGAATGTAAAAGTTACTAAAAGATAGTAGCTACTAAAAATAACAAGGTTAGTTAACTCTAGGTAGCATTTTTATTTATTTAGATTTTTTTATTTTTCATGTCAACTCTAATTTTGAGTTCATATTTACTTAAATACCCTAATTTCATGTTTTTAATTATTCACAAAAAATCAATAAAGATTATTATTTATGAATTTCTAGGTTGTGCTTATTACAATTTTTGCTTTGCTAGTTCTTGTTTTCATCAATCTTCCTAGTAATCCTCAATTTTTGGCACATGTGAATAACTAGCACCTACTATATGATTATCCTTGACAAATTTATTTCTATCAAATTAAGTTTTTTATGAGGTTGAATTGGAAAATATACCATTGATTTCTCAATATTTGAAGCATCATAGGTTGTCTTGCAAATATAGTAACTCAATCCAATGGGAAATGAGATTCCTCCTACATGCCTTCAATTACTTTAATTATGAACTTAAGTTTATTCTCTATAAAGTTAAATAATAATAACCACATCACTTTCATATCTTGGTAGCCTATATAGGGTACCTAAAAATCCTCCAACTTTGAAATATGTAAATCTTGGGAACTAAATGAAATAGATCCCAAATTTCTTGATCAAAGTGGTAACTTCATTTTATATCTAGGTTATAATGTTCCCTTCAATAATCCTCATTACAAACATAGTAAATTCATTATTTACCCTCATTAAATGTTTTCCCCCTTTTTTGTGAGTGAGTTGGGGAAATTTATCATGTACCATATTTCTAGGATTATTTTTTCCTACCTTATTCAAGTTTGGCCATGTTCTCAAGTCTACAATGGAATTAACTAAATATGATTTCATGTAAATTTCTTGTGTTGATTCCAATGTTTTTAACTATTCATCGTGGTTATCACTGATGTTTTCCCAAAATCAATGGATTTCTCTCCAACACATTAGTAAAGCTAGTTCAGATATGAATATATTAAAAGAGCCAAACATAGACACAAAGAAAATATTTCAAACACCAAACTATAATTTCATTCACTCTCCTAATATTTCATATAAATAATTACCAACTATATAGGAAAGTTCTTTCCTATAATTGGGGAGATCATATCTCCACCAATATCTCTCATAACCAAACTAACAAACCACTGACCCGTTAATAGAGATATAGGTATAACTAAAATATATTGTTTTTATAAACAATATATTTTACAAGACAACTAACTATACGTGATATATTGTTAATATATCTACATAACTAATAATAACTATCTACTAACTTACCATATGGTAATTACTATTTAGTAAATAGTAATTTAACTTACAATAAATATATAATTATGGGTATTAACATTAGTTTATCCCTAATATTCCCACCTTAGTGCAAACATGGGAAAAACATCATCCTATAATGTAACTCTCATAAAAACTCACATGACGCTTTTTCACTTAGGCTAACCACCAACCTACAAACATTGGATGGTTTTACACTCAATTTACCAACAACCTACAAATAATAGATGATTTTAAACTCAATTAATCAATAACCTAAAAACAATGGATGGTTTTACATGTGGTTAACCAATAACCAAAACATCTTATATATTTTACATGTTAACCCATGACCTTACATAATTCTACAACATTCTATTAGTCCTCATCATTATTTTTACCTTAAGGGGAAATATGAAAATGAATGCTCAATTATTTCAATTATTGAATAGGTATGTACTTATATTCTTATTTTCACACACATAATGGAAAAATATGAAAATCACACCACACTAAAGATGTCACCAAATCATTTGGGCCCTATCATTGGTGATTGATATGAGGCTCTAGAACCTCCAGCCTCTATTTCCTCCTTCCTATAGTATATATAACTTAATTTATTAGAGAGTTTTCAATGATGTCATGGTGATGTCATGGATGTGTTCTAGTGAGTTGATGAAGTGATTTTATAGTCTAAGTGATAATGACAAAGTGTGTAATATGTTTGTCCTAGTATGCTTGGTTGATCTTCAGTTTTAACATGGTTAGAGATGTTTAGGGATAAGTATGGTGTTTTGAGGATATTAAAGAGTTATAATAATATGTTTTATATGATTTTAGTAATTGTATGAATGATTTTAATTCATCTGCTAATCCATAGTTTTCATTTAGACATTTTGGGTCCAATGGTAGAAAATTTGAATAGGCAGTTTGTTGATGTCACCATTACCACGTGTGGATGAGTTATGGGGAGTTGGTCATTTAGTTGTGATCACATTAGTCCCTAGTTTATATGTGCATAATATCAATTTTAGTAATTAATTTTGATAAAATATATGTAAGTGAAAAGATGGGCTCTCAGGCATTTTGACAGTGTTTTCCAATACTTAGCCAAATTTGCAATGTGGCAAGAAAAGCTGAGTAAGCATTTTAATGATGGCATATCTCACATGTATAGATTTTTTAGGAGAAATAGATCATATGAATTTATTTATTTTTATTACTAGTTGATTTGAGCTAACTTCTAGGTCAAGCACTGAAGCACAACAAAATCTATGCATGTGAAAAGTTAGTCTTTCCAGATAATTTTTGACATAGTTAGCTCTATGAATTGATAAATCTAAGGAGACATTTTAGTGTCATTATATCTCACACATGTTAGGGTTACACGATTATATTGTTATATTGTTGTATTATCATATATAAGGATATAATATGGTCTAATTTTTAAAACATGCACTTGAGTGAAGCAAAATATATGAAGGTGCAAAGTTGACCTTATAGACAGATTCCAATGGTCCCCTAACTCTGTCTATTTTTCACAAAGATAAAGATAAATAAAAAATGAATATATAATGGATCATTAGAAATCATAAAATGAAGATATATGTTTCATATAAATTCAAATAGGTCAATTTTTTTATGGTTTAACATAGATAAATATCGAGCTTCTTCTAATATCCAACAGTGCATAGGTGATCATACAATTTGATCTAACAGTGCATGTTGAGTGAGATGGTAAAAAGTGCACATTGTTTGATAGTATAAGTGATAATAAGAAATTTTAGGGTGATAAGTTTCATGATTATGGGGTTTTTTATCAATATAAAATTGTGAGTGCTATAATATAAAGACCTGACTGATCCGTAAAGATCGATGGTGCATGTTGGGTCAATATTACAAGAGTGCATGAGATGAGGTCAACATGTTTAAGGTTTAATGTTTGGTAGTGGTGTATTATGAGTTAAAGGTTGAGCTTCATATAATAATATAAATGGTGTGTTATTTATATAAATTATTGAGTACATGATATATCAGCATGGTGTTTGAAGTTTAATTGTGATCGTTTGAATTCAAATATTTGAATTTAACAAAGGAAAGACCAATGCCTAGTTTTTGAGCCATAACTTTAGATCTATGTAGAATTTAACCATGTAGTAAAAATAAAAGTTATATAGGAATTAAATTCACATATTTAAATATAAATTTTAATGTATGTTTTTGTATACAATCAAAGATATTGAGGTTCAAATTTGACTGTGTGTTTGTGTATGTTATGCAAATAACCTGAGAAGGGTATTTTAGCTCATTATAATGTTGTTTTGATATCTCATGATGAATTATATATTTGGGAGTGTTTTATAATATATTAGGAACATTTTTTTGCATTATGAATGTTTTACTAATCATATGAAGCATGAACAAAGGTTTAGAAGTTTACTATGTGTTCGTTCATGGTGACTATGTGCACAAAATATTGTTTAAACAAATTGTGCTTTAGTAGAAGAGTGTTTTGGTGACTATGATATTTTTAAGACATAAAATAGGTCATGTGTAATGGTTTCATGCATCTTAAAGTGTTCTTATGTTCTTAGTTTACTCAATAAGTGTCAAAGAGGTGAATGGGTATCTATAGGACCTAAAAGGTGACTTAGGCCTATTTGAAATAAAGTTGTGCTTAAGTGTGACCCATCTAATATACCTTAAGGGTGAAGGCATGTTTTTTGGCTAACAATAAAGACTTTTATCTTCAAAATCATGATAGATCTATGAATGGTGAAACTAAATGTGTTAATTTATTAGATGTGTGGAAGACTTGATGAGCAATGTGTGTGAGAGCTATGGAGTGAAACAGAGGTTGAGGATGAGTGAAGAGGTCTAGGGTGATCCAAAAGGTGCCTTTAGATGTATTTATTGTGAAAAGTTGAAGAGAGATAATATACTTTGTGTCTCCATCATATTGGTAGAAAATTAGTGTTTAAGAGATGTGTTGTTCTTAGGTATTATTGTGGTAGATCAACATCTAGGGGCTTATAGCCTCCTTACAAGGTGAAACTTACTAAAGGTATATTTATTATGGTAGCTCAGCTAAATGGATGTTGTAGAACCTTATGGGATTATAGTCTCACTAAATAAGGTGTGGTAGTTCCTTAATCAGTTGCAACTAGTCTAAATTAGTTTTTTTTATAGGATAGTAGTCTAATTGTAGGTTTCAGTGGGTTTTCTTCCCCAGGAGAGTCTCCCACATATGTTAGGTGTTATGTGTTTGATCTTGAATTGTATTTATTATTAATTATTGTGAATGATGTGTATGACTCATAAATGCTTGTGGTAACTGATTAAGAGTTTTGAAAGGTTTGAAATTAAAGTTGAATAGCTGGACTCACTGATTCACCCCCTCTTAGTGATTGTACCTCTAATAATTGTTATCAGAGTAGGTCTTTCATGCAAAGTTTAACTACTTAAAGGTGATCAAATTTATAATGGTTGATAAATAGGTTATGTCTTGTCTTCAAGGTAATCTAGTTTGTGCTTTATCAAAATTTAATGGTGTGAAGACACAAGTGCAAAATCTAGAGGCAAAAATTAAGAATCTGTAGGTCATGATGAATAAAGATGTCAATCAAAGAATGGAACAATTAGAAATTAAAGTCATGAATTACTCAGATGTACTCTTATCTAAGGATAAAAAGGATTCCATCTCCATCAAAATGGTCAAGAATTAAAATTCATAGATCATTAATGATCAAGAAAAAAGGATGTCAAATATGAATAATGTCTTCAATGGGTATTGCTTCTCCTACAATTATTTTGGTCATATATAGAGAGACTACGTTCTCTCACCAGAGATAAAAAAGGATCTCATGTCCTACAATTGTAACCAACAATTTCATATATCTAAAAATTATAAAAGAGAATTTCATAAAAAGGATATACAAGTCATTAACACCATAAAATGGTTCAAGGAGATAGTCTAAAAAACAAAATAATCAAAATCCAAATAGATCACCAAAGGAAGAGTCATTATTCGTTCAAGCAACCTTGCATACTCAAAAAGATGAGAAAAAGAGATGGTTCATATATATTGGATGCTCAAATCAAATGATAGGAGATAAGATCAAGTTTATATCTCTCAAAAAGACTAACCCAGATGCAGTTAGATTTGATGACAACAAATCTACTAACATAGTCGATAAAGGTACAATGAGTTTTGACAATGGTCATACTAGGACTGAGAATTTCTTATATGTATAAGGTTTGAAACATGATATTTTAAGTGTGAGACAAATGTGTAATCAAGGAAATGTTGTAACTTTTCATGATGATGTATGTGAAATTAATTACAAATTTTCATAAAATAGATAACAACATGTATGTATTCTATGAATCCAAGAAGGAATAATGCTTCATAACTCAATTAGAATAAATTTGGCTTTAGAATAGAAGGATTAGACATATAAGTTTTAATAATATGGTAAAAATAAGTTCAAAGGGGTTGGTAAGGCATATGCCTAAGATTTATAAGATTCCTCATTCTCCTTTCAAGGCATGTCTTCATGGGAAGCAAACCAAGAGAAGATACAAAACCATGGAAATATCCACTATGGATCCATTGGAGTTGATCCATATTGATCTATGTTGACCTATGATAACTCAAAGTATTTAAGGTAATAGATACTTCATGCTTCTCATTGATGATTTTACTAGGATGACTTGGATATTATTTCTTAAAAAAAATCAAAAGCTTTTGAAAAAATTATGGCATTCAAATCTCATGTGGAAAATGATAAAGGTTCAATGATCAAGTGTGTGAGATTAGACAAAGGAGGTGAATTTTTTTCTAATAAGCTTTATGATTTTTATGAAAAACATGGGATAAGAAAATAATATTTTACTGCTATAACACCACAATAGAATAGTGTGGTTGAAAGGAACAATAGTATTGTTTTTGAGATGAGTGGAACAATGATTCAAGATGCAAAATTATTATATGGATATTAAGAAGAGGTATCCAACACTTTTGTTTACATCCTAAATAGGTGTCAAATCAGAGTAAATGGTAATAAGACTCCTTATGAGTTATGGAAGAATATAGTGGCTAATTTCAAACATTTTAGAGTGTTTGAGAATAAGTGTTTCATCAAAATAGATGAAGAGAATCTTAGAAAATTTGATTCAAGATCTGATGAGGGCATTTTCTTAGTTTATTCTTCTATCAGTACTACCTATAAGTGCTTCAACAAGAGACTTCACAAGATTGTTGAAACTTTAAATGTAAGGATAGATGAGACAAGTAGAGTTAAGAAATAAAAATTAAAGTTAAGTGATTCAATTTAGAATTATATTAAAAATAATTATGAACTATCTATTCAAACATATGATGAACATGAAGAGGAGGAAGAAAGACAAGACTCTATAGCTCCATATATAAGAATTCAGAAAGATCATCCAATCTCTAAAGTTATTGGAAATGTTAATGTGAGGTTACATATTAGAAGGAGAATATTGATCAATCAAAATCAACAAGACTCGACTCTATTATCCATGATTGAACCCAAAACAGTTATGGAAGCTAGCAAAGATGAAAGTTGGAATGATGCAATGGATGAAGAAATTTCTCAAATAGAAAAGAATGAAACATGGGACTTAGTTCCTAGGCCAAAAGATAAAAATGTGATAGATACCAAATGGGTTTTCAAAAACAAGATGAATGAAAAAGGAGAAGTCATAAGGAACAAGGCTAGATTGGTGTCTAAAGTATATGCTCAAGTTGAAGGAATAAATTTTGATGAGACTTTTGCTCCTATGGCAAGAATGGAAGTAATTAGACTATATTTGGTGTATGCATGTTTCAAAGGTTTTAAGGTATATCAAATGGATGTGAAATCTAAATTATTGAATGTAAACTTAGAAGAATAAGTCTACATTTAGCTACTTGAAGGATATTTCATGTCAAGTAATCAAGATTTTGTGTGTAAATTGAAGAAGGCTTTGTATGGTCTTAAACAAGCTCCTAGAGCTTGGTATGATAGGCTAGATAAGTATCTTTTGAGTCAAGGTTTTAAAATGGGGCTAGTTGATAGTAATTTGTACATTAAGATAGAAGGTAATCATAAATTGATAGTTGTTTTATATGTTAATGACATAGTTTTTGGATTTGAAAATGATAAAATGAGTAGAGAATTTGTAGATACTATGAAGATTGAGTTTGAAATGTCAATGCTGGGAGAACTATCTTTCTTCTTAGGATTACAGATTAATCAACTTGATGTAGGGATATTCATTTCATAACCTAAATACATCAAGGATACGCTAAGGAAGTTTGACATGATGTATTACAATCCAATGGGTACTCCAATGATCACATGATGCAAGTTAAGTAAACTAGATGACTCACCAAAAATTGATCAAACTTTGTATATATCCATGATTGGAAGTCTTTTGTACTCTACTACTTCTAGGCTTGACATCATGAAAGAAGTAGGTCTTGTAGGAATATTTTAATCTAACCCTAGAGAAACTCACTTGAAAGCAGTCAAAAGGATCTTGAGATATCTCAAAGGCACCATAGACTATAGTTTATGGTATCCCAGGAGTAAAGAATTCTCTTTGAAATCATATACTAATGCTGATTGGGTAGGATGTGTAGATGATAGAAGGAGTACCAGTGGTGGGGTCTTCTTCATGGGAGAATGTTTGGTGTCTTGGCTACACATGAAGTAAGCCTTAGTGTCTCTAACAACTACAAAAGTTGAGTATATAGCAGCTACCTCTTGTTTCACTCAATTTATATGGATGAAACAAACTTTAGAGGATTATAAGGTAAGACAAAATGGACCTTATCCTATTTATTGTGACAATACTAGTGCAATTAGTATCTCTAATAATCATGTTATATACTTAAAAACTAAACACATTTCTATTAGATATCATTTCTTGAGAGTCTAAGTGATTTATCAATGTGTTAAGTTGGAGCATGTGCCTATAAAGGAGCATCTTGTAAATATTATGACTAACCCATTGTTAAAATCTAAATTTGAGTATCTAATACAAAGCTTGGGTGTCATTTCTTTCTATATGAATCAATATAAGGTATTTGGTTAAGGGGTAGTAACAAGTTTATGATCTTTCTCTATAGGTTTGTGAAGGATCTATAGTATAGGATTAGAATGGGTGTTTTTAGGTGTCTTAATAAGATTGATGGAGTGTCATGAAAGTTTTGTTGGTGATTCTTAAGGTAACTTGAGAGAGAAGGCTAGTAAGCATGTGTGGTGGTTCTTCATGGTGTATGGAGATCTGAAGATGCTCAAGATCTGAAATGGCTCAAATATATTAGGGGGAGTCCTTATTAGATATTTTTTGGTGAGATTCATCAAAATTTTATTACTTTGTGTGTTCTTTCTTCAATGGTTGCAGTGCTTGGTTAAAGAGTGTGTTGCCATGGAGCAATAAGGATGTTGTCAAGGTAAGAAGACATAGGTTAAAGGTAAGGGTGAGTTTGAATCATATTTATAAGTTGGTTCTATCCTATTGGTAGTATTTTTATGTCCTCATAATTAGTTAGTTCCCAATTTTTTATTATGTCAAAGAGGGAGAAAGTTCCTTTTGTGAGAGTGCTTGAAGAGAGAGAAGGAAGGTGAATTATATGATGTGTGTTGACATCAATGATAAAGGGGGAGATTGTTGGATATTTGTAAATGATATAATTTTGATGTCATTTATGTGTTCTGGTGAGTGGATGAAGTGATTTGATAGTCTAAGTGATAATGACAAAGTGTGTAATGTGCTTGTCCTAATATGTTTGGATGATCTTAAGTTTTGGCATGGTTAGAGATGTTCAAGGATGAGTATGGTGTTTTTAGGAAGTGAAATATGTATCATAATATGTTTTATATCATTTGAGTTCTTGTGTGCATGAGTGGTATTCATTTGGTAGTCCATAGTTTTAATCTAGACATTTTGGGTCCAATGGCAAAAAATCTGAGTAGGCAGTTTGATGACATCGCCATTACCACATGTGGATGAGTCAAGGGGATTTGGTCATTTGGTTATGATAACATTAGTTTATAGTTTATATTTACATAGTATCAAGTCTATCAATGAATTAGGATAAAATATATGCAAGTTCAAAGTTGGGCCCTCAGGCATTTTGACAGTGTTTCCCATATTAAGCCAAATTTGCAATGTGGCAAGAAAAGCTGAGTAGGCATTTTGATGGTGGAATATCTTGAATGTGTGGATGTTTCAAGAGAATATGATCATATGGGTTTGTTAATTTTTGTGCCTAGTTGATTTGTGCTAAATTTTAGGTTAGGTTTTGATGCATGAAAAAATCTATGCATGTGTAAAGTTGGTCTTTTCAAATAATTCTCGACATAGTTGGCTCTATAAACTAATAAATTTGAGGAGGCATTTTAATGTAATTATATCTCACACATGTGGGGTTTTTAGGATAATATTTTTATATGTTTGTATTATCCTATGTAAGGATATCATATTTTCCAATTTTTAGAATTGATGCAAAGTGCAAAGATATGAAGGTGCAAAGTTGACCTTAGAGATAGATTTCAATGGTCCCCATACTTAGTCTAATTTGCATGAAGATAAAGATCAGGACCAAATGAATATATAATGGCTCATAGGTGATTGTAAAATTAAGATATAAATTTTAAAACAATTCAAAGAGGTTAAATTTTTCATTAGTTAATAGAGATAAATATCAAGCTTCTTCTAAGATCCAACGATGCACAACCAATTGTATAATTTTGATCTAACAGTGCATGTTGAGCGAGATGGTAATAAGTGCATGTTATTTAATAGTATAAGTGATCAAAAGGAAAGATTTGGTGACAATTTTCATGATCATGGGGGTTCTTATCAAGATCAAATGGTGAGCACTATAAGATAAAGACCTGACTAATCCGTAAAGATTGATGGTGCACGTTGAGTCAATATTGCAAGAGTGCATGAGATGAGTCAACATGTTCAAGGTTTAATGTTTGCTAGTGTCACACTATGATTTAAAGTTAAAGATTCATACAATAATATTTATGGTGTGTGATTTATATAAATTGGCAAGGACATAGGATGTGAGTATGGTGTTTGAAGTTTAACTATGACCATTTGAATTCAAATATTTGAATTTAACAAAGGAAAGACTAGTGCTTGGTTTTTTAGCCATAAATTTTGATCTATGCATAATTTGACCATTAAATAAAAATAAAAATTTTATAGGGATTCAATATTAATCTTTAAATATGAATTTAAGGTCTAATTATGTATACAGACAAAAATATTGAGATTTAAATTTGACTATGTTTGTGTATGTTATGCAAGTAACCCGAGAAGGGTATTTGAGCTTGTTCTAATGTTGTCTCAATATATCATGATAAATTAGTTATTTGGGAGTGTTTTAGACTCTATGAAGACCATATATGTACATTATTAAGTTTTTAATAATCATATATAGTATGAACAAAGGTTTAAAAGTCAATTATGTGTTCATTCATGGTGACTGTGTGCATAGAATGTTGTTTAAGCAAATTGTGCTTTAGCGTAAGAGTGTTTTGGTGACTGTGATATTTTTAGAATATCAAATGGGTCCTGTGGAATGGTTCCATGCATTTTAAAGTGGACTTGTTTTCTTATTTTTCTTAGATAAGTGTCAAAGAGGTGAATGTGTCTCTATAGGACCTAAAAGGTGACTTAGGCCTATTTGAAATAAAGTTGTGCTTAAGTGTGACCCATGTAAGATGCCTTAAGGGTGAAGGCATGTATTGTTTTAGAAATAAAAGATTTTGATCTTGATAATCATGATAGCTATATAAATGGTGAAACCTAATGTGTTAGTTTCTAGATGTGTGAAAGACTTGTATGAATAATGTGTGTGAGTTGTGGAGTGAAGGAGAGGTTGAGGATGAGTGAAGAGGTCTAAGGTGATCCAAAATGTGGATTTGGATGCATTGAGTGTCTATATTTGAATAAATATAATATAATTTGTGTCTCTATCATATTTTTATGCAATCGGTTTTTAGGAGATGTATTGTTCTTAGGTGTTTTGTGGCAGCTCAACATCTAGGGGGTTATAGCCTCCTTGCAAGGTGGAACTTACTAAAGGTATAGTTGTTGTGTCAAATAAAATAGATAAGAGTTGTATCACCTTATGGGATTGTAGTCTCACTAAATAAGGGATGGTATTTCCTTGATCAGTTACAACTAGTCTAAATTGGTTCTTATTTTTATGGGATAGTAATCCAATTGCAGGTTTCATTGGGTTTTCTCCCCCAAGAGGGTTTTCCACATATGACATGTGTTATGTGCTTGATATTGCATTGTCTTTCTTGTTCATTATTTTCAATGATGTGTATGCTTCATGAATTCTTGTGGTAACGAATTAAGATTTTTTAAAGGTTTGAAATTGAAGTTGAATATCTGGGCTCATTGATTCATCCCCCCTCTCAGTGATTGTACCTCTAACATATTTAGCTGACATGTTAATGAAGATCAATATTTGCATGCCATTTTTGAGGGAATAAATCCCCACCCATAGTTTGGACATGTGACTCATGATGTCATGTACAATTGAGAATGTGTCTTTGTATAAATAATTGATTTTAAATCATTGACAAAAAAGACGACATTGACACTTTGGATTTTGGACGGACATACTCTTGACATAAAAATTTAAACTTGACTAATCCTAAAGACATTAAAATAAAGAATTAATAGATTAATAAAAAAAAATATTTGATCTGACTCAAATTGATATAAAAACACTAAAGAGACTGTTAAAAAAAGACTTTTAACTAACTTGGAATCAAGACTCTTTAAAAGTATTATCAACTATTACTTATATAACATTTTTAAAATGTTATAAGGACTACAAAAAAAATATTAACAACTCTATTGAAAACTAATGACTCTATAAACATTAATCTAAAAAATTATAGGAAAAATGGAATTAAACTCAAATAAGCAAAGGCTAAATCTAGTTGACTTATTCAAGTTTCTAATACTATTTAGTAAACCCATGATTATTACTATACACTACGTATGACCCAACTAATCCAAAAATAATTGACTATCTAAGCTTATATTAATGAGCCACTGATCATGAATGGAACATAACAATAGAAGAGATGTCACGAGCCTTTAAGGATTATAAAGGTCTACATGAACTATCAATTAAAAAATTTACACTAAGTGAGTAGCAAATTGACTGGTTCAACGACACATCATCTAACTAATTCATTAGCAACTAATTTCTTACAAATTATAGCCATGGAATTTAGTTATGTGGGTCACTCAATGCTTGTATTTTCTTGTATTGGCTTAGCATAATGGAAGAGGTGCCTCAACAAATGCATGAAACAACATAGATATCAAGGTTTTAGCTCTGAAAGTCGATGCATGGATAGTCAATGCAAAATGTGTAGAACTTGAAAACTAGTATAGATAATAGAGAAATGAGTGAGAATATGTGTTGTGTGCACAACTAACAAGGTAGTAATGTTGAGATGGGTGGAAAGACTTGAAGAATACATGCTGGAAAAAAAATGCAAATGGAAATTTGCTTCATAAATGCCATGTATCGATCACCAAACTCAAACCTAATTTAAATCATGCTAAGGTAATGCAATATAATAATAAACTCCATGATTTTATGATAATCATGAACATAATGTAAAATGTGAGTAGGCAAATCTATAGAGAATGAATTAATTGCAAGAAAACTTATCTAATGATTCATGTTTTTTATTTTGTTAGATACAAGATTCAACTCCAATACTTGAGGCAACAATGTCAATAATGTATCTACCCTAAGACATTTCATCCATCCATCACAAGCATAGGAAACATGAATTCCTCTGATCAATACTATAATGCACTAAAATAATATTTTTAGAGTTCTCATAAATAACAAACACATGCATGATGGATCAAACTAGGAATTTTTTCCACTTTTTATTTCCATTACATAGAAGCTTCTCATACTAAAAAACTATTACAAACAAAAAATTACCAACTCATTCTTAGGTTAAATAATCTCTCATACACAGGGATAAATCATAGTGCAACTATCCCTCACCATCCTTAGGATTCCATTACTCTAATAATAGATAATAAAGTTGGTTTAGATCTAAATATATTAAAAGATCTAAACACAGATAGAGAAAATATTTCAAACACCAAAATATAATTTCATTCACTCTCTTAATATTTCATAGAAATGATTACACAACTATATAGTAAACCTCTTTCCTATAATTGGGGAAACCATATCTCCACCAATATCTCTCAAAAATAAAATAACAAACCACTAACCTGTTAATAGAGATACGGGTATAATTTTTTACTAACCAACTAACTATACATGATAAATTGTTAATATATCTATGTAACTAATAATAACTATCTACTAACTTACCATATGGTAATTACTATTTAGTAAATAGTAATTTAACTTATAGTAAATATATAATTGTGAGCCCTAACATTAGGTTATCCTTAACACACATATTATATTGACATACATGCACATCCAATTCTCAAAAAATATGTATTAGAATGACTCATGACTATGTTCAGTAATGGTATCATTTTTAATAAATGATCTTAAAAATATGACATGTATAAGGTTTTAACAAGCTTAGAAGGTCCCTTCCTCTTTTTATTTAACCAATATTGATTCACCATGTTCAAACATTTTTCTTTATTTTGAACCCAAATTTTTTTACTGATATCCTTGCTAATATATACTATTTCATCATGGGGTGCAATCCCAAATGTCATGCCAATTGAATTACCATCAAGATTAGCTATTAAAACATCATTTGTATACCTAATTTATATTTTCTATGGATCAAAGTATTTTGTGCATGTAAGTATTATATCTACACATTTTATAGAAGTAAGGAACACAACAGCATGTGCAAGTCTATTATCTAGAAGGATTTTCCCTATTATTATTGTCTTTTCATCTTCTATTATTTCTTAAAATTCTTAAATATATGTATGACACATATAATTGTTAGTGATATTTGAAATATATGTATCAAGAGTGAACCAAGATCATAACCCACATACTTGAATTCATTTTTGATGATATATCTATAAAAAGGGAAACTTTAGTAAAAAAATCCAAAAAATTTAATGAAAAATCAAGAGGCAAAAAATGTTTAGTTGGATGTAATGGGTGTACCATAGTGGTTCTAAAAATGTAATAAATTCCCATTAATATTTATTATAATTTTTATATGGGTAAATCATAAATTTTTGGTGATTGTAACACCTCTTAGATTTTATTTAAAATAATGAAAATGAGAATGAAAAATGGAAGGCAAATCAATCCAACTTCGAAGGGAAGAAAATGTTCAAATATGGCACTAGAAATGGAATAGGAAAAAATTGGAGTTTGGCATTGTCCAATGATTTTAAAATGTCAATTAGAGGTTTTAGTGAAAGTAAGAACTATTGACTTTGATTTATAGTGTCAGGATCTTAACAAGAACAATTGACTAATTTTGTGTAAGCAACTAAACACGGAATTAAACCAGAATAATAAGTAACTAGAAATCAGAATCAGCAAAGAACATGAGATACAAGAAACAACGAAAACTTGTATTAAACTCTTCTAAAAGGAAATACAATTGAAGAAATCTCTCTTTCTTCCACACCTCTCAGATGTACAAATCTCTTTCCCTCAAGAGTTCTCTTTATCAATTACAAACACAATTTAGCTACTTGAATTGTCTACCCTTTTTCTCATCTACGTCTACAAGCTATGAAGATCTATCCCTATTATATAGAATTAGGGATCATGAGCTATGAATTCTCCATCTTTAGATACAACTCCTAATCAAAGGTTTAAATTAGTCCTGCCAAAAATAGAAATGCAGACTTACAATTAACAGTTAAACTTATCATGCAAACAATCTGTTCATCCCATGAAAATAAACTTCTGGAACACACAGGTGACTGATGTCAGTCCCTGTCTATCTGCACATGATCGACGTCAACTAATCCATAACCGATGTCGACAGCCTCCAATAAAACCTTGACCGATGTTGGTGACTGTGTAAATACAACAACCTTGCATTCGCTCATTGATGAAGCTTTTAGCTCCACAACTCAACAATCTCCCACTTGGAGATAAATAGCTACACCTGTACCTATACAACAACATCTTCTAGCTTCTCCATCTTCAAGCTCAATCTTGAAGACCAACAAAAGTTGAATGAAGATTCAACTTCTCCTTTGTTACCAGCTTTGTTAACATATCAGCAGGGTTCTTATTTGTATGGATCTTTTCTAGCATTAACTCACCATCCTCCAATACCTGTCTAATGAAGTGGTACCTAAGCTGTATATGTTTGGTTCTTGAATGAAAGGCTGAATTCTTTTCCAAATGAATTGCACTTTGACTATCACTATACAATCTGCAACTGTCTTTCTCCTTTCCCAACTCTTCCATGAACCATGTCATCCATATCATTTCTTTGCTTGCTTTTGTGACTGCAATGTATTCTGCCTCTATAGTAGATAAGGCAACAACCTTCTACAACTTTGAAATCCAGCTAACTGCCATTCCAACAGTGAAAACATACCCTGTGGTGCTTCTCTTACCATCCAAGTCACCTGCCATATCCGCATCTACATATCCATGTAGAGAAGTGTTTGACCCTCCATAGCACAAATGCCTACTGCCAGTCCCTCTTAGATATTTGAGAATCCACTAAACTGCTTTCCAATGTTCCTTCTTTGAATTGGCCATAAACTTATTGACAACTCCCACTGCTTGGGTAATATCAGGTCTAATACATACCATTGCATACATTAAGCTCCCAACTATGGAAGCATATGGAACTCTACTCATGTACTCTACCTCATCATGTGAATTAGGAAATTGTTCTTTTCTCAACTTGAAGTGTCCAGCCATATGTGTACTTACCAGTTTTACATCTTGCATATTGAACCTCTCCAACACCTTGTTCACATAATCCTCTTGAGACAAAATCAAACTATGATTTTTCTTGTCTTTCTTAATACTCATGCCAAGGATTTTCTTTGCTGCTCCTAAATCCTTCATGGCAAATGTGTGAGCTAATTTTACCTTAAGCTCAGAAATATCCTACATGTGTGAACCTGTAACTAGCATATCATCTACATACAACAATAGGATAATATATCTACCATTATCGAAACTCTTAAAATAAACACAATGGTCAGATTGACATCTACTGAAACCATGCTCAGTCATAAACCTATCAAATCTCAAATACCATTGTCTTAGAGCTTGCTTAAGACCATATAAGCTTTTCTTCAACCTGCACACAAGTTTCTCCTTACCTTTGACCTCAAAACCTTCTGGTTGATCCATATATATTTTTTCATCCAAATCTCCATGAAGAAACATTGTCTTAACATCAAGCTACTCAAGAAGCAAATCCTCAATAGCAACTAAAGACAGTATAGTCTGAATAGAAGTCATCTTTACTACAGGATAAAAATTTTCACCAAAATCAATACCTGGTTTCTGTGCAAATCCCTTTACTACCAACCTGGCCTTATGTCTCATTTGTCCATTCTCACCTTCCTTTAACCTATAAACCCATTTTTTCTTTAGTGCTCTCTTACCAACTGGAAACTCAACCAAATCCCATGTTTGGTTCTCTTTCAAGGAATCAATCTCCTCTTTCATGCCAAGCTCCCACTATTTCTAGGATTCTCCCTGCATTGCTTCATCAAAACTCTCTGGTTCTCCACTATCAGTGAGAAATAAGTAGAATAATGAAGGGGAATAATGAATTAGAGGTTTACTTACCCTTTCTAACCTCCTCATGGGTGTTTAAGACTCATTCACTACTTGTTGTCTGCCCAAATTCTCTATCAGTGACAAATCCTGGTCATCTCCAGGTCTATACCTGACCGACGTCAGTTCCACCAGACTAACGTCAGTTGCTGTCTGACTGACATCGATCACTGTCTGGCTAACATCGATTCTTGTATGATTGACGTCATTTCCTGCATGACCAACATCGGTGTCTGTGTTTTGTTGAGTGTGAAAATTCTTTCCTATGAGCTCATTTTGGATCATCACCTTGTCCAATTCAACATTGCTCTACTCAGTATTATTCAACTTCTTGAGCTGATCACTGTACATCACCTTTTCATTAAAAACAACATCATGGCTTCTAATAATTTTATTAGTTCCTATATTCCACAATCAGAATCCAAAATCTCTAGAGCCATAACCAATAAAAGTGCACCTCATAGACTTAGCATCCAGCTTCTTTCCATTTTCTTTATCAACATGCACAAAAGCTTCAAAACCAAAAACTCTGAGAAATGAAAGATCTACCTTTTTACCTGTCTAAGCCTCTTCTGGAATTCCACCATCCAGAGCAGTAGAGGGTCCTCTGTTAATCAGGTAAACTACAGTATCTATAGCTTCTGCCCAAAACTGTAAGGGCAAACCAGCATGCAACCTCATACTCTATGCATGCTCCAATATTATTCTATTCATCCTTTCAGAAACTCCATTTTACTGAGGTGTCCTTGGAATCATCCTTTTCCTATGTATTCCATTCATAGAATAGTTCCTGTTGAACTTATAGCTGTAGTACTCACCACCATTGTCAGATATAAGACACTTCAATCTCAAACTTGTTTCATTCTCAACCAAAGCTTTCCATTTCATAAACGTGTCAAAAACATCAAATTTCTTCTTTATGCAATAGACCCATACCTTTCTTATAGCATCATCAATGAAAGTAACATATCACTGTGATCCTCCAATAGAAGCTACCTGAGCTAGTCCCCACACGTCCATGTGAACAAGCTCCAACTTGTGCTTCCTCTTTGTTGACCCAGTTTTGAGAAATCTCACTCTCTTCTATTTTCCAAAAATACAATGCTCATAGAAATCTAGATCTATGCTTTTCAAATCTAAAAGCTTACCTTTTGACTTAAGAAATTTCATTCCCTTCTCACTCATGTGGCCAAGCCTACAATGCCACAACTTTGCATCCACATTTGAAGTAGATAATACAAAAGGAGAATAATCAGTAATACAATTACATAAATAGAGAGTACCTACTCTCTTACCTCTGGCTAATACAAGTGCACCCTTGGAAACTTTCCAAGATTCAGCTATGAGAGTTACTGTGCAACCCTCATCCCCTAACTTTCCTACAAAAATTAGATTCCTCTTCAGGATGGGTACATGCATGACATCTTTCAACACCTATGTGTTGTCATTCTGCAATTTCAGCTACACTTTTCCTTTGCCAACAATTTTACAAGGCTCATCATCCCCTAAATAAACTTTTCCAAAATCTCCCTGGACATAGTCATTGAAATATTCTCTATTTTGGGTAGCATGGAAAGAGGCACCAGAATCTAAAACCCAAGATTCTATTTTATTATCCAAAGAAAATACAAGAGCATCTTATGCAACAATACCTGCAACTTTTGCTTCTTCTTTACCTTCATGCTGATTTTCTTCTTTAACCTGCAATCAGCAATCTTTCTTTATATGCCCTATCTTTTCACAATTCTAGCAAGTTATTTTTCTTCCATTTCTGGATTTGGATCTACCTCTCATCTTTGACTTAGACCTTGATCTCCCTTGCTTGTACTTCTCTTTTTGCCTTCCCCTGCTTTCAATACTTAAAGCATTACCTGATGTTTCCTCTATGCTTTTCCTATGAATTTCTTCATTCAAGATTACACTAACAACATCATCTACTTTCAAGATATTTGTATCAGATGTAGTATTACTAACTGCCATTACCAAACTATGCCAACTTTTAGGTAAAGAGCATAAAATTAAGAGAGCCTTAATTTCATCATCAAAAACTATTTTGACTAAATTTAACTGATTTACTATTGTATGAAAATCATTAAGATGACTAGATACAGATCCACCTTCCTGCATTTGCAAATTAAATAATTGCTTCATAAGATATACCTTATTTAAAGCTGAGGGCTTTTCATATAAATTTGCCAAAGTATCCATTAACTCTACTGTTGTCTTTCCCTGTGACAAGTTGGAAATCACAAAAGATGCTAGGCTCAACTTTATGGATCCTAGAGCCTTTCTATCAAGAACATTCCATTCTTCATCTTGCATATCTGTGGGTTTGCTTGAAACCCCACCCAACAATAAGTAAAGATCTTTTTGATATAGATAATCTTCTATTTGCATCCTCCATAATTGATAATTCTTGTCGTTCAACTTTTCCATTCTCAGTTTACTTTCTTCTGCCATTGCTATACTCCCACTCAAACAAAAACCCCTGTGAGTGACCTGTAATCAACACACACTAAATAGATCTAAAACCACCTGTTAGTGAACCTAAGCTCTGATACCACTTATCAGGATCTTAACAAGAACAATTGATTACTTTTGTGTAAGCAACTAAACACAGAATTAAACCAGAATAATAAGTAACTAGAAATCAGAATCAACAAAGAACTTGAGATACAAGAAACAATAAAAACTTGTATTAAACCCTTCTAAAAGGAAATAAAATTGAATAAATCTCTCTTTCTTCCACACCTCTCAAATGTATAGATCTCTTTCCCTCAAGAGTTCTCTCTATCAATTACAAACACAATTCAGCTACTTGAATTATCTACCCTTTTTCTCATCTACGTCTACAAGCTATGAAGATCTATCCCTATTATATAGAATTAGGGATCATGAGCTATGCATTCTCCACTATTAGATACACCTCCTAATCAAAGGTTTAAATCAGTCCTGCCAAAAATAGAAACGCGAACTTACAACTAACAGTTAAACTTATCATGCAAACAATCTGTTTATCCCACAAAAATAGACTTCTGGAACACACAGGTGACCAACGTCAGTCCCTGTCTGTCTACACATGACCGACATCATCCAATCCATAACTAACGTTTGCAGCCTCCAGTTGATCCCTGACCGACGTCGGCGATTGTGTAAATACAGCAACCTTGCATTCGCTCATTGGTGAAGCTTTTAGCTCCACAACTCAACATATAGAACTCAAAAATACACTTTTAGTTTTATTTAGCTATTTACAAGACTGATAGAACCCCTTTTTAAGATTTAATTTGAAGAAATCACTTTGATGCTCAAAACTATCAGGAGTTTTAGGAATCGATGGAACTAATGACATCTTTTACAAGCTCCTCATGAACTTAAAAAATTTAATGTAATTTGTTTTAATTTTTATTTTGATGAATTTTCAAAACTTTATCATGACTATCAAGTGTATCAATAACCCAAGGTACTTAAATAAATTTTACCTAGACTCAATCAGACAAATCTAGATTAACAAAAACCCAAAGAACCTAGACCTTATCAAACATGTTTGGATAAATTGGAACTAGACTAACTTGAAGAAGTTCCATCAGTGTCAAAAATTTTCAATCTTAAGCTTAATGGGTCTTAAAATTCCAAAAATATTATGTGTTTATAATGAAAATTTAACTTTTAGACCTAGTTTACACAATTTTTCAAAAATTGGGAAGTTCAATTTTGGCTACAACACATCTGCACACTAATCTTGAGTGGGGAAATACTAGATCTGAATATTGTATTGTTGAATGTTATTTTATATGAAATTTACTTGAAATCATATGTGCTCCATGGGCTCATGAAATGACATGTTGTGAATAAGTTTAAGAACACCTTAATTATTGAAATACAAAGCCATATGCTGATTTTATGGTGCTCCCAATCATAGAAGTATGTGATGTAGCCATTTTTATTCATACAAATATTATCTTACTACATGATATTTTTCCTCATTGGAATATTTATAAATAAAATATATATTTTTGATCCATTTTGAGATAGGACCATATCCTAGAAAGAACACAAATATAGATGTGATTTTTTTATTGTCAATAGAACATATGTGAATTGTGTCCATGTAACATGTTAATAATAATTGATCATTCTTATACTCTATGACATACTGCATTATACCTAGAATGTATCTATATATTTTATTTATTTCTCTCTATTTATTCATCTTTTATTCTTTCATAAATCATGAAAAGGGGTGACAACATAGCTAATATCTAGCCTTGTGTATGTCAAGTAAATGAGACTCCCAATCAACTATTGATAGAGAGTGGCATTTACTTATGGTGATGGATATGAATGACACAACTATAGTCTTATCTATATAAGTGTTACAATAGGTATACTATCCATCAACCCAAAAAAAATAGTCATGGTCTTGGCATAATTCATTTGAGACACAAATATGTGATTATCCTTTTTTCATACTTCCAAACCAAGACAATAGTTTAGTATCTTAATATATGTCATGTCAAAATATTTTTCAATATCATTATTTATTACATCATTCATCTTAATTGAGCTTAGATGTAACTATCCTAGATTGACACAAGTGTCCACAGATATAAAGGCACTTAATATAAAATTTGGCAAATATTCTAGAATATTATTCCAGTCTACTTCCTGCCTATTCTAGATCTAGATATGTATTTGCATCAAAACTAGATAATTATCTTATTTCTTTGTCATCACAATATCTAGCATAGTTGTGTTTCCTATTTTTATCATATTTTAGTATTATACAATTATCATATGTTTTATTTGGGTTTGATAATTACTTGTCATGATATAGATCTATTTATGACCCTTGTGTTATTCATCTCTATATTCTTAACCCTATTTACCCTGCCATTAGGATCCACATCCAAAAATCATAAAACATTTGGTGAACCCAATCTTTGAGCTCCAAACCCTAGGTCAATTATGATTTTTTTATCTTTTCTATTTTTAAACCTTGATTGCTATAAAATATATGCAATATGGATGCATCTATCACCCTTTTGGGTTCCAATTTATAATAATTGTCATGGTTTTATTTATCACCCACCTTGTCAAATCTATTAAAAAAAATTGTAAACATCATGAGAAGGTTTTAAAATGGATTAAACACTTGATTTCTCTTCATAGTTCCTTTTTTGATATTATAGAGCTAGTATTTAGATGTCACCATCCCACAAACTCTTCCAATGATATTATTGATAAAACTTCACTCTTGGACTTGCAACATCATTCATCCTATTATAAGCATGTCCTGTTGGATGCATTACACATGAAATTTTTACCAAGTAATGTGGTGATAATATGTGGGGATTTTATGTTAAATTATATAAAAATAAATGAACATAATATATCATTTGAAAAGGAAGATCAACCATAGCAAGACCTCAAAAATATTTCCTTACCATTATATATTCAAGTGTGTGTTTGAAATAAAATGGTAAAATGATTCTTTATGGATAATGGTTTAGGACTCAACATTTTTAACATACCCTTTCTCTCCTTAATTGGAATTGGACCCTCAGATTTGGAACCCTCTAATATGAGCTTCAATGGGTTTGATAATATTTCATGGTAAGTATTAGGACAAATATCATTGAATATTACTTTGTGATGTCGTACACTACATAATTTATGTTACATTATGCCAAATTATTCAAACTATAATATATTATTGGGATAGTCTTGGATACATGAAATATATGTGGAACCATTTAATTTTCATTCATTTTTAAAATCCAGCCATCAAGTATTCATTTACACATGTCCAATGGATTCTAATCCTTTAAAAAATCATGCAATGGTCCAATAAATAAATGATCCTATGCCACAATCCTATAAACTTGATTTTGGCCTTGAATACTTACTAAAACATGGATACAAAGGACAAGGGTTAGGAAAACATGAGTAGGGTATAGCTCATACCATCTCTCATATAGATAACATAATAGTGGTTGATACACTATTACAAACACCTAAGTAGATTATCTTATCCAATGCACCATAGAGATTATTTGCACATTTACCTAAGTCTCTCACTTAATTGCTCCCATAACCTATAGAATGTCATCTCATATCTCTCCCTCATCCTATATAGGTTGATATGAGTATACCTCTACCCAAAGGATATGATGTGAATGCTTATTGTGACTATCACTAAGGCTATGGGGATTCTAAGAATAGATGTTTTACCTTCAAGCATAATATCCAAGACCTTATCAATGACCAAAATATTAAATTTAATGATCCTCCAAAGGAATCAAGCTCACAAGCTGATGATCACTAAAAACATAAAATATTTAACAATCTTGTGCATGATCATTCAAAGAAAGATCTGGAAGTGCAAATGGCATATAATGCACAACAAAAAGTTCAAAGTAAATAAATAAAACAACATCCATGCCAATAGGATTTAATAAGCACCTTATTCATGGTGGTGATTATTTTTTGCATAACCATATTAATCCTACACAAACAAAAACTACTTAAAATATAAGATGTTTTCAACATGTTGGATTTGATTTAAAAGACTTGCAAAGGAAAGTCAGTTGGAAAGACTTGTTGGGAAACATAATACTACCAATTAATTTTAATCCTAAAGTGGTTCAAACAAGGGTTTGTGTTATGTCTACCACAGATCCATATGCATTTATACTATGCACCCTTTGTTTATATCAAATGAAAGCATAAATTGATCAAAATTAGTAATGTATTTCTTTTTTTCATGAAGGTAAATTTATGCATATTCTAAATTATAGCATTAGTTCTTCTACTACACATGTAAAACATGAGGAGAAACATGTTATGTACCTTTTTCACTTATCCAACCATGATTTAATCTATGTAAAAGATCCAATGTAACATTGTAAGCTCCTCCAATATTCTAAAAATACCAAAAAACCCAAAAAATTCAAAAATCCAAAAATATTTTTGGCATCTGCATATTCCATTGGCTCATTGGCATCTATGTTGTTAGTTTCATGTTGATGGATATCATATCAATTATTTATACACACACACACATGTTTCATGCTTCTATTTGAGTGTGATACAAGCATACATAGATACATAATTTATGCACTTATGGATGTTGGGCCTTCCCTCTTCTCACATCACCAAGATGTTGGGGGAATCTTCCTTATTTGATCATAATACTTATAAGTTATATCATTTTATGGTCACTTTATATTATCATGTTTGAGATAATATGTGCTTAAAACAAGCATTTATCCACGCTTATTTCTTTTATAGTGTACTTGATATGTTATGTAATTGACATTTTTTTCTAACACATTGGATCTATGGGCTACTATGATATGTTTATGTTGGTTGCTTAAGCTTTCATTTAGCACTTCCCTAAGTATATTAGATTTTTATTATCTTATTTGTTGAGAATTTAAATATGATTCATTATTTCTGACCTCAATGCCTTTTTTTGCCTCTTGGACATTTGAATATATCATTATTTGTTTTATGTTTACATTTAACTATGTCACTTCTTGATTTGGGGACACTCAACTAAGTCATGTCTATGTTGTTAGTTTTATGTTGATGGATATCATCTCAATTATTTATACACACACACACATGTTTCATGCTTCTCTTTGAGCATGATACAAACATAGATAGATACATACTTTATGCACTTATGGATGTTGGGCCTTCCCTCTTCTCACATCACCAGGATGTTGGGGGAATCTTCCTTATTTGATCATAATACTTATAGGTTATATCATTTTATGGTCACTTTATATTATCATGTTTGAGCTAATATGTGCTTAAAACAAGCATTTATCCATGCTTATTTCTTTTATAGTGTACTTGATATGCTATGTAATTGACATTTTTTGCTAACACATTGGATCTATGGGCTATTATGATATGGTTATGTTGGTTGATTATGCTTTCATTTAGCACTTCCCTAAGTATATTACATTTTTATTATCTTATTTGTTGAGAATTTAAATATGATTCATTATTTCTGACCTCAATGCCTTTTTTTGCCTCTTGGACATTTGAATATATCATTATTTGTTTTATGTTTACATTTAAATATGTCACTTCTTGATTTGGGAACACTAAACTAAGTCATGTCTATTCGATTGGGCATCATTTGAACATGCTTCTTATTTGTGGTCTCCTTGGACCATTATCTACTGATTTGATTTTGAATGCTCTAGTTTGTGTGATTAATTTATTATGAATCTTGTATTGTTAATATCTATTTTAGACACCTAAAATTGGCCACCAATGGCTTCATATTGGATTTCAGGTTGATTCTTACCAACCATTGCAAATTAGGCCTAAAAATCACTGAACATCCTAAATTTCCCTATGCATCACTCATCAAGGCTTAGAATCACATTGATACATCCTAATTTGGGTATCCTATCATAAGCAAAAAAAACCTCTCACGAATTCATCTCTATTCATCATATGGCATCAAAACATGCAATTTGGCCTATAGACCCATTAAATGGGGAAAGTGCAAACATGAAATTAATTCAAATCTTAAAAATACTAAAATGCCTAATCATAATTAATTAAAATTATAAACCTAATTAAATACCTAGTTGAATTATCCATGAGAAATTAATGAAATTCTAAAAAATGAAATTAAAAAATCAAGAATATCCTAGGTTCTCATAATTACCTTTTGTGAGTGGTCAAGTCTTTAAAAATATTAAAAAATATCTCACCCATGCCTATTCATTACTAATCATGAGGTTTTGAAACATTTTAACTCTTTTGGGGTTAATTAACTCACTTAGTTTAGGTTTGAACCCATTCTAAGCTCTGAATACACTCTAACTCACCTTGGGTTAGAGTTAATTTCTAGACCTATAAATACAAGCCTAGACCTCTTCATTTGAAGAGATTGGAACATAGTAAAGTTATAATGTAGGTTTTGGTGTAAGATTTAAATCTATAGTGTTATATTACCAAAATCACAAGCCAATCCATAAAAATTATCCATACCAAGCAAGCCAAGCCAATGGTTCTAAGGAGAGAAGGAGCCACACAACTCCATTCAGTAAAGACTCTTTGAGCACAAGCCAAGCAAGCCAAATGAACACATAATTTGGAGAATTAATGGAAGGTAATATATCTTATTTATATTTAATTTTAGTTATGTTTTCAAATTTTTTTGTTCACTAAGCTCCCCCTATGATCTAGGCATATAGATGTTATGCTTGTTAGTGTGTTTATTTCATTGTTTTATATGAAAACTAACACTTGATCTAACCTCCGATCTTGAGTGAAATTAATATGATCAGATATATATGTTTCCATGAAATTTATCATGAATATTTGGATTTGATGTGATCACATTATATGCACTTTAATGATACATTTACCTAGACATTTTCTCTTATATACTACAAGGTTCGTTCACAATTATATAGTTATCTTATCCTTTTGAGGTGAGGTGAATACTAGTTTCTATTATTCCCTCACCTTAAAATGGGGGCATATCAATGGGGGGATGTCATAAATACATGGCTTCCACACATTAATAGTCTTTATATTTATTAGGAGAAAGTTTTGGAAACATGTTCTCCACATTTAGTATGCAACATACCTAGATTAAAGTGGGGGCATGTTTTGGAAACATGTCCTCCACATTAGCACTTATATCAGTTTTTAGATTTATCCATATATAGTGGGGGCATATTATGGGAACATATCACCCACACTTGTTCAAGTTTTTTAATTGTCTAAAACATAGATTTATTTGATTCAAGTACACATTTGTGATAGAATTATATACACTAGTACCATTGTTATACATAATTTTAGCATGAGACATATTTAATGTGCATATGTTATACAATGTGCACTTAATATTGAAAAATATAATTAGTTTCATATTCCAAACACTTTTATGGACTATCACCACCCATGAGGTTTGAATTTTATAGACTATATTGAGCCAATTTATTATAGTGGTTGGTTCACTTTTTAGTATAGTTGAGGTTATTTAATCACTCAATAATGCCAAGTTTATAGGTTAGACTTGATCGTATCATCCAACCTCACTAATTTAATAGTATGAGTTGACTTGTTTCACTCACACTCACTAGGTCATAATTATGATTGGGTTACAGGTTGAGTTAGTCTTATATATCAAGTGGAAATATAACTTCTCTCCAAGGTTGGGGGAATGGGCCATCCTACCTCTCTCTATCTCTTTATATCCTTAAATATATGGACTTTCCATATTTATATTTTCCCTAGTTTTAATCTTAGTGATTCATAATGATATATTTCAAATGAAATTATCGAAGGTCAATATAGTTGTAATGATACACATGTACTCCTAAACTTTACTCTCTTTTAAATTCAATCATTTTAATGCTTTCAATTTCATATTATATGCACTGATTATATATTGTTACATGTTCTTGGTTGTAGGTCAGTCACTAGAAAATCATTCAAGTTGGAATCAATCAAAGGCAAGATGTGTTATACATACCTAGGTATGTATCCCTTTTATTTTAAACTATAAATTTCATTAATAAATTAAAAGGGGTAAATCTATATGATATTCATGAATTATATAACACCTTAGTCTTGTACACTTGGAAAACTCAGGCCTTGGTTGTTCCTCTCAATTATAGACCTTTCTTACTTCTACAAGTCTTGCATCTACTCTCTCTTGTGTCTTTTAGCCTATATCTTAGTTTAAAAAAATTTATGTTGAATAATCATTAGTTATCTTATGCATCTATGAGTTCTAAGCCTACACCTATTTTCCTACTCCCTAGACACTTGTATCTTGAATAGACACCTACATCGATGTAGGTATCTTATTCCAATGCAAGTGTCCAATTATTTAAAGTCATAATTTACAAATGAAACATATCCTAATGGTTAGCCTAAGTGTTTTAATGTGATATACTTTCCAAATGCATTGGTATTAAATAATGTCAACCCTCATTCATTCCTCACCTAACACAAAGCTAGCATTCATACCAAAGAGCATTAAATCAATAACTCAAGTGAGCAAAACTTATCTATTTTCTCTTATTTCCATATCACTCATAGGGGAAATACATCTATAGGTCTAAAGTACTGAAGGAGTATCCCAAGAGATATATTTTCCAAGTTACAAGTTAGGTCATTGTTGTACTTTCTTATCAGATATTACATGATTTCCACACAAGCCAACACATAAGGGATAAATACATAAGTATGAGGACATATTCAAAGTATTGTATACATAGGTAATGCTCATTAATAGAGGGGTATTTGGGGTAGCTTGACACAATTTACCCATTAACCCATTTTCCCATAGCTAATATGAACATGAAGAGCTAGGGTTTTGATTATTTAATGGAGAAATAGTCAATGATATAGATCTAAATGGATGAAAATGAAGATGATGATGAACCTAGAATAATATAGGTAGTCCCATATAGTTTTAAAAAGTATTTTTTAATTGACACTTATGTCCAATCCAGACAATAGTATTGATAAAACTATCCCAAAATTATGCAAGTGTTTGTAGCTATAGAGGCACTTAATCTAGAATTTGATGTTTGTTCCATAATATTTTTCCAGTATATTTCCTAATTTTTCCAAATCTAGATTTGTATTATCATCAAAACCATCTAAGTTTATTGTTTCTTTATCATTGTAATATCTAGTATAGTTTTGTTTCCTATTTTTAGCATATCTCAATAGAATAAATTTAGTATAAGTTATATCTAAGTTTTATAATTAATTTGCTACTATATATCTATTTATCAACCTTGTACTTATTAATTTCTTATTCTTAATCTTATCTACCCCACCATTAGGATCCACATCCAATTTAGGGTTAAACACCAATAAAAACACATGCCAATGATTCTTGTATATATTTTTATATTATTTTTAGGGACATGTGTTTATGATTTATGGTAAAAAAAACACAAATATGTGATATATAAGTCTTACTCCTAGTCCATAATTATTATGGAATAATATCATTGAGATCTTTTATGGTGCTCAATTCAGTAGGTAGACCACTTTGGAAACTACTTCTACCTAGTATTTATGAGGCAAGTGTAATTCCTTAATCATATTTCACACCATTTCCATAATAGTGAAATTACAACTTTATGTAATACCATTATCTTATGGAGTATATGGTATAGTTAGCTTCCAACAAATTTCATGTGCCTAAATAAATTAAAATGACTATTTATTAGTGTATTCTTCTCCTCAGTTTGAATTAAGAACATGAATTCAAAAACTAGATTTACATTTCATAGTGGGTATGAATTATTTGAATACTTGAAAATCTTGATCCTTAGTCTTCAAAAAATATACCCACATATTTCATTAGTAGTCATGAACAAAAAAGTTTAAAATATTAGAAGCCATTAACAATCAAGGGTATGGGCCCAAATAAATCAATGTGCACCAGATCTAATGAACCAAGAGACTGATATGTACTTGTTATAAATGGTTCTTTATGCTATTATATAAATAAAAAATTGGAACATACATCAGTATTATTCTTAAGTAAGGGAAGGCATCTCAACATGTTCCCTACTAAGTGTGGTCAATTACCCAAAACTTAAGTGTTCATACCTTCTATGAAAAATATTAGTTGCATCAATATCTTTTACAACTAAATATTTATTATATTGGTGGAAAAAATCAAGTTGGAACATTTTTTCTACACTAGAAGATCTTGAAATAATTTTTGATCTTCTAGACTTATCTCGAACGAGACATATTTTTATCATTTTTATGATCAAATTTAATTGTAAGGTTGTGATCAAACAATTGGTTTACTGAAAATATATGTTCTGTGAGGCCTAAAACATATAGGATGTCATTTATTTTCCATACATGATTATTAATAGGTACTAAAATACCTCATGTAATTTTGACACTATATGATGTATCATCTCCAGGAATTACATTACCTCAAAAAGATGAAAAGTTAAAAGTGGTGAGCTAATCCTTGTGTTATGTCATGCACCTTATGGAACTAGAATTCACATACCCTATTGTATTTATAGGAGGGAAATCCTCAATTATGTATGTAACATAGTCTTAATCCTCATCTAAATAATGATTATCTTTAGCAACATTCTCATGCTTTTACTATGAAGAATAATTTTGCTTCCAAGTACGTATAGACTTTGGATTCTTATTTTATCCTTGTGGATATTTTATGAAGGTAAGATTCTTGTTTATAGAGGATATTTGAGTAAATGAATTGTACTATAAATCCTTCAATTTATGGCTTATTTTTTCACATATTTGATAGAGCTTATGAGAATGGGATTTATTCTTGTGTTGATTCAACTAAGTGTTTTTTGTAATGGAGTGTTTTAAAGGTTTCATGGTCTTCTTCCCCTTATGATGTGATGTTATTAATTTTCTTATTTACCTTCTTATATTTTGTACATTCATTCTTATTATTACAACATATTATCCAACTTTTCAAAAGTTGGTTTAGTCTCTCATATATTAAGAGATGTCACAAATATCTTGTAGGCTAGTGGCAATGCTCTCAAGACAATTGGGTATTAAAGATTCATTTGAAAATTTATCTTCTAGTGCTAAGAGAAAGGCCCATAATTTTGAAACATGATGAGTAAAACCTTTAATTTTCTCACTTATCTTCAAATTGAGATAGTGAAGCTAGATTTGTAGATGAAGGATAGTATTCTAGTTCTTAACCTTGTATACATTACTAAGTTTGTCCTATGATTTTTTTAGTGTTAATAACATATTAGATATAAATTTGGACCTCTTTTAATTCCCTAAACATAATGATCAACTTTACCTTTTTATTTTATTTGTAATTTTTTTTTTTGGTCGGCATCAGGGTGTGTTGGGTGATTGTGTCATCAACATTCAGTAAAAGATATTCAAATTCCAAGGGAGTATACACCTTGATTTTACATGTAGCATAATTATTGCCATGAATAATTTATGTATCTAGAAAATAAATTTTGGACCATTTCTAGCTATTTTGAACAAAATTATCTATGGGAGTTGAATTAGTTCCTTAATACTCCAAAATGTTTCCTTTGATACATATGATCATATTGATATATCAAACCTCTCTACATTATTGACTTTCATATATACCTAATGGTAAGTAGAATAATATCATCCTTTTTATATACCTGGTGGTACATGAAATAGATGTTAAATCACTAAGATCAGAGTGATATGTGGTACTAAAATATTTCATGAAAAGAATTTAATCAATAAATGACACCTACTTAGATATAAATCATTATACCTAGGTGTAACTTCCCTATATACTCATAATTTATATATTAATTTGCATCAAAATATAGTGACAAATAGAAAATGGAATGAAAACTTAAAAATGAAATTATAATCCTTATTTCTTCCTAAAAATTTAGAGGGTCAAAGTTGTTTGAAAAAAATTATGTGTTGTATGTAGTAGTTCAATGCACTGATTTTACTCATAAATGTGAACCAAAGGCACCACGTATATTAAACATTACAATTGTACAAGATGCATAATTTTATATATTTTCTTGATTTACTTGTTTTATGCCTTAAAAAAATACTAAAAAAATTAATTATTAAAATTTATGATAGTTTGAAGAAATTGTTTTTGGAGGTTATTTCTTTTGCAGTTTCACACAATGTGACAAATTTTTAGATTATAAGAATGAATGATTTTTGAGATACTAAATTAATTTGATTTTTCAAGGGGTATTAAAAGTAAAAATTAAAAAAAATATATAAAGTTTAATTTTTTTTAAACTATAGTATATGTAAAAAATCCATAAATGGGTTTTCTAAGATTGAAAAAAATAGAATTTTTAAAAATTTAGATAAAATATTCTACCTAGAGATCCAAATATCATATTATTATGATTCTAGGTACTGATATCATAAAATAGTTAAATATGGTGTTTGACAAGATTTTAGTCAAAAATATATTTTAAGTGAATTTCAATACCAAAAACTATAAAATATGGCCAAGTTTGAGCTCTTGGTTCTTCTTGATTTGTTAGATGTTGAATTAATTACCTTCTAGGCTCTTTTATGACAAATTTTTTATAATATTCTAAAGTTTATTTGATAAAATTATTCAAAATTAAAAAAAAACTTATCCCTAAGATGAATGTAAATTTTAAAAACTTTGGTTTAAAAGATGCATAACTTAATCAACCAATTAGAGTCAATAGTAAATGTTTCTCCATGTATGCTACAATGGCTAGTTTTTGAATGATTTAATGGCACTTCACTAAAGTTAGGAAGTTTTTTTTATCACACCCCAATTCCTATCTATTCCTAATTTTTTTTCTTAATTTTTGCTCATTTATTAATTAAGGAAGAATGTAAGAAATTAGTAATAAGGGTGTGGTAGAAGAATCTGGCTGTTGTGTGCACGTGATCTAGATGAGTTTGGAGAGAACCTTTTTATCTTGGAAGGATGACCTATAGATAAGAAAGAACTAAAAAAAGGGGTTGTTAGAAAGATAGTAAGGTAGACTACCTAGCATGAGCTATATCCAAGAAGTGTGAGCTTACTAGGAGGCTGTCAATTCAATCTTTGATAATAATTAAGTTTGAAGAGATAAAAGGAAGTACTTACATCAAATAATAAAAAAGAAATTTAAAAAGTGAATGCTTGATAATAAAAATAAACTAAATATAACAATAGTGAGTCAATACTAGTGCAAAAATATATCAGGTCAAGTTTAGAAAATTAGGTAGGGGTCTATGAATAGGAAAGGACATAAAAAGTTAGATTTGGTGGGGGTATGGGGTTAGAAATAACTTGCTATTATTTCTTACCATAGTGACTATCGATGGTTAGGGTGATTTTCGGTGGGGATATAAGGTTCCCTAGAAGGTTGGCTTGTTGATTTTGATGTTTGGGAGTTCGTTAGCACCAAGTAAGGTAGACATATTAATTTATGTCATGTTAGCTTGCACACAACTAGTGTTTGTGTTAGAATAAGTAAGACCTGACCATCGATGGTCAACCTAACCATTGATGGTCATGTTGACTATTGATGGTCGAGTGTCTAATGGTAAAGGGGTCAAGGTGAGTTAAAAAGGGTTGGGTGAAGGGTTGGTTATTAAGTTAGTGAGTTATCTAGCTTAGTAACTAAATAGACCCAAGGTCTAATGGGTTGGTTAGTGGGTTAAGAAGGGTTAGGTGGTCCCTAATGGGTCCTAAATCATTTCAACATATAGAACCATTATTTGTGGTTTTTTAGTGTCTAAAATAGATCAGGCTAGGTTCAAAAAATTAGGTAGGGGTTTGTGAATAAGAAAGGACATATAAAGTTGGATTTGGTGGGGGTATGGGGTTAGAAATAACTTGTTATTGTTTCTTACCATAGTGATCATCGCTGGCCAAGGTGGTCATCAATGTTTACAATGACCATCAGTGGTTAGGAAACTATCAAAAATTAGAGGTGACCATCAACAGTTATGTTAACTGTCAGCGATTACCTATAGATTCTAAAGTTGCTTAAAAGGGACTTGTAGAATGGGTTAATGATTAGGTAAGTGTTTTTCAAGGATATGTTTAGGGATAGGGAAGTCAGAAGATGGGTGTAGGAGGTTTTATTCAGGTTTAGAAGCCATAAACCAAACAAACAAAGTTAAAACACAAAATATACCTATTGCTTGCTAAATCATTGAGAGCTAATTATTGGAGCAATTTTGGTAGAGTAATGGTACTTTGCCTCAAGAGAAATTTTGGAAGAGGTTTGGATATTTATTATAGTTGCTAAATTTATAGAAGGAAGACTAGTTATAACACTTTAATACCTATGTGCTATAAAGCTTATGATGATGGATGGATGAATCCTTTCTCTCTTCCTACTCCCCTCCTTTCATAGGCAAATAAAGATGGAGGATAGAAGGTTCCCTTAGAGGTTGGCTTGCTAATTTTTATGCTTAGGATTTTAATAGTACTAGGTAAGGTGGAAATATTAAATTATGTTGTGTTAGCTTTCACATAATTGGTGTTATGTAAGAATGAGGAAGACCTGCCCATCGATGGTTAGCTTAACCATCAACAGTCATGCTGACCATCGACAATCAAGTGTCTAGAGGTAAAGGGGTCAAGGTTAGTTAAAAAGGGTTGGGTGAAGGGTTAGTTAGTAATTTTAGTGAGTTAGTTAGATTAGTAGCTAATTAGACCTAAGGTCTGATGGGTTGGTTAGTGGGTCAAAAAGGGTTAGGTGGTCTTTAAGGGGTATCAAAGCATTTTGACATTTAGAACTATTGTATGCAGTTTTCTAGTGTCTATGTTTTACCCCTTTTTATTATGTAGCTTTGAATTAACAAACTATAAAAAAAAAAATGGATTATGGGTCAAAGGTCGATCTACCTTGAGTATGGGAAGAGGTGTTCCCCCTCAAACTAGGAGTTGATGAGGTGAAACTAAAATTGAGTTGGGGTTTGACAAGTAGTTTATGGTGAGTCATAAGGTTAGTGATAAGCATGGTTGGGTATTTGAACATGTGCACAAAATACAAATAAGTGTGATATTTAATATCACATAAAGACTAAGGTTATCATGGTAAAAATAAGGTCAATTTAAAAAGGATTGGTGGCAGGGTAAATGGGCCACAATGTTAGGTATAGCTAATCAGGTCATCCTAATCAAGTCTCCTAGATAGAGTTGGTGTTTTCACAAGTATCCAAGGTAGGAAGTTCTCTTTTGAAAAACACAAATGGTCTAGTCATGTACTAGGTGGTGAAAATTTAAATGTTCAATATGGTAAGGTTGGTCATTATGGTCAAAAAGGACCAGGGCAAGGTTATCATGAAAATATGTGATTATATGAGCCAAAATGGCCAAAATAAAGGTAGACATGGTTAGGTGGTTGGTAAATTATAGAGGTTATTCTTCGAAGGTTGGTTTTGGTTTGGTGGAGAAGGCAATATCTAAAAATGAGGCACTAAGGTGTTGGTGCATGAAAAAATTAATTGTGGGTTTCCTAACTGTCGATGGTTAGGGGTCCCAAAATTGACCATCAATGATCACCTTAATCATTGATGATCAAGGGGAAACCCTAAAACCATAGAACATAAAAAGTGAAAATGAAAATTCATTTTCACTATTTGCTATTTGACATCTTATGGCTTTCATACATTTGGCGATTTGGCATTTTATGAGTGATAATATTGATAAGGTGGGGTCAAGGTGCTGACTAGGTTATTATTGATTGGAGGTTAGACTGATTAGATGGTTGAGTGGACCTGACTACTAGATCAATGATGTAGAGTGGATGAGGATGTGGCTAGGTAGTGGGATGCAAGATTCATCCTTGATAGCAATCAAGGAATGAGGTAGGTGGTGCCTTAATTTGTTAGATTAGTTGATTAGGTCAATTGAATTTGGTTATTTTTTTAATGTTTTGGTAGGTTTTTGGGGGGTTTTACTCTAATTCTAGGTTTTGGTTTGATTGGTAAATTTAGCAAGTGAAAATCAAAATGGAAGGAGTAGTTGGGTTGGGAATAGGATAAAGGGTAGGGGTAGGTAGTTTAGTTTTTGAATTTTAATGTTTTTAGGTGGATTTAGTAAGGTAGGTTTGGGTATTTTATCATATATGGTCACACATAATGACCATCAATGGTCATACCTAACCGTTGATAGTCAAACTTGACCATCATGGTCAAATACTGAAGCCAAATGGTGACTTGACCATCGGTGGTTGTAGTGACCATCAACGATTGAGAAAATGATCAAGTTTTTAATAAAGAATAAAGAAAATGGGTGGGGTTTTTAAATGTTTTTAGTATTTTAAAATGTTAAGGTTTGGTTGGTATAGGGTAGCTATCAAGTAGGAGTGGGGCATTGAAATGTTTGTGGGTCAGGGTAGGTATTTTTTGATAAAAGAGTTAAGGCTAGAGGTAAGTTGAAAATGTTTTAGAAATATAAGGGTATCATTGGAATAGGTTGATTTAGGTGGGTTTAGGTTTGATAAAGATATTGATTAAGGTAGAATGAATGAAGTGAAATAACATGATAAATGGTAATGGAAAACTAATTGTTTGTGCTAACTTTGAACTTTATAAGCATGAGATCATATCCAAATGAGGGATCAAGTTCCTCAGATCTTTATGGAGATCCATGGAGGGATGACTAAAGATGATTGGAAAAACATGGAGTAAGTCAACCTTAGAGCTATGAGACACTATCAACACATGCCACAAGATACAATTATGATTATGGCCCTCATTAAGAGATGGGATTCATCTACAAACACCTTCCTCTTACCGATAGGAGAGATGACTAGAGTATGTTCATAGGATTACATGGCTACCTATTTTGGGGGGTTGATATACCATATTAAGAGTGAGGAAATGGATGATCATATAGAGCTTCTATATGGTGAGGATCAAGCCCTTACCATTTGGCATATTAGTAGCTTCAATTATAGGCCATTATACCAGAGGGTTCAAGATGATAGACATTTGATGATGATGGTGATGATGGTAGTCTTATGTTTTAAATTTATAGATATGAGTAGTGGGTGGTTTATTTATCTACTATTGGGAGTTTTGGTGGACATGTTACTTGGTAGGATAATATTTAACTAAGCACCATTTTTTTTAGTTCAGATATATAGGGAGTTATGGGGATTCTGAGCTCACTAGTGATATGGGATCAGCTTGAGGTTTGTACTCCATTATTTGGCCTATGAGCATATTAAGGTTCTAAGGCTAATTGGGATACCATGGGAGGGTTACCCCTATATGGACTTTAGATTGGGATTTATGTGGTGGAGGGGTAACTATGCACTTACAAGAGTTGGAGGAGGTGTGAGGGATATTGACTAGTTCAGGGATGCATTGGATGGCTTGGTTGTGGGGATGTGGTTTGGAGAATATATGTCAAATTACCTAAGTGGGATCACTATACTCAGTATACACTATCATTATAGATCTAGAAATGGATCTATGAGAGGAGAGAGGGTGAGAATAAGCTCATCTCATTTGATAGAGTTTAGAGGTAGTTCAACCTAGTGGAGGGGATTATGGGTTAGTTCTCAAGGTACAAGAAGGAGGATGTTGAGTTTTTGCTTCTTAATCCACAACCAGAGGAGGTGATCCTAGTAATGAGGAACTACATGTTAGAATAGGGGTTTATGATACTAGTTTTGTTGATGGTTATGTGGCATGGTACTAGGCCCTTTATGTAGTGGCCAATTTTAGGTGGGATGATGGGGGTCAATAGGCCATGGATGTGGATCTAACTAGTGGGGTTCCATAAGTACAAGTATAATGAGGTAGCCTAATGGATAGGCCAGGGCAACACTAGCTACTGTGTAGGCATAGATTGTAGCTTTATAGGGGTAGGTGGCCATATTACAAGGCTAGATTATGACATTACATGGTTAAGTTTCCACCATGATAGGTGAGAGGGATTAGGCCAAAACCTCACTAGGCTTGGTGACCTAGGAGAGGGACACCTTTAGACAGAGGGGAGGAGAAAAAGTAGCACTAGTAGGACCACTAGGTACCATCCCTATGATGTGATACTTGGCCACAGTGGAGGAGTTGAGGTATTACAAAGCCATAGTGCTAACACAATAACCTAAACAACCTCGATGGGGTGAGTATAGAGCTAGTTTTGTAAGTAGTCCAGGGGTAGTGACTCTAGGTTAATGGGCCATTTCATTGGGTGCATAGGTAGGCATCCTAGGAGGATAGGCACTAGATGGAAATGGTAGTATAGGTGTGGCCAATGGTAGTGGTGCCCTAGGGGTATGATATATGATATGATATGTTATGATGTATAGATATATGTGTACATGGTTTTGATATTGGCTAGCATGTTGATGTAGCAAGATGTACATGTTTTAAGAGAGAGATATATACATTATTACATGTATTATTTATTTTGATGAGATGATGTATATGATGATGTGATGTTGATTATGATATATAAATGTCATGTATGTTTCATGGTTTAAATGTTTCAATGTTTTATGCTTTATGAGATGTGGACTGAGTAGCTTAGGCATGTGATGATTATGGATGATTTTTTTTTTTCATGGATATGATTTTTATTATTATGGATAGTTTGATTATGGTTATTTATGTGGTTTATGATATGATGTGATTTATGATCAGTGATAGGATGATATTTATGGTTGCATGATGTGATTTATTTCATTGATTATAGATGTGATTTTTTAAAATATGGTTATGATATTATTGAAAGCACATAAATTAAGTTAGATAAAAAACTAGATGTGGGAAAAGAGATAAGAATCATGAGACATGTCTAAATAAACCAATGTTGAGAGGATAAAAAAACATGATGATTTTTCATTGATAAGGACAAAACAAAACTAAAGCTAGATTGGCTTAGGGAACATAGGCCTTTCAAATTCTTTGCATTAGCATGCTTTGGTTGATAAAAAGGTGTCTTGATCACATTGTGTCAAGTAATCTCATAATCCCTTGATTTGTAAATGGTATAAAGGGGAGGTAGGTGGTAGTTGAAGGGTAAATAGGTGATAGGTAAGCTAACCTTTTGTGAGTTAGTTTTCCCTTCTAGAGGTGACCTAAGAACCATATTAGACAAGTCCATGTCTTCATTCAAGGTGTAGACTAATTAATGCGGAAAGTATACTAATGTTAGATATGAAATCTAATTATAGATTTCTTGGGATAGCTTGTTCTGATTTTGATATGGGGTCTTTTATTATTATTGTTGTTTTGATAAGTTTGTGAAGCTGATAAATGCAGGAAGCTTCAAATGATTGATTTTGACAAAATTGAATTATCCATCCTTCAAGGGAGTGGTCTAAGTTTGGATTTGTTTATTTTGTAGTTATCCTTTAAGGGATTAGTTTATCTTTTAAGAAATTTAGTTTTTGGGCAACTGTCCTTCAAGGAAGCAGTCTACACTACTAGAGACATGTAACCCAAGTGATATTTTGGTTTCTTATATTATTTTGATGCTAGGTTCATACATGTAAAATTCTATATAGGTTTAGAGGTTTACCTTTATGAGGGAAAAACTTTAGCACAAAAGGTTAATAATAGGTGAAAGGGGTAGTTTTGAGAGACAATGACCATGGGATTTTGTCTGATTAGAAATAAAAAGTATCCATTAGAACCATGTTATGAGTAGAGCCATGGTACCCATATTTAGGATTATGCTATGACTATGATGTTTAATCACATGGTTCTATGTTATAATCAATTGTGCTCAAATGGATAGGGGATAGGTAAGTGTGAGGAGGGTGAAAATATTTTAAATTAAAGGACAAGCTTAAGCTAGACACAAAGGTGAATTTAATATTTGTTTAACAAAAGAAAGGACATAGATGCAAAGCATTGAGAGGCTCATGTTTTGGTTTGACTTCAAGAGAGGACAAATGATAAGCTCTTGATCCATACTTGTGGGTTATGATGTAGGGTCCTAGCCAATTGAAAGCAAACTTGCCTCTTTTGATTTTCTCCATATTGGTCACATGTTTGTTTTCCTTTAAGACTAGGTATCTGATATTTAATTATCATTATTTTAGGTGCTTCTTATAGGTGTGCTTGATTCATCCTTGGTAGACATGAATATTGTTAAGAATTGTTAGGTAATTATCATCAAGTAGTTCAAGTTGGGATAGATATTATTGATGATAGTCACTCTCAAAAATGATTTTTTGCAAATATATGAAAAGATAAGGAATCTAGACTTCGAGAGGCAACACTACCTCCACCCTGAAGACTAGAGAGAAAGGGGTAGCACCCGTAGTGGTTTGAATGATAGTGTGATAGGCCCATAAAGTAAAAGGGATGTGCAAGTGCCAATCTTGACCTGAAGTACTAACTACTTTGGTTAACATATTTTTGAGGTTTTTGTTTGAGTCTTTACTTATCCATTCGCTTGTGGATGGTAAAGCGATAAAAAACTTAACTTAATGAAAAATGCATCACAAAGACTTTGGACTTGATTATTTTTTAAATATTTTCCATTATTAGTGATGATCTCATAGGGAACACAAAAATGATAGATGATATGATGATTGATGAAGTCGACTATCTTGTCAACTTTAGCAAAGATGAGAGGAATAGCCCCTACCCATTTGGTGAAATAATTGATGGCAGTGATGATGGATTAGTGTCAGTGTGAATAATGAAGATTGATTTCCCCATTGAGATATAGTCCCCATTATGATAAGGGCCAAAATTCCTTGGATACTTGAAGGCCATGGGTAGGTACATGATATAAATCAGTGTGCTATTGACATGTAACACACTTTTTTAGATAAGTGTAATAGTCCTAGTTAAGGGTGGGCCAATAGTAACCAAGACAAAGGATATATTTAGTGATAGCTAAACCACTAAAGTGTCCCCAATAGATTCTATCATATATTTCCTTAGCATGGGAATATTCATGACTATGTAGACAACGGAAAAGGAATCTGCTAAAACCATGTTTATAAAGGATTCCCCCCTAATATGGTATAATGAGAGGTACTCTAAATAAAATCTTTTTGGGAATTCCTAGAGAGGTTGGGAGGAATGATGTTGAGGTTGAGGTAGTTAACGGTATGCTCATACCAAGTATCTAAAGGAGATTCCTCCACACTAAAAATGGTAGGAAGGTGAGAATGAATATAATAGGGTGTGATAAAATAATGAATGGTAACAGAGAGTTTAGAATTGATAGGCATGGATGGGATTTGGGAAGAAAGGGAAACCATTATATTTGTGAACATATTGCTAGATCATGGAATAGATTAGATAAGGAAATGATCAAATGATTCTAAGAGTACATCTAATAGGTTTTTATACTTTTTAATACATCATTATTACATTGGTAGGATATATTGACCTGGTTAACCACAAGCTGGGAATCACCAAAGATATCGATAGTATTAACTCCCAAGGCTAGAGCAGTTTGGATACCTATTACTAGGGTTTCATACTCAGTCATATTATTGGTGCACTTAAAATCAAGATTTAAAGAAATGGGAATAGGTTTGTCATCGAAGGAAATGAGAATAAATTTGACATGCCCATCTTGCTAACATTTTGAGCCATTGAAGAACATGTTCATTTGGCAGGTGGGGTCCTCTTGAGAAAGAATCATAATAGACTCATCCAAAAATGCAAGAGGAAGTGATTGGTTATTTGGTAAAAGAGATTTGGCTAATTGATCGATAATGAATTTCTCTTTAATTGACTTCTATAGAGGAATTCAAGGTCAAACTCAACTAAGAGCATGAGCCACCTAGCCATATGCTAGTTTTGGTATGTATTAGAGTACATGTACTTGAGTGGGTTAGTGTTAGTGATGAAAAAGGTTTTGTGATTGAGGAGGTAATGACAAATTTTGGAAGCCATAAAGACTAAGGTGAGGCAAATTTTCTTAGAATAGGTGTATCAAGCCTCATACTCTATAGGATTTCAATTTATATAGTAAATAACTTACTCTTTATTTTATTCATCATGGTGAGTGAGCATTGCCCTTAAGGAATGGTCAGTGGTAGAAATATAAAGGTATAAGGGTTGGTCCTCTTTAGGAGGGATAATAATAGGTGGAGAAAGAAGGTATTTTTTGAGTGAATCAAATGCTTGTTGGCAGTCCTTGGTCCACTAAAAAGATGTATCTTTCTTGAGAAGATGTTGAAAGAGGTGACATCTATCTGATAAATGAGACATGAAATGATGAATGGATTGGAGCTTCCCATATAGGCTATAAAGTTGCTTAAGGTTTGTTAGAGGTGGTATCTCTAAAATTTATCTAACTTTGGTAGGGTCTACTTTGATTTCTTGAAGAGAGATGATAAATCCAAGAAGCTTTCTAGATATGACCTAAAAACACATTTCTTGGGGTTGAGTCAAACATATAAATGGATTAGGTGATTAAAAATTATTGTGATAACATCTATATGATCCTTGTGATATTTATATTTCCTAAAGAGATCATCTACATAGTCCTCTATGATTTTATGGATGAGATCATGGAAGATATAGGTCATTACACATTGGTAGGGGTTTAGCATTATTCAGACCAAATGGCATGAACCTATAGTAGAATGTTCCCCATAGGGTGATGAAATAAGTATTATGATGATCCTTTAGGGTAATAAAATTTTGATTATATCCCAAGAAACTATCCATGAGAGATAACATCTTGTGGCCAGCTCTAAGATCAAGAAGTTAATCGATGCTAGGCAAAGGGAAGTCATCCTTTGGATAGGTGAGGTTGAGGTCATAAAAGTCAATCTAGAGGTGAATTACACTTATAGGTTTGGTGATAATAATGATGTTATAAACCCATTAAGTATAATTTATAGGTTGAATAAAGTTGATAGATAAGAGATGTTGAAGCTCTTCTTTGACTAGAAGGGAAATACAAGGGTGTATCCTACAAAGCTTTTATTTGATAGGTTTAGCATCAGGATGGATGAAAATGTTATGGAGAGAAATGGAAGGGTTGATCCCAAGCATATCTTGATAGGAATAATAAAATTATATGCTTTGGTCTTGAAGTGAATAAGGGTAATCTTGTTGCTCTACAGAATCTAAGGATTGACCAATCTTTACAATGTGAGGATTATCCTAAGTACCCAAGTTGACATTGATAGTAGATTCATTCAACATAGTTTGGTTCTCAACTGGAAGGTAATTGTGGATAAAATAATCCCCTACACCAAGATATATGAGAATGAAATCATTATCCTAATGTTGGATGGTATGAAAATCATTTTCTACAATTTTAGGATGAATGAGAGGAAGGGTTCTAGTTCGATCATCATTTTGATAGGTTAGGGGACCTAAAATAATAGTATTGACTAAAAAAAGTCAATAAGACTAATTTTTAAATCCTTATACTTTGAAGGAGATGGGATTGATGAGGATGAGATGTCTTTCTCAATGGTGGTGATGGTTTGGGTGAATGAGTGGGTTCTTCTGATGGTATGAACCCAAGACCAAATAGATCATGAGGTTTTTCGATTTTGATGAAAGGTAACTCATGAGGTCCATGTTCATAAAAACCAAGGCTAAATCCCTTCTAGGTAAACCTATGAATTTAAAATTTTAAAAATGTGGGTTTTTCTAGATAAGATAAGTCAGAGGTAAATGGTCAGGTGGAAGAGGTAGTGGTGGAAGCAAAAAGTGGATGATCAAGTCCCCTATAGATTAAGTTGGTTTGATTATTGGGAGGCCTAAAAATAATTATGGTTCTAATATTGGGGTCATAACTAGGATCATGATCAAGGTTACTATACTCTTAAGGAGTAGGGAAAGAATCTAAGGCTAAAAGATGATACTTTCCTAGTGAGAAATGTTGGAATGTGGGTTCCAAGGGTTCCTCTATAGGCATCTAAGAAGAATGGATAAAGGAGCTGGTTGAAGATTCATCGATGGTAGGGGTGGAGTTGTTATTGGTTGTTGGTGAGTTGGATGAGGGAGGAATAAGAACATCATTGGGTTGATATGTCATGTTGCAAGATGCAAAAGGACTAGGGTTAGCTTTTATGGTAACAACTTGACCCTCATGTTTGAACTTGACACATTAATGTAAGGTATATGGGACACAACTCATGGCATGGATCCAAAGGCATCCAAGTAATATGTTTTATTGGAACTCACCTTATAAAATATAAAAGAGATCTAGAATTGTGCAAGGTCTCAAGCAGATGTGGAGGATGACTGTCCCCAAGGTAGTGCCATAATATCATTAAAGGAATGGAGGAATGATATAGTTTTTAACATGATATTATTAGGAAGTTAGAGTTGGTCATAATCATGAGAGGAGATAATGTTAATAATAGATCCCCCATCAATCATCACCCTTTTGGTGTAGGTTTGATTGATGCATACAGTGATGAAGAGGGGAGGATTAGGATCCTCAAGATGGATAGAAGGTATCTTTAAATCTTAGAATGTGATGAAGGTATAAAGTTCAAGGGATTCTACAAAATATGTAGAGTTTGAGGATATTTTGGTTGAACCTATATTGATTTTAGGGCCACTATCAATGTTTGGTGATGATGGGGTGAGGTTTTGATAAGTTAAAAAGGCTCATCTTCACTGGTGTTTGGTGAAATTGTTTTAACACTACACATTGAATGGATTCAAAAGGATTGGAGGGAGAGACACCCAAAATAGATATTTTGGGTTTTGGTAAAGGTGAAGGTGTTTGAGTTTAGTTGGAAGGTTGAGGGGTGGAAGGGTATGTCCATGGTATGGACACATTGGCCTTTCCCTTATCCTTTTATTGGGCCTGAGATTGGGTAACCATATGGATAGTGTGGATTAGGGGAGGTGTTGGGCTAGAAGGATACTTTGGTTCCTCCTCACTCTTGGGTGAGATTAGGGGAGTGGGTAAGTGTTGGGTAATTGGTTGGGTTGGTAATGGGATCAAAAGAGGTTCATCTGATAATAGATTATCCTCATCTCATAAGCTATGGACAAGTGCTTGGGGAGCTTATCAATTCTCTGTGTCATGTCCAAGTGTCTTATGGTATGAGCAAATTAGACTATCATTGAACCAAGATGGTTTAGGACTTGAAGAGTAGAAGGGTTTTATAGGTGGTAGGATTAAGGAATAAGTTTACAACAACCTTTGTAAAATGGTCAAATAAGATTCGAGTAAAGGTGTTGGGGGTGTTGGGTTTTTGGTTTCTAGAGTGGGAGCCTTCTTAGAAGTAGGATTCACCATAGAATTTGTAGGTGATGGAATGGTTTTGGTAGGTGTTTTTGGTTGGGATTTCTTGGTGTTGGTTAATTTTGAGGCAGATGATTTGGACATGGATGATGAAGGTTTGTAGATAGGTGAGAATGTAGAATTAGATAGGATAGTTAAAAATGATGGGGAGTTTGATGATTTCATTAGGGTAGGTAAAGGTAGAATGAAAGGAGAAGGTTTAGTTGTGGGGGGGTTCACCTTCTTGGTAGAAGGATAATCTCCTAGGATGGTTGAAGTATGGGTTCTTCATATATAAAGTAAGTGGGAAGGAGGTGGTATGGCTCTGGTTCTAGCCGAGAGTTTGGTTGACTCCACCTTCTTAGTTGGTTTGGTTGGGGTTTCCTTTGGTGGAATAGATGGGGTTAAGTCTAATTTCAAAGATAGGTGAGCAAGGATAGGAGTAGGAAGTATTACTAGGTTCTTGATAGGTTTGGTTAGAGGGGTGTAATGTGATTGACAATTTTTTATAGAGGTTGTTTAGATGATTCCCTTATGGCTTTAGAGGAAGAAGTATTTGATGAAGGTATTGAGGTGATGATAGGTTTGATGGTGGGTGAAATTGAGGTTGAAGTTTTATGTTTTTTTATAAGGGAGCCCAAGATGATGCCAAAAGGTGGCTCTATCGAGATTGGATTGAGAAACTCTAGGCTTTGGACTAGCCTAGAGAAGGGTTTGTAAACTGTTTAATTCCTTGGTCATTGGTTTCAAAGATTAGGCCCATAGGTTGAGGTGAGGGAATGGTTTCTTCACCTTTGTCCTTGATGAAAGTTTCTAATATTTGAGAAGATGTTCCCTCAATGGAGGGAGTAGGTAAGGTGATCTCCTTTTTTGGAATGGTTTCTAAAGAGAGAATGGGTGGTCTTGTGATAGGTGAGGAAGGTGTGATGGCCTTTGGGGAAGTAATGAAGCTATTTACTTCCTTTGTTTGGATGTCCAAAGGAATGGTGGGTAATTCCACCACTTCAATAAGTGGAGTGGGGGAAAATTTAGTTAAAGTAATAGTTGCCTCCTTTGGTATTTCTATCAAAGGAGATATGGATAATTCCATGGTCTCATCAAGTAAAGAAAGAGGGGTGGTTACTTCTTATATTTGGGTATCCAAAGGAATAAAGGGTGATTTCACCACTTTAATGAGTGTAATGGAGGAAGTATTTGAGTTAATGGTCTCCTCAATGATAGGTTCACTAATAATGACATTAATCTTATAGACCTCACAAGTGTGAGATGATTCTAGTTTATTATCATCATAGTTGGTAGAATGGGCACGATTGGGGAAAGGTTTATTAAATATGTTGAGGGACTAATTTAGGGGTGCATTAGGATTATAAAATACAAGTTATCCCTTATCAATCAAGTTTTAGTCAATGGTTTTGAAGGTGGTACACCTAATAACTTCATGTCCAATGACATGGTGGAAAGCACATAGATCATTCTCATTGTACCAACTAGGTATAGGGTGAGAAACATCAAATTATGTGAGAGGTTTAATGGGAGGAAGTTGTATGATTTTGGCTTTAATCAATTTGTCTAAATTTGAAGCATAAGACTCCCCTATCAGAGTGTATTATTTTGGGGTAGCTTGGTTTTGATTTTGGTTTTATTGGTTGGAAGAGTTAGAGGAGTTGGTTTGGTTGGGTTGGTTGATAGTTGGTGGTGGAGAAATTTTAAGGACAACCAATTTTATGGATGCCTTTGGTTTAGTATTGGGATGGTTAGATTGGTTGGTGGTTTTGGATAAGGAAGGGTCATTGGATTTAAACCTATAACTTTTATTTCTTAGCTTCACCTCCCCTTCATCAATGGCTCTGATTTTTAGTTTGTGTGCCATGGTAAAATCCTCGTCAAAGTTTATGAAATTTTGAACCTATAGAGTGGGGGTAATGTTTTTGGCACAACCCTAAGATAAAAGTTTAATCAACTTGGGTTGGGGTAAAAATAAAGACAGTTGGTTGATAAGGCCTCTCCATCTAGCTACAAAGTTGGTAATTGATTTGTCATCAAATTACTAGATGGAGTAGAGGTTGGTGATAGAGACCTTTTTAGATATATTTATTGAGAAATGATCTAAAAATATTTAGGCAAGTTGGGAAAAGGAAAATATGAAGTGCTTGGTGAGAGAACTATACCAATCTAAGGCTAGTCTAAATAAATACATAGGAAAAGTATGAAGGAGAAGAGCATCATCATATGCAATCAAATAGCAAGAATGGCAAAATACTTTTAAGTGTTTTTGGGGTTCTTCCTTACTTTATAACTTGTAAAACTTAGGTAGTTCCCATTGAGGATGATAAGGTTGAATAGTAATGGATGGGTGAATAGGTTAATTATAGATTTGATCATAAGATAATAGGTTATGAGCCCCAAAAATAGATGATTATAGGTTGGTCATTTTGTCCATTAACATTTTGACCAAATCTATTTGGGGTTGGGAAGATCCATACCATAATTGTGTGGTAGGTTTGGTAGGGGTCAAGTGGATGAAATATATGGATAAGTGATAGAAGGTTGAGAATATTCCACATATTGGTATGTGGTCATTGAAGGTTGGGATAATGCCACATAAGGGTTAATGGGCACAAAAGGTTGGGTAGAATGTGTTATGTATCCTTGTAGATTATGAATATATTGGTAGGATGTCATGGGTATTTGTTTAGGGATTGATATGGGTTGGTTGGAGGTATGAATGGTTTGGTAGTTGGTTGGGGTTGAGTGGCAACTCTATTACTGACAAGTGGAAGGCTAGGAGGTATGGAAAGCACCAATTTTTAAAATGGGGTAGAAATTTGTGGGTTGGTAGTGATAAGGGGAATGGTGTAAATAGGAGTAGAAGGTACCCCCATATTAGATGAAGTATGGGTAAAAATAGGTGAGGTTGACCTTATGTTAAAGGTATCAGTTGGTGTAGGGGGTGTTTGGATCTTGGTTGGGATGTTGGATTGAGTTTGGGTGGTGGTAGTGGATGGGATATTGGTGGAAGAAGATGCTTGGGTGATCATATGTTGGGTAGAGATGGTACTAATCATAAGATGGGGAGGCATACCATAATGTGTATTATTAGAAGGAACTAAAGTAGGGGTGTGATGAGATAGGGTGTTAAGGTAATGTTGAAGGGCCATGGGGTTGTTATCAAGGAAGGTAGAAAAATATGCATCACCTTCAAAAACTATCTAAGGCATGGTAGGAGGGGGAGAAATATGAGGAAAACCCTCAACATCCAAAGTATACTCCATGGAAGAAGAGGAAGAGGAAGGTGGTTCTTGGTTGGTTTGATTCCTCAATTGTTGTCTAGTGAAGACCATGCGAGGAATAAAAAAGAAATAAATGAAAATCTCACAAATCAAACATAAAGTAAGAAAAATAAAAATATCTCAAGGCAATCAAAACATACACTAAAGTGCATTTAAAAACTTAGGATTCTTTTAAGATTACTTTTGGCTTATGCCTTAGAAAGTGTGAAGAGGAAATTTGGTTTGTATATCAAGTACTAAAGAGGAAGTCTAAGGTTGGTTTCAAGTGTTAAAGGCTCTCAAAAAACTATATTGAAAGTTAGTATTTGGCTTGATATTTGACCCTACCCCCTCACTTCACACATTGCAATGACAAAGGTATTAGGTCCTTAGCCAAGATATACTAAATTTTAGAGTTTAAACTCAACCAAAGAGCTGAGTTTTGGTTTTTCTTCTTGGTAATGACCTCCAAGCAAGATAGCTAAAGGGTAAGGTTTACCACTAGGTGATGAAATCCTAGTCGGGTCCTATGCCAATTGTTTTGATGTGTGGATTGATTATGTGGTTTGGTAAAGTGTGTGAGAACAAGAGTGAAACTATGATTGATTACTTTGCTTTTAAGTTAGCTAGATACACTAAAAACATGCAAAAGCAATCCATGTATGCAAGGTTTATTTTAAGCCCAAAATGAAACTTTTTCAATTTCTTCATATGAACATAGAATAAAGGAAGAAAAGGAAACCTAGATGATGATATAGTCCCACAAAGTGTGTGAAAATGTTTCTCTTAATTTTTTATCATATCTTAATTAAGGAAGAAGGTAAGAAACTAGTAATAAGGGTGTGGTAGAAGAACTTGGTTTTTATGCGTGTGTGATCTAGATGAGTGTGGAGAAATCATTTTTTTCTTGGAAGGATTACCTATAGATAAGAAAGCACTAAAAAAAGGGGTTATTAGAAATATAGTAAGGTAGATTATCTAGCATGAGTTAGATCCAAGAAGCATGAGCTTGATAGGAGGTTGTTAATCCACTCTTTGACAATAGTTAAGTTTGAAAGAGATAAAAGGAAGTACTTGCATTAAATAATATAAAGGAAATGCAAGAAGAAGAAAATTCTTGATAATGAAAAATAAACTAAATATAGAAATAGTGGGTCAATACTAGTTCTAAAATAAATCAGGTTAGGTTCAAAAAATTAGGTTAGGGTCTATGTATAGGCAAGGACATAGAAAGTTAGATTTGGTAGGGGTATGGGGTTAGAAATATCTTGTTATTATTTCCTACCACATTGACCATTGGTGGTTATGTTAACCATCGATGGTTGGAGGTGACCATCAGTAGTTATGTTGATCATCAGTGGTTACCTATAGATTTTAAATTTATTCAAAAGGAAGTTGTATAATTAGTCAATGATCAGGTAAGGGTTTGTTAAGGATATGGTTAGAGACAAGGAAGTTATAAGATAGGTGTAGGAGGTCTGACTTAGGCTTGAAATTTAGAAACCAAATAAACAAAGGTGAAAAACAAAATGTACCTATTTCTTTCTAAATGGTTGATGGCTAATTACTGGAGCAATTTTGGTAGAGTAATGGTAATTTGCCTCAAGATCAATTTTGGTAGAGATTTAGATCTTTTTTGTAGTTTCTAAATTGCTATAAGGAAGACTAGTTGTTAAGATTGAATTCCTATGTGCTATAATGCTTGTGATGATGGATGGATGGATCCTTTCTCACCTCCCACTCCCCTCCTTTTATAGGCAAAGAGAGATAGAGGATATAAGGTTCCCTAAGAGGTTGGCTTGATTATTTTGATGCTTGGGAGTTTTTTATCACTAGGTAAGGTATACATATTAAATTATTTTGTGTTAGCTTGCATGCAATTGGTGTTGTGTAAGAATGAGGAATACCTAACCATCGACGGTTAGCTTAACCATCAGTGGTCATGCTAACCATCAGTGGTCAAGTGTCTAGAGGTAAAGGGGTCAAGGTGAGTTAAAAAGGGCTGGGTGAAGGGTTAGTTCGTAAGTTTAGTGAGTTAGTTAGCTTAGTAGCTAACTAGACCCAAGGTCTAATGGGTTGGTTAGTGGGTCAAGAAGGGTTAAGTGGTTACTAAGGGGCCCCAAAGCATTTCGACACCTAGAACCATTGTGTGTGGTTTTCTACTGTCTACACTAAAAGCTTATTGATTAGTGTATTTTACAGTTAGTATTTGGTTAAGTTGGATTTCATATGTTGATTTATAGATAGTTATATTTATCTTATTTACATGATTACTAACTGTGGATTTAGTTACACTAGTATATTATGTAAATGATGATCATGTTTATTTTATTATAGTAGTATATTATGGATTTTATATTGTTTTGGGATAACTACCTTTATTGTTATGAGGTGAATGTAGGATAGATACATCACCTAGATTGTGATGCAGGGAGGGAATCATCAGAAAGGGTGGTGTAGATGGAGCCATTGGGGGATGACAGCTTGAAACTAAGAACCCACACATACCACAATAGTTAGAATATGCTTTCATATTCATTTCTTGATTTAGTAGATGATAGTTGTTTTTAGTTTTGATCTTGTTTGTTATATGGTCATTCATTATTGTATTTGAATATGCTTATTTTACATCCATACTATCATCTAATTGTGTTGTTTTAATTATCTTCAAATGATGATGTTATTATAACATGTGTTATATATCTTAAATTATATTTTTACTACCTGTGTATGTCTATGAATTTTTTATTAACAGTGTCATGTTTATAATAAATACATTCTTGTATGAAAGGGGACTTAATGTTTAAGATTTAGTTGATTTATAATAGACTAGTTAGAAAAGTGTGTTTAAAAGTTAAATTGGACATAATTACCTTGTTTGTTAGTTAATTATTACATTGAACATATGTAAATATACAAGGCAAGGGTTAAATTGGTTTTGCATGGTCATTGTGATAGTAATTATAATGAAATTTGACATGATTTTGTGTAAAGTCAATTATTTGATTAACTATTATGAAGTAAATGTTATAATCATCATGATGTTTAGATGGATATTGGAGTTTCAATGTTGATTAGCATTATTAACAAGCATCAAGTTTAATTATTATGATTATCTAATAGATTAGTGTGAGGAATTTGGTTTTATTATTTTATAGTCTCTTATGTTTGGAAAGTTCTTAAATTAAGTTTAATTAGAGATTTGAGTTGGTTAATTAAGATTCATGCAAAATAAACACTATAGTTTGAGTTGCATGGACTCTCCTTCACTGAGCTTATAGTAAGTTATGGCAAAAATTATGGAGGATCAGTTAGCATGTAGGGGAATAAAAGATAAATATGAGATGATTTGGGTACATGATAGAGAAATTGGAAAAAGGAGGAGAAAGGAAAAATAAAAGTGTTCAAAGAAAAATTACAAAGAATGATATACCAGTTGCTCATAAATTTTCATCATTTATTAGGTTGGTCTATCAATTTTTATTCATATTGGATTTGAATGATTTAAATCATTGATATTTTGTTAAGGGTTCTAGTTTTATTCTTGTTTTGAAAATTATTAGAAACTAAGGAATATTCTTGGTACTATGGATGGCTCGGCCATCCATAGAACTAGACATATAACTCATCGAACCCTAGTTTTGGCTATAAAAACAAAATTTAGTTGCTATAACATACATTAATATGGTTTAAACCCTAGTATGAGATGAAATATTTACTTTGTTATGTGCAAAATATAAATGATAGAAATTATAATGAGGATATTTCTATGTATTTTGATGGGTCAAATTTAAACCCTAGGTAAATAAAAAGGGAAAATTACTTGTTAGTTGTGGGTATTCATTTGACCCTAGTAATGGCTCGACTAGGTATGTATAAATTAACTTAGTTATTGAAACTAATGTTAAATTAACTTAGTTAAGTTATTTGATTTAAAAATCATTATTTAAAAACTTAAATTCCAACCACTCTATTCTATATGGCATCATTCAACTTATTAAAATGATGTTTTGGTTCAAATTAGTAACCCCACATACAGCACGACTTGTGTATAGGATTAAAATTATAACAAGTAGTGATTAAACAAGTATTGTTTGTTTCATTTTTAAAACCTATATATAGGGAATACCATAATCATATAAATATATAGAGGCATATTCATAAATCATTTAAGTCTTTATTAAGATGATTAGAGGGTATGAATGCATCAATGTATATACATATATATATTTATACTCAAGTTTTAAAAAGAAATAGATATTATAAATATATAGGGGTATATACATACTATCTCCAGGTCTTGATTGAGTCATTCGATGACCTATCAGTATGCATATACCATTGTATACATATACATAGATTCATCTAGGTTATGATATATTTTAATTTGCATATATAATTGTGCTTTATTGAACCTTATGAAAACTGGTTATAGTGATTGTTAGATTGTATAACACTACATTATGTTAAATAGACATGGGTTGAGCTATTAAACTCAATAATAGTATAAAGATATATGTATGTGTTATACTCAACTATGTTCCATTGCATAGACAACTTTGTTTGCACAAGATTGTATGCCTATGAATTATACCTTGATAATTATAATAAAACATGCATATATATGTATAAGTGGTCAAGTATGGTATTAAATGTATGCTAATTGGGGTATTTAGAGTGGATTACAAATGGATTGGGACTAAGTCACAACTGCATAACTTGAGTTAAATCTTTGTTTGCTATTGAAAAGAATTAAAAATATAACATTGGTTAAGTATTTGTATTATACATATTTATATATGTGAAACTGGTTATTTAAATCTAGGTTTATCATAGTCAAATATGTATATTATGTAGAGTAAATATGCATGTTATATAGTATGACAAAGATAATATACATTTTTGGTGTTTATAAGTATAAATATACATCATGATACTCTTAATTAATGACATAATTTTTTTCTAATTATGAGTATACAAAATATATATATACATGTTTTGATTAACAGTTATGCACATCATATGCATTATCAAACTGAGGGATTTAAGGGACTTTTAGTTTGAAGCATTTAAAAATATTTAGCTTTGTCTATTTTTTCATTGATTTATTTTATGAGTAGTTTATATAATGCAAACAAAAATAAAATATAATGATTGTTGAATGAGATATTATTATTGATTTGATTTTATACCTTTATATACTTAACTGTATGGTTGAGTGATTTGATTATTAATCTTGTTATACCCAAATGGTATAACATAATGAAAATTTGGATATATATCTAAATTTATTTTGAAATAAATAAATTAGATGATTGGGTTTATAATGTTGCATTTGATGGATTAAATGAATGATTATAGGACTTTTTTATTTTAGCCTAAAATGTGATTTCTAGTAAGGAAAAAATTAATTATGGGAACTAATGGTTTTAATAGTTCTAATTATGACCCAATATTGCATTAGTGATCCTAAATAAGTAGTGTGATGGATTCCACTCACTTAATTAGTGTCACTAATACGTAGATAAGGTGTAATCTGATTGAGTGGTGTGTATAAATTAATTGATCCTTGTTATCAATAACTATATGAAAACTTTGGCCAAAGTATTATTTATAGTTAAACATTATCATTTCATCTATTAGATTTAGTTTACATGTTTTGTATGATATGTTATAATGGGTTTATTTATGATATACATCATGCATTAGTTATCTTATAGCACACATGTTCAATTTTTTCACTCTAGATTCCCACACCATCATTATCTATCCATACATGAATTGAGGGTCATTCCCTAGTTAGGATATTATGTGAGGGATTGATGGTCTATGGTTGGTATGGAAAATCACTCAGATGATGTTCTCCCTCCCCTCAGCAATACTACACTAGAGAATTCACTTGAGATTACTTATGGATATTATGAGTTTTTTGAGACTCACATGCTCTGTGGACCTTTGTATCATTGAAATTATTATTAAGATATGTATTATGTTGAAACTTTACTTTTTATTCATATGGATAATTATAGTAGTTGGTTGTAATATTGTATTAGTTGTGGCTGAATTTATAATAATACTTTTTTAGAATAAATGTAGTCTTAATTTTTGTATTCAACATTGTACATGTTCTTGATATTGATATTATGATTGTGATCATTACCTAAATATATTACCTATATACCTTTATATGGTTAGTTAAAAATAAATTATTTAGTAAAGATCACTCTTTGTAGGTTTCATCATGATGGAATCTATTAGTTGAATATATATATATATATATATATATATATATATATATATATATATATATATATATATATATATATACCTTTATATGGTTAGTTAAAAATAAATTATTTAGTAAAGATCACTCTTTGTAGGTTTCATCATGATGGAATCTATTAGTTGAATATATATATATATATATATATATATATATATATATATATATATATATATATATATATATATATATATATATATATATATATATATATATATATATATATATATATATATATATATATAATTACCATATTCTAGTAAAATCTAGTGGGATTGTTACACTTTTGTTGTGTTTGAATTTAAAAATCAGAAATGGCACCTCGAAGGCAATGTTCTTCATATATGCTTCAATGATTTTTGTGTTATACTTTACTTTCAATGTTTTTTTTATGGTTTTAGTGTGTTTATTTGGTAAATGGCACTTACAAAATCAATACCCTTTTACCACAAACTCTTTATGATGGGGTGTTCCTCCTTTGAGATGACCCATACTCTTCTATTAGATAAGAAACAAAATTTCAACATGCCTCTCAAAGTAGTGATTCACAATTTTGCTTTGCCTTTTCTTTCTTTGCTTGATGACTAGCCACCTCTCATGCAACACCTCACAACAAAATAAGAGAAAGAAAATTGATAAAGATTATTTATATTTTTAGAGTTGATCTCATAGGGAAGTATCGATAAAATTAAAAAACATAACATGCCACTTTAAGCTTTGCACAATAGTAGGAAGGTTGGAGTCTTTGAAGCTCCTCCTCAATTCTTCCTCTCAATTTATTTACCTCTTCTTGCTCTTCAAAAATCCCACTCTAGTATAAAATATGAGCAATAATAATTACAAAGAAAACATTTTGTATAATTAAATCAAAATCATTACAAACAATAGTCTTATATATACAATGGTGATGTATAATAATAGTCCCAATATTTTAAGATCATACCACATCACTAATCCACCCATTTTCTATTTAACACTATGGTTTTAAAATACACTCCATTATTAGCCAACAACCAAAACTAATAAAAACCTATGGGAATTGTAGTATCCCCATAATACAATACTATTAATAATTTATTATAGTTGAGTAATAATTACCTAATGTAATTATCTATTCTAACAAATGTTAGATTGAGTGGTACTACAAGTGTGATTTGTTTCAAATTCCATTATCTCCTTTTTGTGTTTATTTGAAATAAAATATGATAAACACTACTAAAATTCCTATTATTAATGTTCCTCCTACTATATTTTATAATACAAATACTAAAAAATATGGTTATGTTTAAAATTCATCTTCTATTGATGATTATATGGATGATTTTTATGATTTTTCAAATGTTTTTGAGCATGTTGATCAACATAGATTTTATAGAATTTCCAAAATTTCCAAAATTAAAGAATTAATTATGCATGTTTAGAACATATGTTGCATAGATTGAAGAGTGTAGAAATAAAAATTAGGGATAAATAACCTACACCTAAGAATAATCCCATATATCCTTTGATTATTTACACTTCACCTATTATAGGGTCTACATAAACATTGGGTAGAGAGTTTATTGATTCTAGTGTTCCTAATCCTTATATACATACACCTAGTGTTACACCTCTTTAGATTATTCTTATTATTATTGCACAACCTAAATATTTCTCTAGTACCTTAAACTTATAATACAATGACTAATTTACTATCATGATTAGCTACTCATGTTATATCTCTTTGTTTTGGACATATTTGAGCTACCAATCATGCCTATTTACTACTAATGTTAATATTACAAAGGCATCCAACCCTAAATATACACATACAAATTCTAATGATCTTCAACTCAGATACATATTATTACATCTTAAGATTCATCAATTCAACAACTTTAAGATATGCAATTATAACTCATGTAACTATGTTAATCATCTCAAAATTATAGTCATCTAGTTACATCTTATTATATATTACAAAACCTATCATAAGGTCCTTTTTCATCCTTTGCCTTACACCTTTTTAGTGCCTAATATTGATCTATATTATGGAAATCATGACCTTTCACATCATATTAGATTATATTTTTATTCATGAATTATTTTTGTGTATGATGTTATATGTTTAACCAAGATTTTCATAGAATTATCAAAGACTATGCCTTAGATTGGTTCTTATAAACACACAAATTAACATTTATTACTAAAATGATGTACGTATGATTGGTCCTTATATACACTTAGTTCATGTTTGATTCCTAAGTCCTTAACCACCCTTTCCTTCACTTCTCATGTGGATGACACTTACCTCTTAATCAAATTCTCATTCTAATGTTTTTATTCCACATTAAAAATAACCTAAACTCACTTTCAAGTCGATCCACAATTCCAGTTTAGTTGTCTCTACTCTTCATACAAGGCCCATCCATTTAGACTATCATGTTCCCCAATTTTGTCCAATTCTATCAGTCACGTCCTCCTACCAAATAACAACTCTTTTCTCAAATTCAAAATTACCCAATGGGTTGTTCCACATGTTTCATGAGTCCCATCTGAAGGAATTCCAAAATTATCACTATAAAGCCACATTTTCAAGCCATTATCCACTAGAACCTCATATGATTAAAAACACTAGAACATATAACTTCACATTGAGATAAAAGCACCTATTTTTTCAAATATAGAGTCCACATAACCCTAGTATCCCTAAACCATGTTTTCATATAGATCCAAGGTCACAAGTTATTCGTGAAGCACATAATCACACTAAGATTGCACTAGCATTTTGTATTTTTCATTAGTTTTTGTTTAGCACTACCTAAATACCAATACTCCAAAGAGGGTTCAAACTTTGTGCAGTTATCACATTTTGTATTTTGAACTATTTTTTCACACATACCACCATAGCATGGGATAACTACATGGAGTTCTAACCCTCTTTGGAGTATTGGTATTTGGGTAGTGTTAAACATAAGGGGTATTGAATTCTAGCACAACTTCAACTACTAACCTTTTTTCTATTTTATCCATTTATCATTCATGTTCTATTGAGATGGGATTAAAATTGAATAATAAGGTACATCATGGTTTATTCAATGGATAGAGAGATCCCATGTAGTTTAACAAAACATACAGGTGAAGTAAACCTTTCATATTAGTCATAAAGATAAAACCCTCATAGGATGATAGTGTACCCTAATGACACCAGTGTAAGATGCCCCTATACAATTCTATCACCCATATCCTAGATCTAAGGGAAACATTATTCCTAATTAATAGTGTCATTACACATTCATATAGTTGAATTTATAATGATACTTACATTCCTATATTCTTATTTTCCAACTGAGTTGTTTCTGTCCAACATTTTCCCTTTTAAACACACTTATAAATTTAGCAAGTTTCAAATCATTTTATGTCAATTTTTTCATATTTATATCATTATTTCTAATCAATTTTGGAAGTTTAAGACTATAAAATTATAGATTATATATAGTCAACACATGTGTATTGTATTGTTTTGTAACATGTATATCCTTTTTGTCTTATTCTAAACATTTGTTGTAATTTTGATGCCTACAGAAGGTGAAAGGTCTTATTGTCTTATAGCTAAAGGAAGAATATGAAGTGATAGAATCATGTAAATAAGGTTGTAAATATTTTGTTGATACATTTTAAAGGAGTTCCACTTTTGATAGAGATCAATAGATATTTTGATATGGTTACCTCATGATTCTTAGTTCCTTATGAGTTGTGTTCTATTTAATATATTCCCTTTTACATTTATAATTTATTTGTAATTATGTCTATTAATATTAATAATACTTATTTTTGGATTGTTTATAGTTGTGATAACCTGTAATAGCTAAGTTTAAGCATGCCTAATTATCATATAATATGTTTTTATGTTTTGGTTCTATCTGTTTCCATCTACAATCCCCTAAAAGTGGTATTTGAGTGATAAGAGTGCTACTTGAGACTAAACATTCCTAGTTTAGCCTTGGACCGATCCTAGAGCCTATTATCACACTCTTTCAACCTTTATGTGGGCCACAGGCATCCCTAGTTATCTTAAATTTAGTCTCAAACCCTCATTTCCCAATCTTGGTCCTTCATGCCTAGCATTCTACAAGTTGTATATTAGTGTCACATTAAGGACACTAGAGCCATGTGGTTCTAGTGTCCCCAAAATGGTGCCTATGTATTTTACCCTATATTCCCTAAATGAATATATTTTTAAAGGTAAAACCCTCCTAAGTTTGGCCTAAGCATCTTTTATTATCTGCCCAAGCAACAAAAACACTATAAATACATGACTTTTATCCCTATATCCACTAGATGGAAATTAAATGCAAAATACCTATTCAAACATGAAACAAGTTGAGAAAAATCAAGGTTATTAATACCTATTCTACCCTACTTATGCACACTACTATCTACAGAATCCATAAGCTTAGATTTTCCATATCTCCAATCTCAATCACACTCAAGGCACTCAAGACCACTATCATTCTAGCATCAATTTAACTTTTACTATAACTTAGGTGGGGAGAACTAAATCGAGCTTGATCCCTCCTAGGAATATTGGTATATAGTTAAATCCCTTCACAGTGGGGTGTTGAAGATGTATAGTCTATCTTAATAAAAAACACACTTTTTAGGACATGTCATACTTACAAGGAGGGTTAGGGTTTGTATCATAAGTCAACTATTATAGGCACAATATACAGTTTCAGACTTCATGTGTGTAAGAACAAAAACCATAAACACAATTGCAAGTGCATCCATAACTTTGGGATAGTCCTACATAGAGGACATTAGTGCCACTATCAGGACACTAGAGCCACATGGAACCTCTATCCAAATGTGGTGCTACTATTTAGGAGTGGTTATGATATATAGATCTAGTTGATGACACTCAGACTGTTCATATCTCATTTTTTAGCACATAAACCATAAACACAATTGCAAGTGCATCCATAACTTTGGGATAGTCCTACATAGAGGACATTAGTGCCACTATCAGGACACTAGAGCCACATGGAACCTCTATCCAAATGTGGTGCTACTATTTAGGAGTGGTTATGATATATAGATCTAGTTGATGACACTCAGACTGTTCATATATTAGGTATTTTCTAGATAAGTCTTTATTTTTAAATATTTATTATTATTTTTAGAAAGTTAGAGCTAGTCAAAATCTACAACAAATATATGGTTATTTTATGCATATTATTTCCTTTATTTAGACTACTCATCCCTTTAATAAAACATAGGATTTACATTAGTAAAACCCTAAAAGGTTAAAACATTTGGTGAACCTGACTTACTTTGAACATTGCTCAAACTCTAACCCTATATGCTCTTATGGTTTGTATCCTTTTCCTATTTATGCTTAAATTTTAGTTCCAAAATTTCAATATTTATTTTTTCCAATCTTTTTTTAGATTAAAATTCTTTAAAGGTTTAAGAGATACAACTTGTTTTCCTACTTCCCAAATCACAATAGAAAATTTTGAAAATTGATTTGATGAGACCAATAAGAAACAATTGCAAGATTTTATGTCTAAACATGAGGATATGCAAGATGACCTCATCACTATTATTTAGGATGAACTCCAAAAATCAAATAATGGTCAATATTCAACTCCCCCAATTAATAACATTGTTACACATATAATGGGTCTAAATCAATTAGCATAACATATAATTTTAATTCAAGATCTTTAGTGATAGTTGCATCTATTGTGTCTAGTTCCTATAATTTATATGTACAATCCCTTATGCACAAGGTTCATACTCTGCAAGCTAAGGTGTTACATTTTGAGAGGGAAGCCACTAGGGCATCACATACCTTAGATTCTAATATTATCTTACATACACCTTCACCACATCACATAGTTGCAAATACCTTTCCATCTAGATTCACATCACCATAGATTACATTATATGATGGTAAGGGTGACCTAAAGCACCATCTCAAAGCTTTACATGTAACATGTTTGGACTACGTGTCCAATGATTAGCTTCTCACAATTTTTTTTCCATGAAATTTAAAGTATTATGACTTAAAATGGTTTTATGACTTACCAAATCAGTCTATCACAACATTCAACCCTTTGGTAGACATGTTTTTAGCACACTTCTCCATCAATATTAGTGACAATATATCATATGCCCAAGTTGCATAGTTGAAACAAAATTAAAATGAACTTATCAAAAAATACATCTTATGATACAAGACTATATTATCCAAATTGACTAGCCCCATGGTAGATAAAGAGCTTCATTACATCTTCAAATAGAGTCTTTTACCAGCATTACATGAATCTATCTTGTTTAAGAAGTTTCCTACATTCACATATTTGTGTCACATAGTAAAAGAAAGAGAGGTCAAGATTTTATCAATGGGTAAACTAAAGTATACCAGTGGATTAGAATTAACTTCTAAGATCTCAAGTAAACCTCTAAACAAGGTAAGGGATACCAAGAGCAAGGGTGATCAAAATGCCATAGTTAACGTAGATTCAGAGCCATCTCCTAGATTGGTTTTATCCACTCCTTAGTGTTTAATATTCACCAACCTTCTAGAGTCACCAACACTTGTTTTACAGTATCTTATGGAATGAAATATCATGTCTCTCCCTCCCATTTAATAGTTTGATACAACATGTGCACTTCTAAATAAATATGATTCTAATACATTCAATGAGTATCACAGGGAACCAGGCCATACAACAAATAGATACATAAGATACAAGACTTTATTGAGCTAAAATTATTGTTGTGGGCACATCCATAGAGGAACCAAAGTTATAAAAAATAGAAGCTAAGGTATTAAATATATTATCATATTTGTATCCAAAGCACATAGCAAATGAGGTAGGGAGCACATCAAGTATTCACTACACATATCAATCACATCCACCACTGGTTTCATATCATACTATCATAGAAGAGGCACACCCATTAAATAATATCATTGGCATGTACCACACTAAATTTATATCTAAACCACTCATCACCTTCATAGATTATTATATTGTTGATGATGATACAAATTTACATGCACTCTTTATATGAGCATACATAGATCATCATCCTATCTAGAGCATTATGGTTGATAATGGATCAAGCATCAATATGTATAATATTACACTTTTATATCATTTGGGTATTCATAGTAGGATATATTCCCCATAAATAAAGTTATTAGTGGTTTCAGTGGTCATGTTTAGAGCTCCATCAAGGAGATTATGTTTCCATTATAGGTTGGACAAGCACATTTATCCACTTGGTTCTTAGTAATACCTAGTCCAATCATGTATAATATGTTATTAGGTGGGCCATGGTTATAGTAGTTATGATCCATCCCATCCACAGTGCACATATGCTTGAATTACATACATGAAAATTAGGTGGTCAAAGTTAAGGGTCTCCCATATAAGTATCCTCTACCTATCCCATGGGAAATTACTTCACAGTCACTAGTTATAGTTTTAACACCATTAACAGATATAACATAGTTATCAGTTACAACTTAGAGTACATTTAATATTGATACACCACAAAGTTTAGTAGACCCACCAATGCAAGTGAGGTCTACTTCTATAGCATCTACATGTATGCATACTCTCCCATGGATACCATTATTACATAGACCCCTATGTCAGAGATCATAGAGGACCTTCCCCCACTCAATTTTTGTCAAGATCAATATTTTTGGGTTCTTAGGGTTATCAACATAGGGAACCTATGTCACCTACAACTTATTCTACCAGATGGGTTAATAAGCCTCTTATAGTTCATAGGATATCAAAATCAGTGCCATAGATTCATAGCACCACTACACAAGTAGATATAGATACAAATATAGATTAATCATTACAAAAAATAATGGGATTGTATTTGCCCTTTCACATAGCATACATGATTCTAGTTCCCTTATTTGATGTGGGTCATAGTGATATTGAATCTCCTATGAGACTCATAGGTTAGTATGGTTCCTACCCTCTTGTACATACTTTCCTTATATTTTTCTCCTTGTACATAGTTCATTTTCATTTTGTCTATACATAAATTATATCTAGAAAATACAAAAATAATATAACATGTCAAAAACACAAAAACATTCAAATAATTACTCATAAAACACAAATTTATAGATTATATGCATTATTATGTTTACATTTATTATATTTTATAGACACTATATATGATAACTATCTTAGTATACTCAGTGTTATCATACATATATGCTTCACTAATTCTTGTCAAGTGTTTTAATATTAAAAATAAGACTCAGGTCTATCACACTGATCTAGACTTACTATTATTTACCCACTAAGGGAATATACACCAATTCATGGTTATTAACTTGACACATTCACCCATATGGGTGAATCCTATACACATTTTCTATTACCAAGTTATTTCCTTACATGCTTTACATTCTAGTTTTATCATTGGTATATATTAATATTGATCATTATTGTCCATACTCAGATTTTTTACTAGGTATTACTACTTTAAACTCAGCATATGTACATCCTAGATCTTACATAGATTTATACTACATTCATGCATGTTTTCATTTATATCTTTAATATTTTATACTTGAGTGTATTTCTATGCTTCTTCTATTTGAGGGCATTTTAATATGCCATTGTTCTTTGTTTCTATGTAGCTTCTATTCATAATATGTATGCTTCAGACATTTTCCCATGTCCCTATGTGTGATTTATTAATTGTGTATGTATATATTTGAACATGTCATTTTATGTGTCTCTAAGACAACTTTCTTGTTTCTTTTATATTAGGACATTTGAACATGTCTTTATATGTCTTATTTTCTCAAATTTAGTGACATGTGCCCATGTCACTTATATTATGGCGCCTTGGCCTATTTTATGTCCCTCATGTGTTTTGTATGTATGATTTATTGTATGTGCCATGGCCATGACACTCATATTTACTTGTGACACACACCAATTTTTGATTCCATGAGGGATCTCATGCATCTACCCTTCCTACTTAGGTGTCATGATGGACATCATGCCCCATCCCCTTAGATAACTACTTAAATTTGTTATTATATACATTGATTACATATATCTTGACACCCTTGTGTAATTCTATACATGACATAAATCTTACATTACATATTATTCTTAGATTATTTTACATTTTGATGTTTTGTTTGTATATTATATTGGATTATCATGTAGTTATCATATATGCTCTAGCTAAAAAAAAAATTATAGAGGTTTTTATTCTGAGGATAGTTATTGCATAGGTTAAAAAATTACATTTAAAAGAGGGGGAATTCATAGAAGTTTTTCATATAGATAATTATCCTATATTTCATTCACATAACATTTTTAGAACAAACTCAGTTTCAAAAAATTAGACACAGGTAAACATAGAGGAAAAATAGTGACTCAAAGAGTAGTATAATGACATAAAATTCAAACTAGACAAACATTAGTTCCCAAAAAGGGACACTAACACCACATGTCACTACTTTCCAAGATGTGGTGCTACTATCTATTATACTTATTTTTAAGATACCTTAGATTGGATAGAATAGTACACATGTTACAATATAGGTTTACATAGATCTAGTTACATGGTTGACATTTATGCTCAAATTTTGCTCAGATTCATATTAGTTTCTTAGATTGGGGGCATCATGCATGAAATTATCATTCCCATATTCAATTTAGATACTTATATATAGTTATTACAACTTCGTCCAAAATTAGTATACTTAGATATCAGATTGGGGCATGTGCATGACACATTATTTCCATATGCTCAGTTACACATTGGTTGATCACATGGAATGACAAATTTGATGTCATTATATACATTAAATACACTTGAAATCACATTAAAATTTATCACCATTTACATGTCTTACTACATATATAGTGGTTTATATTCTCAAGTGGCCTAGAGCAACCTAATATACCCAAGTGGTTGTAAAGCTGACATACACAATTAGATATACTTAGTTAAACATTTCTAGAACTTTACACAACATAGTTTAAAATGCATATACTACACATGGGTGGGAAATGATGGATTCATATCCTATTTGAGTTCTTGATCCACCCATATGAGAGGTTTAGACATAATATCAGTCCAATCCAAGTTATTCATAGGTCATGATCCACCAAGCAAGGGTGGGAAATGATGGAATCAAAACCGAACTGAGTTATTGAGACACCCACACATAAATATTATTAAAACTATTATCTCATTCCAATATATTCAATTATTGATCACTATATGCATGTGCACACACAAGTTATCACCAGGTTCATGCATTGGTTCTCATACCCAATGAGGTGTATTTGTTCCTTTCCTCTTTCCTATCTCTTTACTTAGTTTTATTTAGTTAGTTCTTTACTCAACATATTCCATTAATTTTGATATATCTTAATTTAAGGATTATTTATGCATGTTTCATTTTTAGGTCATACATTGGATCATGATTCACATATACAAACTCAACTTTACGAGCTTCACTTCTTAAGTAAGTCCAAGTATGTTTTTTTCATTTATACTAGTCATTTTGCTTTTCTACATTTATAGCATAAATGAGGGAAAATATAATTACCTAAAAGTGGTATTTGAGTGCTAAGAGTGTTAGTTGAGATTACCGATTCCTAGTTTATCCCTAGACTTATCCTAGAGCATGTTATTACACTCTTTTAGCCTTTATGTGGGCCACATGTATCCCTATTCAACTTAAATGCAGTCTTAGACCCTCATTTCCCAATTCTAGCTCTTTGTGCCTAGTATTCTACTAGCTAGACATTAGCACCACATTAAGGACACTATAGCCATGTGGCACTAGTGTCCCAAAAATGGCATCTATGTCTTTTACCCTATCTTCCTTAAATGAATATATTTTCAAAGATAAAACCCTTCTAAGGTCAGCCTAATCATCTTTTATTATTTGCACAAGCAACATAATATTATAAATACATGGTTTTTAGCCCTCTATTCACTAGATGGAAATTAAATGCAAAATACCTATTAAAACATGAAATAATTTATGCAAAAACAAGGTTATTAATTATTATTCTACCTTAATTTTACATACTACCATCTATAGTAATCCTAAGCTTAGATTTTCCATATTTCTAAGCTCAAGTACACTCAAGTCACTCAATACCACTAGCATTCTAGCACTATTTGCACTTGCATCAGCACTTAGGTGGGGATAACTACATAGGGCTTGATCCCTCCTAATAGTATTGGTACGTAGGCAACTCTCTTCATATCAGAGTGTTAAGTATGTCTGACCTATCCTAATAACAAACACACTTTTTAGATCATGCCTTACTTTCAAGGAGGATTAAGGTTGTTAAGTATGAAATATACTAAGAGAGGGGGTGAATCAGTATATTATTTATATTTTACTTAATCTGATTTTTTTTTTAATCCACTTAATCACACATTCAAGATATGTAATAAAACTAAAACAATAACATGCACCACACAAGAGATAGAGAGAGAGAGACCAGATTTTTATTTGGAAACCCAAAGTGTGAAAAAACATAGAGAACAATCTCAAGTATATGAATGAGCACCAACTCAAATTACAAAATTTGCAAGCACCAACTTGCAGGAGCACCAACCCCTCTTGTGTATAAAACATAACTATCTCTCAATATTGCACACTCAAAAAATGATAGAACTCTGTAATATCTCCTACTTTTCTCTCCTCTTTTCTTATATAAAACAATTACAAAACCATGCTCTCTCTTGTATATTAAAAATGGCTTCTCAATCCTTTATTTATAGCTTTCCAAATGACCTTTGGCATTCACCCTTTGTGACCCTTCAATCCTCATGGAAAATGGTGCCAAACTTGTATGACCCTTCATATCCTTTCATTTGAAAATTCACATAGTGACCCTTCATAATAAAATGCATCCTTTCCTCTTTTGTCTTTATCTTAGTAACTTTTTGTATTCTTCAAAGTGTCTCTTCATGTAAAAATGCACCATACCTTATTTTGTCTTCACATGATGACTCCTAGAATTCTTCAAGATGACTCTTCATGAGAAAATGCATCCCATTCCTCTTTTATCTTTACCCTGTGACTCTTTGACTTCTCTATGGGCCCTCTTTTGACTTATATGCAACCAAAAATATATTCATTAATATTAAATAAATATTAACACACATTAGTGAAGATATGAATATTAAAAACACAATTAAATGTAATGGGGCCTTTATCACCAATGCTAGACCTTTAACATCAATGACAATATTTCTAACAATCTCCCCCTTTGTCATTGATGGTAACATCAAACTGAAACTGCCACATCCTAAAACCTATACTACACATGTCAACCTACACATACTATCATTTAAAAAATATATAGTAACTCTCCCTTACTATAGAAAATTGTACCTATTCTTTGTACCTATTTTTGGACCTATACCTATACCTATACCTATTCTTCTCCCCCTTTGACATCAATGAAAAAGGGCCTATCTTGGAGCTAACACTTAGCTCCCCCTCAACTGATGTTTATCTTCAATGGAAATAAGTAAAAGAAATTACTCCCAACTTCTCTTCTAGATACTCAAATTTGTCTTTTGGTAGTGCCTTTGTGAAAATATTTGCAATTTGTTCTATAGTATTGATATATTCCATCTTAACATGTTGATCTACAACTTGCTCTCTCAAAAAGTGATATATTATGGGGATATGTTTTGCTCTTGAATGTATCACTAGATTTTTTGAAATATTAATAGCACTTTTGTTGTCACAAAAAATAGAAATATGTTCATCTTATTTTACCTTGATATCTTCCAAAGTTTGCTTCATCCAAAGTACTTGAGTAAAACACAATACCACTACAATATATTCTACTTTAGCTATAGAAAGTGATACTAAAGTCTAATTTTTACTTATCCATGATACTAAGCTATCATCAAGGAAGAAAGATCATCCACTTGTACTCTTTTTATCATCTAAGCAACCTACCCAATATGAATCTGTATAAGCAACCAAAGTGAAATCTCTACCTGTAGAATACCATGATCCATAATCCAATGTCCCCTTGATATATTTAAATATTCTCTTCACCAACTGAACATGACTATCTTTTGGAGTTGATTGATATCTTACAACCATACCTTCTACATGCATGATATCTGGCCTCGATGTTATCAAATATAAGACTTCCAATCATAGATCTATATAAATATTGATATCTAATAGGTGAATCTTGATCCTTTCTCACCTTATTTCATGTACTCATTGGTGTGTCAACTGATGCACAATACTCAAAACCAAATTTCTTCAACATTTTCTTGGCATATTTACTTTGAGATATGAAAATTCTTTTATCTGACTAATATATTTACAACCCTAAAAAAATAACAATTATCTAATCATAGACATCTCAAATTATTTTTTCATATTATCAAAAAATTATTTTGTCATATTTTCAATATTTCCTCCAAAAATGATGTCATCAGCATACACCACAATAATCAATTGATGCTCACCTTTTGTTTTGATGTAGAGATTATTGTCAGTAAATCCTCTCTTGAAACCTTGATCCTATAGGCACTTATCAAGTCTTGCATACCAAGATCTGGGAGATTTTTTAAATCTATATAGTTCTTTCTTCAATCTACATACATGGCTACTAACATTTGAGAGAATAAATCCCTCAGGCTGCTCAATGTAGACCTCTTCTTCTAGATTCTTATTTAGGAAGGTATATTTGACATCCATATGAAACACTTTGAAATTTTTAAACACTACATATGCAAGAAACATTCTAATAGCCTCTAGTCTTGCCACTAGTGCAAAATTTTCTTCAAAATCTATTCATTCAACTTATTTTTATAAACCCATTTTTTTCCTATCACATTATGATATTTTGGTCTAGGCACTAATTCCCAAGTATCATTATTTTCTATTTGATTTAATTCTTCATCCATTTCCTTAACCAAATGCTTATCATGTCTAGCTTCTGAAAAAGTTTTAGGCTGAATTTTCTATAACAAACAGAAATTAACTTACTCAGATTCACTTACCATCATTCTTCTAGTGTGAATTCCTTCATTTATGTCCCCAATGATGTCACTTTCATTATGATTTCTCTAGACATATTTGGATGGGGTTATAGTGTCCTTTTTTTCCTTCTTCTCATCTTCATCTGATTCTTCAAAATCTTCCTCTTCAATGATTTCAAGAATGTCTACTAGATCACTAATTCTTTGTGCTCCATCTTATTTTATCCTGACACTTTCACTTTCAACTATTTTCTTGGTTCTTTTTTTATAACATTTATAATCTTTACTTTTGAAATAATAACCAAGAAATATACCTTCATCTGCTCCAGATTCAAACTTACCCAATTTTCCATCAATTTTTTTCTGAAACATTTGCTGCCAAAAACTCTAAAATAATCAACTATAGATGATTTGTCTTTCTATAGCTCATAAGGAGTCTTGTCACTATGGACTCTTAATAATTCTCTATTCTAGATATGTACTATTGTACCAACTACCTCTCTCCAATATTTATTTGGTATCCTGGATTCATTTAGCATTGTCCTTACCATCTCTTGAACTCTTATGTTTCTTAGTTCAACTACTCCATTTTGCTATGGAGTTTTGGTTGCTGAATAATGTCTCTTTATTCCATGGTCTTCACAAAACTCAATAAACTGATCCAACATGAAATCTCCTCTTTAATATGATCTTAGGCACTTATTATTCAAACCATTTTCATTCTCAACTAATGCTTTGAATGTTTTGAAATGTCTGAAAGCTTTTGATTTTTTTTTTTAAAAACGTTACCCAAGTCATATGTGAAAAATTATCAATAAGCAACATGAAATATTTCTCACCTTGAGTACTTTAAATTCTAATAAGTCTACACAAATTAGTGTAAACAAGCTCTAACATCTAAGTGGTTGAGTATTCTTTTGTTTTGAACCACCTTTTGGCTTGCTTCCCATGTTGACAAGGTTCACAAAGTGTGTTAGATGGCTTTGTAATCTTTGGAAGATTTTTTACTACTTGATTCTTATTGATGTTGACAAGATTATCAAAATTTATGTGTCCCAATCTCCTATGTCATAGCCAACTTTCTTTAATCTGACTCAAATAACATATTTGACCTTTGATGTCTAATAACATATACAAATTATTTCTTATTTTCTGAGCATCTACAACCAGCACATCTGAATCTTTTCTCCTAATTTCATAACCTTCTACATAAAAATTTAGTGTGTACCCCTAATCACACATTTAAATTATACTCAAAATATTATGCTTAAGACTTTCTACATATAAAACATTTTTAATTTTAGTTCTACCATTATCCAAACTTAATGTACCTTTTTCAATAATTTTAGCCATAGTATTATCTTCAAATTTCACTATGCCACCATTGATATTCTTCAAGGTTATGAACTTGATCTTGTCCCCTATCATGTGCCTTAAACATCCATTATCAATTAACCATGGCTTTTCTTTATTTTTGGCATGGAAATTTGTCTATACCAATATAGATTTTTTAGGTTGTTTCTTCTACCATGAACCTATCTAAACTTTATTATTAATGAATGGAGCCTTGAAACTCTAGTCCTTCTTGACTGACTCAAACATAATTTTACAGTACCGAGCTATGTGTCTAAAGTTGTTTCACTTGTAACATATTATGGCATCTTCATTAAAGCATGATAGAGGAGCAAAAGAGTTATGGCTTTTACTTGACTCTACATGAGTTTCATTCTCTTTATTTCTAAAATTTTTAGCCTTTTTTTGACATTCTATTTTATTATGACCATATCCATTACAATAAAAATAGTAACCATAAAAATAGGACCTGTTTGTGTATCTCTGACCTAATTGCCTTTTGTAACTATGTTCCTTCCAACCTTCTTTATTTGAGATGTCCTCTGTATTCTTAACTTCTTCCCTTTTTATTTCCTCTTTTATAAAGAGCTTCATCATAACTCTTTCTTTTTTCTATGTTAACCTTGTCTTTGAAATTAGTGGCCTCCCCTTTCTCTTTTTCAAATCTGATACTTGTCTTATCTGATATTGATCTTTGACTTTCTAGTATCTTATTCAACATAGTAGTGTTATTCTCAAATTTTGAATCGTTGATTGCTTTATTTGTTTTCTCAAGATCTAATTTTAAAGAAGTAATTTCAATAACATACCTTTCACATTCATCACTTACTTTTTACAACTATGTTGTTAGATCTTTTTCATTCTTCTTGAATTCTTGAAAGTGTGCTTGTAGATCTTTAATTGTTTCCTTTGACTCATTTTCATTTTTCTCGATCTAGAGATTTAATCTTTGATTATTTTTCACAAGAGATTTTAAATCTTCTAAGAGATAAATGAGTTCTCCTTTCAAATTCACTTTAGCTTCATCTTATTCTTCTTCTTGATCATATGTACTTTTGCTTGTGGAGGCATTTTCATGTATGGCCATGAATAGAATCTCTTCTTGTTCTGAATCACTGATTCCACTATCTTCGACTGAGCTAGGATTTTTAGAATACAAACTCTTCTTCTCGAATCCCTTCTTGAATTTTTCTTTGAAATTATTCTTGTATGTATACTTTCCTTCTTTATTATCACCATTACCCTTATCTGGGCACTTAGCTAAAAAATGTCCAATATTTACACAATTAAAACATTTAAAAGGTAATTTTCCTTGATATTTACATGTACCTTTTTTTGGCTTGCGAATGAATAGAGATTCATTGGCATCTTCATCATCACTAAAACTATCACTTGATTCTTGAGTCTTAGCCTTCTCTTTCTTTGATGTCTTGAAATCAACTTCTCTCTTTGAGGGTTTCTCTTATTCAATCTGCATCTCATATGACATAATAATACCATGTAGCTCATGCATCTTTAGCTTGTCTAAATTCTTCATCTCTTCAATTTCTAAAAATTTTGCATCATATATCAATGGTAGAGATCTCAACAAAATTTGTATCATAATTGATTCTTCTAACTTTTCTCCAAGACCTTGAATATGATTAACTATTTGATCAACCTGCAAAAGGTAACTTGCTATATTTTCTTCCTCTTCCATCTTCAAGCTCTCAAACTATCTTATAAAAGTTTGAAGTTTAGCTTGTTGAACCTTTCCATCACCTTTGTAAATATTCTAAAGCTTTACCCAAGTTTCATGGGTAGATTTACATTGCATAACTTTAACAAATTCTAATTCAAATAAACCACATAAAATAATATTTATAACTTTAACATTATTTTCACTTACCTTCTTTTCCACTAGAGTAGTTAAAATTGTCTATGGCTCTTCATATTCCTCCACCACTGCTAGTGAAATGTCAAATCTAAGGGCCATCAAATAAGTCCTCATCCTTATGCTCTAAAAATCATAATCTATCCCATCAAACAAAGGTGCCTTATTTGTATAAAAAACTTCATGTGATTTAGCCATCGTACTTTCCTTGATCTACCTTCAAGCTGTTAAACTCTTTCCAAAAGAACCAGCTCTAATACTAATTGTTAAGCATGAAATATACTAAGAGGGGGGTGAATCAGTATATTATATATCTTTTAATTAATCTAATTTATTTTCTTTAATCCACTTAATTACACATTCAGCAATAAAATTGAAACAATAACATGCACCACATAAGAGAGAGAGAGAGAGAGAGAGAGAGAGAGACACCAAATTTTTATGTGGAAACTCAAAGTGGAAAAAACCACAGAGAACAATCTCAAGTATATGAATGAGCACCAACTCAAATTACAAAGTTCTGAAGCACCAACTTATAGGAGCACCAACTGCTTTTTTGATCACCAACATAGTAACTATTTGAGAGCACCAACCCACATGAGCACCAACCCCTCTTGTGTATAAAACACAACTATCTTTCAATGTTGCACACTCAACAAATGATAGAAATCTACAATATTTCCTACTTTTCTCTCCTCCTTTATTATATAAAATAATTAAAAAACCATGCACTCTCTTGCATATTATAAATGGATTCTCAAGCCTTTATTTATAGCTTTCCAAATGACCTTTGACATTCACCTTTTGTGACCCTTCAATACTCATGGAAAATGGTGCCAAACTTGTATGACCCTTCATATCCTTTCATTTGAAAAGTCACATAGTGACCCTTCATAAGCAAATGCATCCTTTCCTCTTTTGTCTTTATTTTTGTGACTTTTCATATTCCTAAAAGTGTCTCTTCATGGAAAAATGTGACATACCCTCTTTTGTCTTCACATGGTGACTCTTGGAATTCCTCAAGATGACTCTTCATGAGAAAATGCATCCCATTCCTCTTTTGTCTTTACCCCATGACTCTTTGACTTCTCCATGGGCCCTCTTTTGACTTATATGTAATGAAAAATATATTCCTTATATTAAATAAATATTAACACACATTAGCCAAGATATGAATATTAAAAACACTATTAAATGCAATGGGGCCTTTATCACCAATGCTAGACCTTTGACATCAATGACAATATTTAAAATAAAGGTTTGCATCATAAATCAATTATTATAAGCAGAATACAAAGTTCTAGGCTTTGTGTGCATAGGAATAGAACCCAAAAACACTAATTTAGGTGCATCTATAAGTTTAGGATATTCTTACACCGAGGACATTAACACCATTATTAGGACACTAGAGACACATGGCACATCTATCCAAATATGGTGCTACTATCTAGGAGGGGTTTTGATATAGGGATCTAGTTGACAACATTAGACCTAAACATACCTTATTTTATATCACTTAGATCATCTATATCAGGTATTTTATATAAGAAAAGTCTTTATTTTCACATATTTATTGTTATTTTTAGAAAGTCAAAGCTAGTCAAAATCTATAACAATTTAATGATTATTTTATGCATATTATTTCCTTGATTTATACTACTCATCCCTTTAATCAAACATATAATTTAAATTATTAAAACCCTAAAAGGTTAAAACACCATCTATATCGCACAAGTTATCTCTCATTCACAAGTTCTTATGGACTTTCCAAGAACCTCTACTAATAATGGTGTGATAAACATGGAACCCTTTTATTGAAACATGTTGAGATGGAACCAAGATAAAGAGATTTATAAATATGTTTATATGAAAAAATATAAAATTTATCAAAATAACAATCAAAGAGAATAGGTAATATGGTAAAAAAAGTTATTAGAGATCATACATATGTAGAAATATATGAAATTTTCTTGTGTGAGTTATTAGGACTCCTAGTTGTTTGGTTGTCTAGATTGGAATATTATTATTTTTATCCAAGGATAGAACTTATAGTTTGGATGAAATAAAAACTATAAATCCTATGAACATTGGATACTGATTGGACCTATGTGATAGATCATTGGATGTAAACTACCATCAAGAGTTATATTACAAAAAAAAAAATTCAAGGATACCTAGATTTTAAATATGTGTAGGACTTATTTGTGAGAGGTATTATAGGGAATTTTATTCAATGACTACTTAATATTATTAATATGTTGGTTATGGAAAAGATGATGGTGCCAACCCCTTCTAACATGGATTAGTTGTTAAGGGCATATGGGGATTGTACGTGATGTAGAAGTGGATGACGAAGAGGTGAGTATAAAAGGTTGAATTTGAACCTAAACCCATAATATGGATAATGAAAAAATATTCTAGGATAGGAAATGGAAATGTAATAATAGATAAGGTGGAATAAAAGGGATAATCCTAATGTAACTGCAAATAAGAGTAGGACTAGAGTATAAGATGAAGATGATGAAGAAGAACTTAGAAATGATGAAGAGGGAGAGAGAGAAGGGCCCAAGAATGAAGGAAAGAGAGAATGGGATATAAAAAAGAGTTATGATAAAGAGAAAGGTGGAGTAGAAGTAGAGAAAGTAGGAGGTAGTGGTATAATATAGTTATAAGGAAGGATATTGTTTGGACCAAAGAAAATAGTATTTAGAATAAGTGATGCTAAATCATAGAAATGTCACAAGTTCAAATTCACAAGAAGAATAAATTAAATATAAGAATCATTAATTGATATTTTATGCATCCCATGTGCCTAATTTATCATTTAAAAGAAGATAAAAAAAGTGGACTTAAATTAGGACATTGGTTTGATTCATTTACAAAAAAATTTAGAAGGCTAAGTGAAGAAACTAAGAGAATGATAGAGAGGAAATCAATTGAAAAAAATGATTTCCTTTTTGCAAAAAGTTTTAAAACACTATAAAAGTTAAGAACACAACAATTAGAAGTTGTAGTAGTGTAGTAGCTAGTAGTGTTAGTTTCATAGCAACCTTCTATAGTAGTTATCTAGCAGCTAGTTAAACTAGCTACAGGAATTCAAAATATGGTGTTGAAATTTATATGATTGACCTTATAACCCTAAAAAATACTTGCTCACCTATGATATGAAGTGTAATTTGAAAGGAGTGACCTCAGAAGATGTGAAAAAGTGTGAGCTCATTTGAGATCTAATGGGTTGAGAATTAGAATTCATGTATAAATAAGATATTTCTCAATTGTATTTAAAATAAATTTAGGACCTACTAATCATAAAATTCAAAATGATTAAATGTTCAAATCAGACAATTCAAGATCTTAAGGAGATAGGGCAGAGAAGCATAGAATCATTTTGGGAATATGATCACGAATTCTAAAACATCATGAACAAGTTATATTTATTTATTAAATAAAAATACAATGGTGCTTAGTTTGTAGTAATATGATCAAGGATAAGATTTTTTATCTCCCAATCTTAGTTTTCAACTAAGTTTGATGTAAGAATAGCAGCAATTCATGTGGAAAAGATCAAAGGTTATGAAGATGTTCCTTTCAATACTAATAAAATTGAATCAAAGATAGATGCAATCCTAAAAATGGATTAGATGCATGATGAGGATAAACCTAAATTGGGTTTTTGGTGTATATAATGTGGTAGAGAATGGCATCATAGGAATTATTGCCTAAAAATTAAAATAGAGTTATACAAGATTTGTAGGGTAATAGGGCATGTAAAATCTAAATGCACATACTATATGAGTACACCTATAAAATTTAGACATTGTATTATAATTTTTAAATTCCCTAAATCATGATGAATAACATTATAGAACTCTAAAGGTGATCAAGGAGAAAATCATTAAAAATGTTTTCTTAGTTGTTTCACAATAAATGCCTTCAATAAATCTAGGAGTTCCATTCCCAAAGATTAAAATTACTAGTGCACCTCAATATCAATTTCAAGATTTATCAGGATGGAAACCTTCATCTTTGTAGTATCAATATTAGACATCATCAAATATTATGATTCCTCAACCTTAGTAGGTAATTTGGGATCCATATTCTCCTTAGAGATAGTATGTCGATATGATGTTCAACAATAGTAACAAGGTTGGGGTTCCCCATATCATCAAGGTGGATTTGATGTGCAACAATCACAATAACCATAAGGTTGGGGTTTCTAATCAAACAAAGGTGGTTATAGAGGAGGATATCATGGGAGATATCAAAGAATTTTATAAAATAATGACTGACAATTTCATCAACATATACAATTTTATTTGTGTGGTGAGTATAATCATTTCCAATGTAATTATCCAATAAATCCATAGAGACAACCATATTATGCATATTGTAGAGTCTTAGACTAGCACCATATCACAGATTGTCTAGTTTTGGAAAAATAGAGGAAAGATAAACTAGTGTGAAATGTGAACATGGTCACTTTGTAACCAGAATAAAATGATTTTATTCAAGTTGTGACAAAGAAACAATGGTAAAAATAAATGTTTCCTCCATTATAAATGTCTTAAGATTATGGAATCAAGAAAGTGCAATGGGATAAATATCTAGATCCTTCTACAAAAAGAGATTGATGTATCAAGTTTCATAAGTTCTTTAGGATATACAATAACAAACCGCATCAGGAGGTGATGCCACAACTATTGATGCATAAAAGTATGGATAGAGTTTGTGAATTATGATGTAATAACGTGTTGTGACTACTTTGATAGATTTAATAAAATCGATTAGTACTTTATGTAATGAATACATCTTTTATAACATTACCAATCTCTTGCATAATCTTTTAGAGTGCACTTATTGATAATAACATCATATCAATAAGGTCATTTGGTATGTCAAAACTAAGAAACCCTAGGATATTGACTCACATATGGGCATTAAAATCATAGGGTATGAGATTTGTAATGTAGTATTTGATTTTAAAAGTACCATCAACATAATTCCTAGATCTAGTTGGGAGGCTATAAGGTGGCCAACATTGAGCTACAGTCCTATTACTCTTAGTCTTGTAGAGTATGTGAGATTATATCCTATTGGTCACTTGGAATATGTGGAGATTAAATTTGTTGAGCTAAGTCTCAAAGATATTTTGAGTTCATTGACTTGAACATAGATGAGACCCATTATCCTACCTTGATTGGTAATGAATGGTCTTATAATAGCTAAAAGACTATAAATATAGTGTGAAATAAATTAGAGGCACACCAAGGGGATAAAATATTTGTTACACCACTAAATAAATTAGAGCATAATCCATGTGTTATTCCAAATAACTAGAGTCACCTTATGCATATGGTGATAATAGTGTTGAGGTTAACATACCCCCATTTTTGAAAAATGGGAACCCTATTGGAAGTAATTCATAATAAGGGGGGGGTAAATCAGTATAAAACAATGCACATTCACTTTAAAAACCATTCCATCATTCATAAACTTGATATATAAACATAAACATGAAAGCACATACATCTAAAGCATGAAAAATAGCATACATCACATCAACACAACATTTACGTGGGAAACCCTCTTGGGGGATAAAACCCACTGAACCCTACAAGATGGACTACACTCCTATAATGATAAGATCTAATTTAGACTAGATGCAACTAATCAAGTAACTACCATCCCTTATTTTAGTGAGACTGTAATCCCACAAGGAGATACCATACCTTTCTAGCTAAGCTACCACAACAACTAGACCTTTATAAATTTTCACCTTACAAGGAGGATGAAACCCCCCTATATATTGATCTACCACAATAACACCTATGAACACATCTACCTTTGAACTGATGTCTTCAACACCTGATGATAGACCTCTAATTATCATTCTTCACCTTCACTCACACTCAATCTATAAGATCACTATTCTACCAATAGAATTATGACCTATAGGTCATAAAAATAGTCCTCAATTTTTTATACTCTTCAACTCATCCACTGGGCACACATAACCTTCATCTTGCCTTTGCTCACCATACACACTTTATCAAATAGCCTCTTGAGCATACTCACTCATTCTCCCTCTTATAGGATTATTAGTTATAAATACCTATGTGATCACCTTCAAAACCTTACTCAGACTAGTTGTCTGATCCTCTTCACTCTCTATTGGTCCTCACTAACATGTACCTTTTCTTTCAAAGGTTCTCTCTTTTTCTTAGCTCCACATACACACTAGAACAAACAAGCCAAATAGGCCTTGTATTTATATCATGCTTTTGGTATAACCATATTGGTTGGCCAAGATGCTTACCATAATTTTTCCAAATTTTAAATAGGTCTTCATACATTATATGTAAGAACCAAATAATCCATAGGTCAGCCAATTCTTCATTAGCCTCAAACCACCATTAGGTCTTGGTGAGACCTAAAACCATTAGGCCTTCATACTCATACATTACATGTGAGACTACTTGGACCACCTTCATTATTTAAAAATGATTATAAAATATCAAACATATCTCTAATATCCCCTTTATTACTCACATAATGTTTCATGCCATTTTGATTACCAACTCCACACTTAGACCTATCCATTAGGTTTCCTCACTCTTTAGGTCTTCATACATAAAAACATAGTCTCAAAATTATAGACTAACACTCAAATATTTCACATATACATATTATTAGATCATATGGGTTAACCCTTAAAGACCTCATATATACCTCCATGTGCTTTAGACACATCAACACATGTTCTAAGCACTCAAAATAGCATACACATAATGACCACTCAAACTAGTCATATACAGTCAAAACTTAGTTAAGCTATTTTGACTCTCCATATCTGATAAATTGCATATTATAAAAACCAATTCCATATTATAATCCTTAGAACATTTCCATTCTCATTGTCTTCTTCAACTCTACTCAGAACACCTTCAACTTACCTCTACAAGATGGTTACTCAAATTGACAATGCATTCAACAAACACAATCAACTTATACATATTTTTTCATACTAAATATGGTTTATAAAAATTTCATAATGCACATATATAATCCTAATGTATTCTAAAACACTCCCCAATAGCTAAATTATCATGACATATCAAAACAACATCTACATAATCTCAATTATCCTTCTCGAGTCACTTACAGAACATAGTCAAACACATAGTCAAGTTTGGAGCTAATAAATTTGAATATAATAACAATTATAAATTAAAATTAATATTTCCATATGTTTCTTTTAATCCTCTATAGTTTCTCCTTTTACACCATGAGAACATTCTACATAGATTGAAAGATATGGCCAAAACTCAGAGCACTAGCTTTTTCTTTGTTAAATTCAAATATTCAAATGCAAATGGTCACAGTTAAACCTCGATCACTTTACTCACATATCATGTCCTCACTAATTATATCAATCATTCAACATATATATTATTTAAAGGAACTCTACTTTTACCTTTTAGTGTTCATCATTGGATCTTCATCTTGACTATTTGACTTAATGCACTCTGTCGATCTCATATACGTAGCCCGATCTTTATCTATACTCAGTGTTAAACATTGAACACTTGGCACCAAATTGATACTTACTAACATCATGTAGTAATGAACTTCATTTATGTTTCTCAAAATTTAACTTGTGCAAAAATGACTAAGTATGCAAACCATTGTAATGTGCCTAGAGGGCCAACTTTCCACAATCATATATTTTACCTCACTCATTTGCATGTTGTCAAATTTGAACCATATGATCTCCTCACATAGGAGAATCCAAAAATGTATCAAAAATATCATAAAACTTTTTCATGTGAAATATATAACATCATTAATCTACTTACTTGGATTTTTATGCCACAGAACCAACAATGTCAAAATTGCCTGGAAGGCCAACTTTGCACATGCATATCTTTTGACGTGCCTCGGAACATGATCTAAAATTTAGTGAAAATAAACTAGGCACAAAATTTAACAAACCCATATGATCTAATTATCCTTAAAATTACATACATGTGAGATATTCCATCACCAAACTACTTACTTGGCTCTTTCTTGCCTCATGTAAATTTGGTTATAGGAAAACACTGTCAAACTTCCTGGGAGCCCAAATTTGTACTTGCATATCTTTTGATGTGATTTATAACATGATATAAAATTTAGTTAAAAATAAATATGGAATAATTTTATCACAACCATATGACTAACTCCCCCTGAATCATCCACACATGGTAATGGTGATGTCAACAAACTACCTACTTAGATTTTCTATCACTGGACCTAAATTGTCTAGATGAAAACAATGATCAACTAGATGAAATATACTTATGAACATAAGCATTAAAAAAATATAAAACATATTAGAGACCTATTTCACATCCTAAAATAACCATACTCATCCCTAAACATCTCTAATCATGCCAAAACTAAAGATCAACCAAGCATATTAGAACAAGCACATTGCACACTTTGTCATTGTCACTTAGACAATCAAGGCACTTCCTCCACTCACCAGGACACCTCTATGACATAACTATGACATCATTTAAAAATCCCCCATGACATCACCATGACATCATTTACAACTCTCCAATAATGTCCCCCTTTGTCATTGATGTCAACACTCATCAATATAGCAATATATAACTCATCTTCCTTCTCTCTCTTCAAACACTCTCATAATAGAAACTTTCTCCCCCTTTGACACAATGACAAAGTGGGAACAAAATAATATTTAGGACCTAAAAATTCTACCAATAGGAGATTACCATCTTGTAAACATGATACAAACCCCCCTTACCTTGAGCCTACCTCTTTTTGCCTTGACAAACTTCCTCTTGCTCCATGCCAACACTCTCTTTAAACAAGCACTGTAGTCAATGAAGAAAGAACACACAAAATACTAAAAATTGATGGAAATCACAAATAAACATTTTATATGGTATTCCTTTAAAATATTTAATCCATTTCACCTTTTGAGCATCTTCATATCTCCATACATCATGAAAAACCACCACACATGTTTACTAACCTTCTCTCTCAAGCTACCACAAGGACCACCAATAGAACTTGATGCCACTCACCAAATAGGAAACATCATCTCAATAATAATGATAAATTTATTTTAAATAAACATACATTTCTCTTTTAGATAAATATATCAAAAAAGACTCTTCTTCAAACTAGGTTTGTCTAGTCTCCTTGTAGCCCTACCTAGAACTTGCAGATCCAACAACTTTTAGTAAACACACATTCAAGGCTTAAAACTTAATATATGGAGTAATATAATATTACCCATTAATCACACCAATTTTAATCACCTATATCATCATCTGTAACATACTTCTTTCAAAAACCTACTAGCTAATTGGGCCTCCATCTTGACAAAAACATGAATATATTAAAAACCACAAACCTTCAGATCTCTATGAAGCTTGTTTTAAAAACCCATTTATCCCATTCAATAAATTAATAATCCTTATATATCAAATCATAAGGCAAACCAATTTTCTATCATAGCCTAAAATCCTAGAAACTCAAAATAAACAAGGTCAACAAACCTCCTTTTGGTCAACTCACACCTCTAAAACTTCTTGTACACCTGGAGACACCCATCAAACACTTCTGGACTAGGATTTGAGATTCCATACCTTTGAGAACCTTGTCTTTATATATCATTTCTATTGACATTCTTTCTCAAATTCAACTACTCAGTCCTCTGATCCTAAGACTTGACCAATTACAAAAATCCCACTAACTCCATGTTTTACCTGAAACATGACATCTTCAACAAGTCTTCAAATATTGTCCAAAAATAGTCAATACTTGTATACATACACCTAATATTTAGAACATTTTGAAATTTCATGACATATACAACTATTCAAGAATCCTTTAATAGTCTTAGCAAGATCTAGGACAAAAGCCTAGAAGAGAGGCCTTCAACTTATAGGCTCACCTAGCATCTACCACAAACTGATATGAGAATAAATATTTGAAACTTGCCTATATACCAAAGCATCTAAAACATGATCAAAAAGATAACTCTTTCTCAAGATAAGACCACTGATATTATTCACAAGATTCTTTTCTCCAATAAATATATAAATATATATATATATATATATATAATGCACAAACATACCTTGTTTTCATACCTTCTTATCAAACAATATCTGATAGCCACTAAGCTTCTTCTGAGTGATAAGTGTCTCTTTCAAGCCTAGATAGATACACCCCTTGACATGGAGAGACTAAAACTCCCAGAATTCTAAATATTCCCATATCTCCATACCCTTTTCTATCTTGTAGTCTTGCCTCATTGTTCAATTGATTTTGAATGGATGATTTGCTTCAAATTTGTCAAAAAATGTTGAAAACATAAACTCTTGAATTTCCTTCATTTTTTATCTTTTTTCCACCTTGGAAAACAATCCAACAAGACTCTTGGACTCAAAAGGGTTAGTCTTATTATTCTTTACTACCTCAAGTCTCCATACCATAGTTTGACTCTTCATAGACCTTATACAAGCTCTATATCCTTTGACATACCTTGAATACCTCTTAACACCATTTGGACAAAATCTTGAAATATGTCCACTCTTATGACAATTGAAACAAATAACATCATTCATACCTTTTGATAGATTTGACTGTGATCAATCTTTGGCCAAAAAATCCTTCTATCATAGCTCCATGAATGCTCATTCTTATCTAACTTCCTTTTATAGTCCTTAGCTTTATGACCATACTTATTACATGTATAAAAATGATAATAAAATAAAATATCATACCTTGAAGCATTTAGTTGTCTAACAGACCTTATATTGCTTTTATAGCTTACATTCTCCTTGACTTGCTCAAACTTCTCATGCTCCTTTCTTATTTGTTCATTCTCATTCTTTAAGAAATTTATCTCAATTTTCATTTCATCAAGTTCACCTTGCTTTGAACTAATTTTGACATTTGATTCTTCTAACTGAGTCTTAAGATGTCTGCATTCTTCTTCTATTATCTTCAAATTTGCATCAGCTACCCCTAACTAATCCTTGATATTTTTGATATATTTTTCATCTTCTTTGACTTGTTATAATTCATTTTTTTCTTTTTCAGGGTTGTCTATCTTGAATTTAAATTTTTCATACTCATATTTTATGGAAATGAGATCAATCTTCATTTTAACACATTCATCTCCTTTAGCTCTCATGCTTGAACATGCAACCTCTAACTAAATCCTAATAATTTAGATAGTATCCTTATCCCTCTTAACTTATTTAACCAAGTCATATTTCATTCTACATGCTTGCTCTTTAATATTACTAGTCTATTCTTCAAGACTTTTGACCACTGATCTCAATTCAAGATTTTCTTTCTTCAATTGTTTAGCCATCTTGTGTTACTTAGGATCTCCTTCAAGTTGTTAAGCTTCCTCCAAAGGAATTTATCTTATACCAATTTCTAGAAGTAACTACTAAGAGGGGGAGTGAATTAATATAAAAAAATGCACATTCACCTTCAAATCCATTCCATCATCATCAACTTCATCTAGTAACCTAAACATGAAAGTACATATATCCAAAACATGAACAAGAGCATACATCACATCAACACAACATCTACATGGGAAACCATTTTGGGGTATAAAACCCACTGAACCCTATAAGATGGGCTATAGTCATATAATGATAAGACCCAATTTATACCAATTGTAACTGATCAAAGAACTACCATCCCTTATTTTAGTGAGACTACAATCCCACAATGGGCTACCACACCTGTCTAGTTGAGCTACCACAATAACTAGACCTTTATCAAGTTTCACCTTGAAAGGATTTTGAAACCCCCTAGATGTTGAGATATTAAAACAACACCTATGAACACATCCACTTTTGAACTGATGTATTCAACACCTAATGGTGGACCTTTGATTATCACTCTTCACCTTCACTCGCACTCAATATATAAGAGCACTATTATACCAACATAATTATGACCTAAAAGTCATAAAAATAGTCTTAAATCTATTATTATCTTCAACTCATCCACTATGCACACATATCCTTCATCTTTCCTTTGCTCACCATACACACTTTCTCAAATATCCTCTTGAGCAAACTTGCTCATTTTGCCTCCTCTAAGCTTATTAGGTCCAAATACCTATGTTATCACCTTAAGAACCTTGCTCAAAATAGCATGTATAATATTATTTTATATTTTATATTACTCAATAACCTATATTTTCTCTTTCAAAGGTTCTCACTTTTTCTTGGCTCCACATACACACAATTAGAACAAACAAGCCAAATAGGCTTTGTATTTATACCATGCTCTTGGTATAACCCATCTTGGTCAGCCAAGATTCTTACTACACTTATTTTACCTTTGAAATATGTCTTCATAAATTATATAATAACCACATACTCCATAGGTCAGTTAATGCTTTATTATCCTCAAACCACCATTAGGTCTTGGTGAGACCTAAAACCATTAGGCCTTCATACTCACACATTACATATGAGACTGCTTGGACCACCTTCATCCTTTACCAATGATTCAAACATATAAAACATATCTCCAATATCCCCTTGATTACTCCCATAATTTTCCATGCCATATGGAACACCAACTTCACATTTGGACCTTCCAATTAGGTCTCCTCGCTCTTCAAGTCTTCATACATAAAAAATATAGTCTCAAAATTTTGGACCAAATACTCAAATATTACACATATTAATATGATTATATCACATGGGTGAACAATTCCAGACCTAATATATACCTCCATGTGATTTAGACACATCAACGCATGCTCTAAGCACTTAAAACAACATACACAAAATGACCACTTAGACTAGTCATATACAGTCAAAAATTAGTCAATATATTTTGACTCTCCATATCTAATCAAGGGAATATAATGACAAAAAAATAATTATAATTATCCTTATAGACTTATATAACATTTTCATGCTCATTTTCTTCTTCAACTCTGCTTAGAACACCTTCAACTTACCTCTGTAAGATGGTAACTCAAACTGCCAGTACATTCAATAAACACAGTCAACTTCTACATCTTTGTTCATAATAAATAAGATTGTTCAAACATTAATAATGCAAAAATATCATACTCATGGATTATAAAACACTCCAAAATATATAATTCATCATGAGATATCAAACCAACATCTATATAAGCTCAATTATCTTTCTCAGGTTACTTGTAAAACATATTCAAACACAGTCAACTTTGGAGCTCAATAACTTTGACTCTACTAAAAATTATACCTTAAAATTAATATTTAAAAATTTTCCTTTAAATATTATATAATTTTTATTTTTAAACTATGAACAAATTCTACATAGATCAAAATATATGGCTAAAATACAAAGTACTAGTTTTTCTTTGTTAAATTCAAATATTCAAATATAAACGATCACAGTTAAACCTCAGTCACTTTGCTCACATCATTTGTCCTTTATTATTATATAAATCATGCACCATTTATATTATTTTAATTAACTCAACATTTACCCTTTAGTGCTCATCATTGGATCTTCATCTTGACTATTTGACTTAATGCGCTCCATTGATCTGCTGTACATAGCTTGGTCTTTATTTCTACTCAGTGTTAAACATTGAACACTTGATACCATATCATTAATTCCTAAAATCCTAGAGAAATTTTAGCCATTTATTTTTATTTATATTTAACTTGTGAAAAAATTACTAAGTATGGGAACCATTTTAATCTACTTGGAAGGCTAACTTTGCATAATCATATATTTTACCTCACTCATTTGCATGTTCTCAAATTTAGACCATATGATCTCCTCACATAGGATAATCCAACCATGTATCAAATTTATCATAAAACATTTATATATTAAATATATAATTCCATTAATATACTCACTCATATTTTTTTTCCATAAAGCTAATCATGTTAAGAATTGCCTGGAAGGCTAACTTTACACATACATATCTTTTGGTGTGCTTCGATGCATGATCTAAAATTTATCATAAACTAGGAATAAAATATAACTAACCCATATGATAAAATTATCCTAAAATTTCCAAAAATGAAATATATGCCATCACCTAACTTATTACTTGGCTATTTCTTACCTCATGCAAATTTGGCTAAGTATGGGAAAACACTATCAAATTGCCTGGGAGCCCAACTTTGCACTTGCATATATTTTGATGAACTTTGGTGCATGATATTAAATTTATTTAAAAATAAATATTGACTAATTTTATCACAACCATATGACCAAATCCCCCTGACTCATCCACGCATAGTAATGGTGACATCGGTAAACTGCCTACTCAAATTTTCAACCACTAGATGTAAAGTGTCTAGATGAAAATAATGATCAACAAGATGAAATACACTTATGCACATAAGAAATAAAAGAATTTAAAAAATATTACGGACCTATTTCACATCTTAAAATCACCATACTCATCTTTGAACATCTCTAATCTTCCCAAAACTGAATATCAATCAAGCATACTAGAACAAGCACATTGCACACTTTGTCATTGTCACTTACATAATCAAAGAAATTCATCCACTCGCTAGGACACATCCATGATATCACCACATAATTGAAAAAACCTCCATGAAATCACCATTACATCATTAAAAACTCTCCAAGAGGACCTTATTTTAAATTATGTAAATTTCTACCTTAAAATTGAAAATTCACTTGATTGGAGTACCACTAGCATGTTTGAACATTGTTTTCATTTTAAGATCATTCACACCTAATTTATTTGGCTTGTTTGTTCATAATTTTGATTTAATATTTCCTAAATTTACTATCATTTTATCTTTATATTTGATGTTGCAACTCCAATGGAATCCATTTGGAATGGGCAATGTCTTGGGTTCCATATCTTAATGTTAATTTGATATTTTTCTAACCATTGGTCTATTGAAAATCAAATTGAAGTAATGCTTAATAATATTGAAATTATAATTAAAATTACCCTAGCTTAGGTCCTTTTGAATCAAATTCAAATTTGGTGGGAAAAATTAATCATGCCATGGGCTTAGTTATATTTTTATCCCAAGGTATAGCCATGTTTATTAACATGACCAAACCTTAGTCTAAAATTTTTATGTTTGGTCTCTTTATTGCCTAATCCCCCTTGGTCCCTTTTATTTCCACATGGTCTAACTAACCATTGGGTCTCTTTTTTATGTTTTATACTTTGGCTAAAAGCCTTATCCTATGACTTTATGCCATGTCTTTTATTATGTGTGGGGTCCCCTTTATCATTTTTTAAAACCTAGCTTAAAGATTTTATCCTAAGGTCTTACCCATGTTTATTAACACAAAATAAAACCATAGTCCAAAAACTTTATGTTAATTTCTTTATTTTCCCAAGCCTAACTTAAATATATTTTCATCTATAGGATCAACAGTCTACATTTGCTCAAGTGATCAAGATCCAATGATGCAAGATTAAATATAAAGCCTTAGACTGAAGCTAAAATTTAAATAGTTTCCAAAGATAAATGATACACATTTTCTCATGCAATATTGATATAACAGCATTTATTGAGTCAAAACTTCAATGGAGTCCTAGGACAAGTGAGAAAGTGACAAGTGTCATAATCTTAGTGAAATAAAATTGAGTAGCCAATGGCATTTAACCTTGCAGATCAAGATACAATGGAGCTTATTTTCTCAGGTTAAGATGTTCAAATGATACGTATCAAATGTTAAAAATTCAAAATCCTTGAGGATGAATGTATAAATTACACATGGTATATCTATGAGCCACAAATTAAAGCTAAATCATATTTCACATATTGATGGTACATGGATTACCATACACATTTTGATCAATGGTCTATGGAGCAAGAAGCATAATTAAGTAGATCAAGATCAATAGAGTATGATTGATCTGTTAGGTTATGGAGCTAAAAGCTTCACTGATGCAGACATGGAGGAGGTTGGAGGAGGTTGCTAAAGTGTCACAGACACCGGCGTCGGTCAAGCCAACCGATGTTGACAGGATTAGACAGGAAGATCAACCGATGTCAGTCAAGGATCGGCCAACGTCAGTCACCTCCAGGCAGACAGGGATCGATGTCGGTCGCCTGTGCGGTTAAGAACTATGAGAGTTATGGACAGTTAGTTAACGAACCGGTTGTTTACATGATGAGAGCCAATTTTAGACTCAAAGCTGTGGATCTAATTATTGTAATTAGGTGTCTAATTATTGTTTGCATGAGATCTATTTAAGAGACTCATAGGTTGTATTGTAAAGTGTGCTAGAGAGTAAGAGAGCAAAATATTAGCTCCTTCTGTGTGTGAAGAGAGCATGGTGTGTTCCTTCTAGTGCCATAGTGCCAAGTGTGGGTGTTGGTTTTGGAGAATCAGAAGGGTTATTTAGGTGTGTAGGATCTTGGTCAGCAGGTGTTGCATGGCTACTTTTGGAGATCTACATGGGTAAGTAAGATCATTGATCTATAGGTGTATGTGTGTGCATGATCTAGGTTTACAGGTGTGCAGAACCAGATTGATTTGCAGGTGTGCAAGATCAGGGAGGACAGAAACACAATAGGGAGCAGTATTAGGCAGGATCTACTTGGAGTACAGTGTGTACTTAGTTGGAGAGCAAAGAGGAAGGCAAGGCAGTTCCTTCCATAAGTAAGATCATTTGAGTTGTAGGTTATTGCAGGTTCAAGGGAGATATACTTGAAGTATGATTGAGTACTTGGAGTGTGTGGAGCACTTGTGGAGTGCATGGAGCACTGGGGTACTGGCAGTAGTGGATACTGACTGGTTGGAGGTGAACACCAACTCTGTGTTTGAGTTGTGTGTTGGGACCATAAGAGAGAGAGATTTGAGGAGAGAATTACTGTTCACTTGAGGTGTGGGAAGCCTCTAAGAGGTGGTGAAGAAGAAGTGGCATCTTCTTTATTTATATTCTTTTCTGGATGAGCATTAATACAAGTTGTGTATTGTCTCTCATATTTTGTGTTGTTTCTAGTTTCTAGTTACTTGTTACTTCTGGTTAATTCTGCATCTTAAGTTGCTTGTATATGGTAATCAATTGTGTGCTTCCACAGGTTCCTAATAGTTGGTATCAGAGCTAAGGTTGCAGGGAGCAGGTTTTGTGTTTGGTTACAAGTCACTCTCAAGGGTTTCTGATTGAGTGGGAGTATAGCAACAGTAGAAGAAAGTAAGCTAAGAATTGAGGAATTGAAAAGCACGAATGGTCACTTACGGTGTGATGGAAAGAAAGATCAAGTAAAGAAAGATTGTTGGTTGGTTACAGATCAGCATGAAGAAGCAGATGTTGCAGGTGTTGTTGCACAAGATGCTCTAGATAAAGTTTAATCTTGGTTAATAGATTTTGTTTCCTCTTTCCATGTAGCCCCAAGTAGAGGGGTTGGTGAGTCTTGTCATAGTATTGGCAAAGGGGAAGTGTTGCTGAAATTATAGGCAGCCAACACATGGGTGTTGAAGAAGGTCATGCAGGTCCCAGTCTTGGAGATGTGGCTAATTACTTTAGGAAATTTGGGTGATGAGAGATGCACAAGAACTCTCACAGTGGATGCACTTGAATTAGCGAGTGGTAAGAAAGTAGGTGCTCTTTATCTACTTGCTTATATTACTGATTCTTCTTCTATTGTGAAGATGTGGCTTTGTAGGCTTGGTCACATGAGTAAGAAGGAGATGCATGTTCTTAAGTAGAAGACAGATGTGTTTGACAGACTTAAGAACTGGAAAGCCTTGGTGTTCTTAGAGGAGATGATGGATATAGACTAGTGGATGGGGCTAGATACATCTGAGCAGGGCAGTTTGGACATGGGTTTTGATTCAAAGGAGCTCACAGGTAAAAATTCATCACTCACACATGTACACAGGTACCGGCATCGGTCAGGAGGAATTGGTGTCAAACAAACAGGTGCCGATGTTGGTAATGTGCAGATCAAAGCTGGTGATGTCGAGTAGGGTAAGACTGACATCAGTTAGGAGGACTGACGTCGACAATAGGTAAGACTGACATTAGTTAGAGGACCAATGTCATCAATAGGGACACCGACATCAATAGAGTTGGTAGTCAGGACAGGCACATGGAAACTGACATCGGTCGAATGCAAACTGTGTGGTGACCGAGGTCGGTCACTGTAATGGATTTTGGGCAGATAGCAAGCTATCAAGGAGTCTCAAATGCCCATATGGAGGACTGAAAGTGGTAAGTAAGCCTCAAATTCATTATTCCTCTTCTTTATACTAGTTACTGACTGCAGAGCAAGAAGGATCCAGGAAATAGTGGGAGCATGGCAGGAATATGATGCAGGACCAAATAGGAGATTTGGTAGGGTTGCCAGCCGGTATGAAAGCACTGAGATGAGTGGATACCTTGGTTAAAGAATAGAGAGAATGGAAACATGAGATGGAAGGCCAGGTCATATGGTTTTGAGGAAGCTGTAGGACAGTGGTACAGGTTTTGACAGGTGGAGGACAAAGCAGGGCTTTAGTCAATGTCAGTGTAACCATTGTGTTTGTCTTACCAGGTGGATGATGAGTCATGACATTATCCTATTATTGTATGTGGGTGATATGTTTGCTAGCAGGTTCGAACATACAAGGTTTTTCTGAGCTAAGGTTAAGCTTAGTTTAGTGGTTTGCCATGAAGGATTTGGGAGCAGCAAAATTCTTTGGCATGGGAGACATGGAAGATCACAAGTTGATTTTCTCTCCAGTGGGAGCTGATGTGAATCAGGTGTTGGCAAGGTTCAAGATGTAGAATTGGAGCACACTTAAGGTTGGATAGTTTAGTGTCTGAAATCACATGAGGTCTGGTATAGACCTGAGTTTGCCCAAGCAGTGGGTGCTGTCAGAGAGTTAGGAGCCAATTCAGGGAAGTGGGTTCTCAGGTATTTGAGAGGGACCAGCAGTAGGTATACATGATATGTAGGGTCAGGACTTCACTACATGGGTTTGTAGGTTTAGATGTGGTAGGTTACTTAGATGATAGGAGGTGCACCACAGGTTGTGTGGTGGGTGGTCTTCAAGATTGAGCTTGAAGAGGGATACAAGCTAGGAAACAAATTAGATGGGGTACAGGTACAAGTATAGTGCAGCTATTTATCTCCAAGTGGGAGATTGTTAGGTTGTGGAGCTAAAATCTTCACTGATGTAGACATGGAGGAGGTTGGAGGAGGTTTTTAAAGTGTCATAGACACCGGCGTCAGTTAGGCCAACTGGCATCGGTAGGATTAGACAGGAAGAGCAACCGACATTGGTCAGGGATCGACTAGCATCGGTCACCTCCAGGCAAACAGGGACCGACATCGGTCACTTGTGAAATTTAGAATTGTGAGTGTTACAGATAGTTAGTTAATGAACTATTTGTTTGCATGATGAGAGCCAACTTTAGACTCAAAATTGCAAATCTAATTATTGTAATTAGGTGTCTAATTATTGTTTACATGAGATCTATTTAAGAGACTCATAGGCTGTATTGTAAAGTGTGCTAGAGAGTAAGAGAGCAAAATATTAGCTCCTCTATGTGTGAAGAGAGCATGGTGTGTTCCTCCTAGTGCCATAGTGCCAAGTGTGGGTGTTGGTTTTGGAGAATCAGAAGGGTTCTTCAGGTGTGTAGGATCTTGGTCAACAGGTGTTGCATGGCTACTTTTGGAGATCTACATGGGTAAGTAAGATCATTGATCTGTAGGTGTATGTGTGTGCATGATCCAAGTTTGTAGGTGTGCATAACCAGATTGATTTACAGGTGTGTAAGATTAGGGAGGACAGCAACACAATAGGGAGCAGTATCAGGCAGGATCTACTTGGAGTACAGTGTGTACTTAGTTGGAGAGCAAAGAGGAAGGCAAGGCAGTTCCTTCCATAAGTAAGACCATTTGAGTTACAAGTTGTTATAGGTTTAGGGGAGATCTACTTGAAGTATGATTGAGTACTTGGAGTGCGTGGAGCACTGGGGTACTGGTAGTAGTGGATACTGACTGGTTGGAGGTGAACACCAACTTTGTATTTGAGTTGTGTGTTGGGACCGTAAGAGAGAGAGCTTTGAGGAGAGAATTACTATTCACTTGAGGTGTGGGAAGCCTCTAAGAGGTGGTGAAGAAGAAGTGGCATCTTCTTTATTTGTATTCTTTTCTGGATGAGCATTAATACAAGTTGTGTATTGTCTCTCATATTCTATGTTGTTTCTGGTTTCTAGTTACTTGTTACTTCTGGTTAATTCCGCATCTTAAGTTACTTGTATATGGTAATCAATTGTGTACTTCCATGGGTTCCTAACATGATCCATGTAAACAAGATCAATGATGTGAGATCAATGTTGACATTTTAACAAAGCTCAAAGTGAATGTAGAAGTGACAAGTTTCATAACCATGAGGAATGTAGCTAGCATCTAATAGCATTCAAGTTATCAAATCAAGATCAACATTTTATATTGATTTTTGTAAATATGATCCAATGGTGCGAGATCAAGGTGGAATTTTCAAAAGTAAATTACCACTTTTTAAATATTAATGAGCAAAATGTCTTGAAAATTCCATAGGGATGCCATGAAGCTCACCCTTTGAACCAACTACCACCATTAAAGCACTAATAAGACCTTATAAAGACCCTAACATGTACTAAATCCCTAATTCAACCCTATATTAATCATAATCAAGCCTAATAGAGTTAAATTATAATCTATGCAAGAAGAATTCATTTTAGAACTGAAGTACAAAACACTAGTGAACAATTTAAACAAATTCACAGATACTATGGAAAATTGCCAAAAGTCCCTACTCTACACCATCGTTGGGTAATAACAAATTTTGTCAAAATCACCATCTATGAAGATCTTAAGCTATGGATTATGCCTATATAAAAGGAAGAGGAAAAAATAATGGCTACTCTAGGATCATCAAGTGTAGCATAAATAGAAACCACAGCTCCAAAAGTGACTCAATCATTAGTGGGGGTTCAATTTAATCTCGAGACCACTAGCTTGGAAAGAGTGATAGAAAAGGAGGCCATGATTGCTAGAGAGAAATTCACCTTTCAAAAAGTGTAACCATTCATTGGTTTGACTCTAGTGGAAGGATAGAGGCTTGGTAAGGTTCCTATCTTTAAAGAAGACCCATTAAAGCTAGCTCAAGTTTAATCTAATCAATTGTAGGCTATCATCAAAGGCATTATGTAATAATAAAAGAATTTAGAAGAGACTGTCATCTTGTCAAAACAATAAGATAGATTAAAGTTATTTAAGGGCACCATGATTGACTTATTTAATTCTTTAAATTTAGTTAGAACCAAACAAGAGGAAATGAGTAAGCAAAATTCCATGGCTACAGGTCAAGTTGGCTAATGGCAGGCTTCAAGCTATCAAGTGAAAGACTTGATCAAATCTTTGGCCAAAAACCAAGTCCCTAAATTCAGATAGTCATCCTAGCCCATTTAAATATGGCTATGGCTATATTGGTGAATAAAATCAAAGCCCTGAGTAGATGGTCCAAGTAGATAGAGGACATTTCTAAGGGCCTTAAATAATAGTAATATAAAATACTACAAATGTTAGATAGCTTAATCAAAGAGCCCACCTCACTTAGTCCTTTGGGCCTTATCACTTATGAGGATTTAAAGTATAAAACTACTCAATTCATGATAGAAGTGAGGAATCAAAGACAAGGGAAAATAGTGGATAATAACAAGAATATCATGGGCCTGCTCTTATCATTAGAAGAAAAGGTAGGAAATACTAGGGGCATAAAATAAGCTTTGGAAAGGGCTGAGAGGGATCTCAAGGGCCTACAGGATCAAGAAAATAAATTATTCATGAAACCTATCATTGATTAATGAATAACATTATAGAATGAAGATCTTTCAGGGAAGGTAGAAGACTGCATCAACAAAAGGGTATCCAAGTTAGTTAAGATAGGAATATTCTTTATGTAATTGAGATTGTATACTTTTGAAAAGAGAATATTATTTTGTAAAGGCATGTACATCTTGTAAAGTACATTGCCTATAGGTCAGTATATTAGAAAAGGTCATTTGTTTCTAGAATGCAACAAAAAGGATAGCTATCATATACACATGTATAAATGTAATTTGTCATTACTGACTAGCATACCTCATGAATTATCTATATAAAGAGGTATTACCAATTATGAAGGGAGGGAGTTTTTAGAGCCAAAAAAAAATTATAACTTTTGAAAAAATTAATATAAGTAAGGAGTTCTACAAAGTTTGTCCACATTTACTTGTGTGAGTTGTTATCATGGTTTCTTTCTCATTTATTTCATCTTATCTTTAGATTTGAATGGTTTTTGTGAATTTTGGATGTGCATCTTTAAATGCAGAGTTGTTAATTTGGGCTAATGCTAGATTAGTTGAAATTTTTTAGGTTTCCTTCACTTTCTCTAATCTTCTTGCATTTGGGCTAATGGTATTTGCTTGAAAGGGTAAAATTCTTAAATTAGATCTTGTTCTTATTTGCATATTTTCATACTTTCCTTATATGTTTTCTTAATGTGTGGTAGGATATGAGATTATGTTACTTCATGTTGCACAATTGGTTTAATGCATGTTTAAATGAAATTGGAACTTTGTTATAATGTTTGAAATAAAGATCAATAATACCTCTCTTTTCTGCCCTACCCTTCCTTTTATTCTTTTTTTATCAATTCATCTTAGATTAGTTTCATTATGAATATTCATCTTATTTTAGCTTTAGGATTAGGATTTGAGCACAATTCACTTTAAATAGCATAGATCATCTTAAAAATCAAAGATTAACTACTAAGCCACAGTGGCTCCCAACCATCAACTAAAATAAATTTGTGAAATAGTCAACCTATTTTGCCTTTATTCCACCAAGGATAATAGGAGTATCACAATCAGGAACTCATATTTGGATTCTTTGAATCCAGAAATGAGAAGTGTTTCTTAAAAACTATATGAACCTATTGATACATTTAGGTGCATCAACAAGGGGTAAAATTGATGCTAGAAGGAGGGCGAGTTAAATTTTTGAAAATTTTGCAACATCTTTACTAATTTTGGTAAATGTTTTTTAAAGATCGATGTATTCTTTACATAATTGTGTTTATTTTAGCATATTTGTGTAAAGATCATTGATCTTAATGGTTTCATACTAGTCTTTTTGTTTATTTAGATAAAGATAGATGTTCTTTGAATTTTGATGTTTAATTGTAGTAAATATAGATCCAAGGCATTTGACTTTAGTAATATCTATTTTGTTTAAATATTTATTGGATCTCTACAAATTTGAGTTTATTTAAGCTTGAAACATGTAAATATCATTCATACCTATGTGTTTGGACACATATTTGAGCTAATTTAGTTAAATATTGATGTCCTTTTCCATTCTTTATACATATTTGTGTAAAATTTGCTTAATGTACAAGTCTAATCAACATTATTTGTAAAGATAAGACTTACACATTATGTTTCACATAGAGTTCAAAGCTTTTAAACTAGAATTTCCAAGGATATTGACCAAGTCATGTTCAGAGACAAGGGTTTCCCTTATTTCATTAAAAGTTCATAAGAGATCTAGGCAAGACAAAGGTAAGCATAGACTTTCAAAGTCTAAACCAACTTCACCAATTCAGGGTGCTCCTATGTTCAATCCCTATCAAGGTATGGCTTGGCTAGGTGGTTCTTCAATCAATGTACCAGGTGTGGTACATGACTTTATGTTAGGTTGTGGAGCTAAAAGCTTCACCAGGATGCAAACACGAGAAGTTATGGAGGATGCAGAGTTGCAGAATTAGTTGCAGGGAAACCGGCATCAGTCTGATCAACCAACATCAGTCAGATGGCAGTGAGGAAGCAACGGGCATTGGTTACCAGTTGACTGACATCGGTCATGGAGGAGCCGATGTCGGCAGCCTGTGCATGAATAGGCAGTTTGCATGTTGATTCTGGAGAGTCTATTTTTGGACTGTTAGTTTGCATGTTGAAGGCTAGTCTTAGTCTTGAGTTGTGTGTTTAATTATTGTAATTAGGTTAGTCTAATCATTTTAAGCATGAGATATATATATAGACTCATGGTTTGTATTGTAAAAGTGTGCTAGAAATCCATAGAGCTTTTAGAGAGAGCTAGATTAGCTCCTCCTAGTTCCAAAGGGGTGTTTAAAGTGTATGATCAGGGAGAGTTGCAAGGTTTAGGAGCTGATCCACCGAGGTACTAGTTGAAGAATCATAAGGACTTGGTGAGGTAAGGACAAGGGTTCTTTAGGGGTGTAGAGATATCTACATTGGTGAGTAAGGTCTAGTGATTTGCAGGTAGCAGAGAGCAGGAGATCTACTTGGAGTATGGTTCTGTACTTGGTGTACTGGCAGTGTGTTACTGATTGGTTGGAGAGGTGAACATCAATTCTATATTGGAGTTGATTGTTGTGACCGAGAGAGAGAGGGAAGAAGGTCTTGAGGTGTGGCAAACCTTTGAGGTGGAGGAAGAAGTGGCATCTTCCTTATTGTATATTCTTCTGAGTGATTATTAATACAATTGTGTATTATCTCTCAATTCCTGTGTTGTTTCATATTTCTAATTACTTATTGATTCTAGTTAAATTTCGTGTTTAGTTGCTAATACAAGAATTAATCATATGTGCTCCAATTGGTAGAGCAAGAACCTGACTAAGTAGGCATCGGAGCATGTTTATTGTTCTAGGTTCCTGACAAGGTGGTATCAGAGCTTTTAGTTGGGTTACTAACAGGTGGTTTTAGATCTGGTAGTGTTTGTTGATTACAGGTTACTCACAGGGGTTTCTGATTGAGTGGGAGTATAGTAATGGTAGAAGGAAGTAAGCTACGAATGGAGAAACTGAATAGCACAAATGGTCTGATTGATGGAAAGAAAGAGTAGGGAAAAAGATATTGTTGGTTGGTAGTAGATAAGCATGAAGGAACTGAAGATGTAGATGTTGCAGGTGTTGTTGTACAGGATGCTTTGGGAGGTTTCTTGGATAAAGTTGAATCTTGGATAACAGATTATGTTGCCTCTTTCCATGCAGCCCCAGGGAGAGGAGCTGGTGAGCCTTGCCAAAGAATTGGCAAAGGGAAAGTGAAGCTGAAATTGTAGATGGATGACACACAGTGGTTGAAGGAAGTCATGCAGGTACCAGTCTTGGAGATGAGTCTAATTTCTTCAAGAAATTTGGGTGATGAGAGATGCACTGTAACTCTCACAATGGATACACTTGAATTAGATGGTGGTAAGAAAGTAGGTATCCTTTATCTATCTACTTATATTACTGATTCACCTTTTGTTGCAGAGATGTGGCTTCATATGCTTAGTCACATATGTAGAAGGAGAATGCAGGTTCTCAAGCAGAAGACAGTTGTTTTTGACAAGCTAAAGAACTGGAAAGCCTTGGTGTTCATGGAGGAGATGATGGACAGAGATCAGGTGAGGGAACTGACTTATTCTAAGCAGGGCTATGTTGATTTGAATAGGGTTTTGATCCACAGAGAGCTCATGGGTAAAAAGTTATCACTCACAAATGAACACAGGTACCAGCATCAATCAAACAGTAACCAACATCGGCAAAAGGAAGACCGATGTTGGTCATGAAGGAACTGACATCGGCAGAAAGGATACCAGCATCGGCTAGGGAAATGACGTTGACAGTCAGGGTCAGTGCAAGAAATTGACATCGGTCGGGAGCAGACTGGGAGATGGCTGAGATCGGTCACTGGAACAGATATTGGGTAGACAACAAGTTGTCAACAAGTCTCAAACACTCATGTCGAGGTCAGAAAGGGTAAGTGAACCTCATATTCATTGTTCACCTTCTTTATATTGCTTATTGATGGTTGAGAACCAGGAAGATGTGAAGAGGCAATGCAGGTAGAATCTAGATACAGTGGGAGCTTGGCATGGATGAGGAGTGTGAGTCTTTGGAGAAGAACCAAATAGGTATTCATTGGTAGAGTTGTCAACTGGAAGGAAGCACTGAGAGATGGAATGGATTCCTATTTTAAAGAAGAGAGTGGATGGACACATGAGACAGAAGGCCAAGGTATATGGTCTTGAGGAAGCTGCAGGACAGTGGTACAGGTTTTGACAGGTAGATGACTAAGCATGGCTTCAGTCAATGTCAGTGTAACTATTGTGTTTATCTTACTAGGTGGATAATGATTGCAACATTATTCTATTACTGTATGTGGGTGATTTTCTAATAGGGTTGTACATATAGGGATTTTGCTAAGCTAAAGGTAAGGTTAGTTTATAGGTGTGTCATGAAGAATTTGGAGCAGCGAAATTCTTTGGCATAAGAGTCATGGAGATTTTATCTCCAGTGGGAGCTGATGTGAATCAGGTGTTGGCAAGGTTCATTGCGTAGGATGCAGAATCAAAAAGCACACCAATGGCTGGACATTTCAAGCTTAGCTTGAAACAGGGTTCAAAATCACATGAGGTCTAGTGTAGACCTGAGTTTTCCCAATCAGTGGGGGTTGTCAAAAAGTATGGAGCCAATTCGGGGAAGGAGTACTGGAGGGCAGTTCAGTGGGACTAGCAGCAGGGATTCTTGTTATGTAGGTTCAAGTTCTTCACTACATGGATATGTAGGTTCAGATGTGGCAGGTTACTTGAATGACAGGTGTGACATCATAGATTGTGTGGTGGTTGGTCTTCAGGATTGATCTTGAAGAGGAATACAAGCCAGGGAATAATTTAGACGGTGTACAGGTATAGGTATAGGTGTAGCTATTTATCTCCAAGTGGGAGATTGTTAGGTTATGGAGCTAAAATCTTCACTAGGATGCAAACAGGAGAAGTTATGGAGGATGCAAAGTTGTGGGGAGTTGCAGAATCAGTTGCAGGGAAATCGGCATCGGTCTGATCAATCGACGTCGATCAGATGGCAGTGAGGAAGCAACTGGCATTGGTTACCAGTCGGCCGACATTGGTCATGGAGGAGCTGACGTCGGCAGCCTGTGCGTGAACAGGTAGTTTACATGTTGATTTTAGAGAGTGTATTTTTGGACTGTTAGTTTTCATGTTGAAGGCTAGTCTTAGTCTTGAGTTGCGTGTCTAATTATTGTAATTAGGTTAGTCTAATTATTATAAGCATGAGATCTATATATGGACTCATGGGATGTATTATAAAAGTGTGCTAGAAAGCCATAGAGCTTTTAGAGAGAGCTAGATTAGCTCCTCCTAGTTCCAAAGGGGTGCTGAGAGTGTATGATCAGGGAGAGTTGCAAGGTCTGCAAGGTCTAGGAGCTGATCCACCAGGGTACTGGTTGAAGAATCATAAGGACTTGGTGAGGTAAGGACAAGGTTTCTTTAGGGGTGTAGAGATATCTACATTGGTGAGTAAGGTCTAGTGATTTGCAGGTAGCAGAGAGCAGGAGATCTACTTGGAGTATGGTTGTGTACTTGCTGTACTGGCAGCGTGTTACTGACTGGTTGGAGAGGTGAACATCAATTCTATATTGGAGTTGATTGTTGTGACCGAGAGAGAGAGGGAAGAAGGTCTTGAGGTGTGGCGAACCTTTGAGGTGGAGGAAGAAGTGGCATCCTCCTTATTGTATATTCTTTTGAGTGATTATTAATACAATTGTGTATTGTCTCTCAATTCCTGTGTTGTTTCATATTTCTAGTTACTTATTGATTCTGGTTAAATTTCGCGTTTAGTTGCTAATACAAGAAGTAATCATATGTGCTCTAATTGGTAGAGCAAGATCCTGACTAAGTAGGCATCGGAGCATGTTTATTGTTCTAGGCTCCTGACACCTTCCTCATAATCCTAAAAAGTATTTACCTATTTTTATTCCTAATGGTTTTATAACTATTGAAGAACACATTAAATCCTTCAAATCTGATTTAAGACTTTTGAATATTGTTCATGAAGATGTAGCATGCATATTGTTTCCATTTACATTCAAAGATGTTAAATATGAATGGTTCCTTAACCTTCCTAAAAAATACATAACTAGCTATAATGATTTTAATAATTACTTCATTGATTAATTTGGCAAAATAATTAGTCCATATATCTTGTACCAGTAGTTTACCATAGTCAAAAGAGATTCAAATGAGCCCATAATATCCTTTAATGCTAGATTCTAAAAAATGTTTATCAAAACCATAGCTCCTTATAGACCTGATGAGGCTTTATCCTTAGATATCTACAAGGATGCCTTAGATCCCATGACTTTCATGTTTCTCAAAATATCTATTCATGTCATTAATACAATTGCCTTAGCTTATGCTAAAGTTATGATCATTAATGATTAGATGTAACCCCAGGGCCAAATGGCATACAGTATTCCCAACATTAATCCAAATTTGCCTATTTTAAATGTCATTCCTAATGCCAATAAAAATATGTCTACATTAAATCAGCTTCCATTTGTGATCCAATTTCCTTTGAGCCATGCACATCCTATCCAAAACTGAGGATTATTGAACAACTTGCTAGTAGATCTCATCCATAAGACCAGAGAGATTTTATGCCTATAGCTAGCAGTAATACTCAAGTTCATAATTTTGAGGTACCAAAGAATGAGAATGATTCTATATTAAAGATGGTTTAAAAGCTAAGCACTGATTTCATTTAGCTACAAAAGTAGGGTGGCAATACTAGAGAAAATTCCAATAGGAACATCTCTTTCCAAAGATTCAATAGGCCTTCAAACATGTTTCATAATAATAACAATGTCCTCAATAATGAGTCATCCTCTAATAATAATATACTTGATATAAATCTTGGTGATGTAGCTTTACCTGATTATTCTAGAGTTCATTTTACTTCAAAGCATGGTGAATTAGACTATCTAGAGTTATATAATGATTTTGAAGCTTTTCAAAAAGAATTGGATACCTTTGAAGTCTTACGTAATAAATATAATGGTATAGGTACCTCAAGTTCTTCTTAGTCATCTAAATATTTTGATTCAACTCTCATGGTGGAGATATTTGAGTTCCCATTACAAGAAGAGAATGAGCCTAAATATACCCCTGAAGAGATTCATTATTTTCAACAATATCTAAATAAAACCTATCCTCTGAGGAAAAAGCATTAGAAAAAAACTTTGACTACTTCAATTACACCAAATAACTTTGACACTCCTAATACTACATCAGATAACAATCCATAACCTCCTAAGGGAAGTACTTCTAAACCTAATGTTGATACATCTAATTCTTCCAATAGGACTAGATATAATATATTAAAGGACATGAAAAATATCAAAGCTAATATTACCTTGCATGAGTTAACTCAGATTATAGAACAAAGGGATTTGTTATTGTAATCTTTATCTAAGAAGCCTAGCAAACCACAAAAGTCTGCACATGCTAACATTGTAATACATGATTAAGGTAGATTTTCCACCTTTCCTACTTACATTCAATATATTTGGTAAGAATTTTCATTATTATTTATTAGACTCTGGTACATCTACAAATAGTATGCCTAAAGGTATTTTTGAGCAATTAAGTTTGATTCCCATTAAATCTGATAGATTTGTAACTCAATTAGATAAATCAAGAGTTAAAGTAAATGGTGAATTGTTTAATTTTCACATGTAGATTTATTTTTAACCAAGGATCTAAAAATTCATTAACATCCAATTAGTAGACATCCCTGATGCTTATGTAATGTTGTTAACTAGAGACTAGACTATATCTTTGAATGGTTATATGTCTACTAATTGTTCACACATGTGGTTACCCTAGAAAGGAGTTACAAATCATATCAATATATAAATGGAACCTAAAATTAAGCATATGATTATTTATCACAATGAAACCAATGAGACATTCAACATGGTTAACTTAGATCTAGGTGTTTACACTCTTGACAATACAAAGGTATGTAACTTCAACACTTCTTATGCTATGCCTGGATTATGAAAGTTGTATTTTGATGGTGTTATATAGAAATTAGGTTCTAGATTAGGAGTGGTATTAATCAATCCCATTGGGAAAGAATATAATTTCTCTTACATAATCTAATTCCCATGTACTAATAATCTCATGGATTATGAAGCACTTATTCTTGGATTACAGTTGGTAATCAAACACAAGATCAAAGAACTATTAATTTTTGGTGATTCTAAACTAGTAGTTAATCAAGTTAAGAGTAAATATCAATGCAATTTTTCTTATCTTAAGAAACATATATTTATAGTGTGGGACTTAATTAAATGTTTTGATGCTTTCAATATTATGTCAATCCCTAGGGAAGAAAACAAGGTTATTAATGAACTTGCTTCAGTTGCACCCAGCCTTATGCCCAATCAAAGTTATAAGTTACAAATCCTTATAATTGAATTATTCTCGTGTCCCTTAGTGCTAGATAATTCCAACCATTTATAAGTATTCTATGATGATCAATAGATCATAGACTTCATGACTAGCTTAGGAGTTTTTGAGGCTCACATCATTAATGAATCCAGTGAAAATACCCTTGATGATGATAAAGTTTAAGGAAAACTTGATGACAAGGTCATTTAGTTGATTGATAATAAGATCCCTAAAAGGATGATAGCCTTAGATAGACTATTTTATTTAGACAAACTAGTTGAGACTTTCAAGACTCTCAAAGTAGATGGGAAGGAATACAATGCAATAGACTTAGGTTCCCAAGGTCAACCTCAATTGGTGAACATTGGTACATCTTGTACAAGAATTAAAAATAAAAGAGTCAAAGATTTTTTGGGCAATTATAAGGATATAATAGCGTGGTCCTATGATGACTTAAAGATATTTGATCCTAGGGTCATAACCCACACCATACCTCTAAAAAAGCCTATAAGCCATTTAGGTAAAAATAAAGGCCAATCAACCCTATCTTAGAACCAATCATATATAAAGAGGTTAAGAAGTTGCTAGATGATAAGATATAATTTCCCATTAGACACTCCACTTGGGTAGCTAACCTACTACCAGTCAGGAATAAAAATGGTGAAATCATATTGTGCATTGATTGTAGAAATCTAATTAGAGCATCTAAAAAGGATAATTACCCCCTACCTTCCCTTGACCAAGTTATCCAAATTGTTTTGGTTCTACTATGATGTCTTTTCTTGATGTATTTTTAGGGTATAATCAAGTGCTAATGAACAAGGAAGATAGAATGAAGATTGCTTTTACTACTAAGTGGGGCACTTTTGCCTACAAGAGAATGCCCTTTAGATTGATAAATGTAGGGGCAACCTTTTAAAGAGTAATAGATAATGCATTCCAAGGCCTCATAGGTATTGAATTATCATCTACATATATGAATTAACTATATTTTCAAATAATAGGGAAGATCACATCACGCACTTGCAACAAGTATCTGAAAGGTGCAAAAGGTATGGAATTTCTATCAACCCAAAAAAGAGCATTTTTGTGTAACTAAGGGAAAATTGTTGGGGCATGTTATAACTAAGGAGGGTATCTCTATAGACCCAGATAAAGTAAATGAAATATAAAATATATAACCCCCTAATAATAAGAAGGAACTAAAGTCTTTCTTTGGTAAAATCAACTTTGTGAAGAAGTTTAGTTTTGGTTTTGTAGAAATAGTGAGATCTTTAAATGACATGTTGAAGAAAGATGCTAAGATCACTTGGAATGAAGAGATAAATAAAGATTTCAAAGACATTCAAGAATAAATTTGATAAACCCATGTGTTGATAAGTCCAAACTTTACTAAAGACTTCTATGTTTAATCTTCTGCTTCTGACCATACAATTACAATTATCTTAACTCAAAAGATAGATGGATGTGATCATCTTATTACTTTAATGAGTACTAATTTTTAAAATGTTGAATTGAATTATTCTCTTATTGAAAAATAAGCATGTGTTCTAGTTAAGGTAGTGAAGAAATCTAGGCATTATATCCTTAGAAATAAGGTATATGCAATACTACTAGAACCTACCACTAAGCTCATGCTTAGTCAATGTGAACTTGGAGAAAGAAAAGGTAAGTGGATGTTTGTTCTCTAAGAGTATGATCTAGATATGAAGACTAAAAATTTGGTAAGATGCTAAGGTTTAATTCAATTTATTGCTAATACTAATCCCAAACTAAGTGTTATATAGGTAAACCAATAAAGTCTTTAACCCAATGATTGGTATGATCTTATTGTTCATTTATTAATCAATGGATATTATCATATAGGTTTAATTAGAGATAAAAGAGAGAGATTTAATACTCAAATCATCTCATTTTATAATCAAGGATTGAGTGCTATATAGGAAAAAATTTGAATGCATTTACCTAAGGTGTGTTTCCAAGGAAGAGGCGACTGGGATCTTGAGCACTTTCCATGAAAAACTAGGAAGTAAAAATCCATTCAAAAGGAAAATAGCCCATAATATCCTTAGGGATGGTTGTTATTGGCCCACTATCTTCAACGATGCTCACAAGCATGTGAGAAAATTCCACTCATGTCAAATCTTCAACACTAAAGAGATAAAGGCAGCCATGCCATTAAAGCTAATAATAATTTATAAACCCTTTAACCAATGAGGATTGGATTTTATGGGGGTCATTAGCCCCAATTCATCAAATGGTCACAAGTATATTTTGACTACTACTAACTACTACACATGATGGATTGAAGCAATGGTAACCAAGTAGTGCAAGATTGAAGAGGTGATTAGATTCTTAAAAGAAAACATATGCACAATGTTTGAAACACCTATATCTCTAGCTTGTGATAATGGATCTACTTTTGTATCCATTGAGATGACTGAGTGGGCATATGACAACAACATTGTCCTCAATTTCTCATCAAACCATTACCCTTAAGGTAATGGGGTGTCTGAATGAATAAATAAGAACTTGATGAAATCCATAAAGAAGTTTATATTTGATAAACTAAGAACATGGCACAAGCTACTTGAGTATGCCCTTTGGGAAAATAGAACTAGATTCAAAAAAGCTCTCGATGAATTTCCATTCTTACTGGTATATGGTCAACAACCTATATTTCTCATAACACTCAAGCTGCTATCCTACACATTCATGCAAGAGTACATGGAGTACGATCAAGAATTTGTAAGTTCAAGGTTATTGGACATCATACAGATGGAAGATCCAAGAGAAGAATATTTCTCCAATTTTAGTAGACACAAAACCACAATCAAGAGTTGGTTTGATAAACATTCAAATATGAAGTTGTTTAGACAAGGAGATGTAGTTCTTATTTGGGATAAGGCCTCAGAACCAAAAAGAAAACATGGGAAGTGTTAACCAAATTTGACCCTGCAGGTCAAATTAGGACACCAATAGGTGAAAAATTAACATTATAGGTTTATAAGGGGTTTTAATATTATGTCAAAATGTATATAATAGGTCATTTGATGTTATTTAATGTCATATTAGCTTTGGTCATTAGTTTTTTAATCATATCATTTTGAGTCATTTTAGGGCTCAAAATAGGGCATTAAATGAGTTGTACATCCTCATATAGAAATGTGAACATTTAAAGTAGTGATTTAATTCCCCATGTTTCTTATTATGTCTTATGTAACTAAAACTAATTGAAAAGTGGTAAGTTCCTCGAAAAAAGTGCAATTTTCATGAAAAAAGGAATATTCTTGATTTGTACAGACTTATAAAATTAGGGACATTTATAAGTTTCCCTTGGTATTCCACACACTTAATTAATTGATAATTTTGATCAAAAACTCAAAAAAAAAAATAAACCCACTTATCTCTCCTTCTATTAGGCTTGGCAAGTAAAAGCAGTCTTCAGGTTTGTACTTGGTATGGTTAGCATGATAGGTTTCAAGAAAAATGTTCTTGGGGTTTTATTCTACACTCAATCAGCTTCCATTTTAATTTTTTTATATATGAATGGTGGCCTATTCTTTATGAACCATCCTTATGAAATTGACTATATTTTTCTCCTTGCCAATCTATGCACCCTATAGGTTTTGCTTTGGTTTGGGCATTTTAGTACAATCCAGTTGGTCATATTGGTTAGATATGATGTATATTCCCTCCTTAGATTCCCTCCATGATTTTTTTTAGGTTTTATGGTGTTTTATAGATAAAATCATCTCAGGTTGGCAGATTAGTCTCATTTGGGATGACATGCAGGTTTCCACCATCTGTAGAGTTTCTCATACTTTAGAAATGGTTTTAGAGAGTGTAGAGAAGTTCATAACCATATATTCTATGTCTTATTTTCCCCCTCCTATTTCAATCTCTTTTTATTTAAGGCAAATTCTCCATGAAAGTGCAGTCATATGCAACTTACCAATCAAGAAGCAATTAATGAATGTGTATAGGTGCCATGAAGGAAGAAAACCATGTTGGATTAGAGTTTTTAAAACTATTTTCAAGACCCTCATAATGAGAATCCCCATTTTTATAATTGGATAAGAGTTCAAGTCTTTTCATGGGATCTAAAACTATACACATTATCCACTTACATTCACTACTTGTATATACAACTCATAATGCTTACCTACAGATGTTCTCATGAATAAAATCACGTTAGAAGAAGAGTTTTGAAGCTAAACAATGTCATTGATAGTGAGAAGGGTTTATTTGGGATCAAATAAGGAGCTAAAAACTCATTTTAATTTCAAAATTCACGTTTTCTTCCTATGTTATCACTCACTACCTATATGCATGATATTGCTCACCTACAGATGGCTTGACAAAGAGCAGAGGTACTTATACAAAGGTGTCAAAACAAATAATGAAGCCTTTTTTGAAGTTATAACATTTCAAAAGTATCCTAAAATACATACTAATAAGGATAGATTTCTAAACAAATTTAAAAACCACCTTCAAAATTGATGACTACAGGTTCAAGGATCAAATCCCTAAATTGGCAAAATAGAGGCCTAAAGCCATTTTGTCATGGTTTTCAATAGTGGTTATCAGCACTTTTGAGGCATCTAGATTATCAAAAACATTAGTCTCCATGAAGGATAAAATCATTTCAAAATAAAGAGTCAATAGTATTAGTGGAAGTCAAATTATATAAGTTTCAAATATGCTCATAAACCACTAATTATAGGTAATAGAATCTACAAGGTTTGAAGATATAAAGTGACCTTGACATTTCAAAGAGATTTAAGGCATACTCTTATGTTTTTAATGGCCTCATGAAGTGAAAAGGATACAAAATGGACATGGAATCCATCAAGATAAGTTTATGAATGATGTTTCAAGGTCTAGTGATCACCTACAGGCCTCTTTGCATCATAAATATGCACCTACATGCTAGTTGTAGGGTCACCTTTGAGACTAAGCTAGGTAGCTTGATAACAGACCTCACTCCAAGAATAAAAGGTAAGTGAAAATTATAGCATGGTTTTTAGATCTTCAAGGAGGTTTATTTTCATTATCTTCATGGCCTAGGTCATATAAAAGACACCTATAGGATCTTTTGACCAATAGTTGACTGTGACCATTTTTTGACAAATAGTAAGCAAATTTGAGCTCTAAGTGATGGCCTAGACTGGGTAAAGTGAAAAATTAGGTCTAAATAAATGTAAATTTTCCATAAAAACTCTAATGGGATCACAATAATTAATTTCAATCTCAAATTATACATCTACACCTAAAGGTGTTCCCTTTAAGGCAAAAACACAGTCAAGGAAGTGACACTCAATCCTAACCAAACAGAATGTATAGAAAGGAACATGGAGGTTTGGAGTGATGATATAAAATTAAAAAACCTCTATCATCGTGTAAAACATCTCAAACACCCTCATGGTATTATAATAAGTAGAGAGAGGGATCCAATCATGCATACTCAGTCCACATATGAAATACTTGCATAGTCCATTTTGCACAAGCCTCTCTTGGGTTTCGTTGAGGTTGGGGAGGCATATGAATAAGATAAAGGGATTAAATTTTGTGAATATAATCCTTAAAACCTTAATAATACTCTCTAATACCTTTTTTTTTTGGAAAAATAGGGTAAGTGCCCTCTATTTTATCTTAGATAAAGGGCACTCCCCTTAGGAATAAAACCTATAATTTTGGAGAATAAGGTATAAATATGAGACCAGAAGCTAAAGATAAATTTAAAATATTTGTGTGGAGTTGGATATCACCAAATAAAATATTAATAACATCTCAAAAAATAATTTCACTAAATAGGGAGGTATAAAATGCTAAAGTTATAATCAAACCTAATAGGTAGAATTAAGGCCTAAAAGCCAAATGGTAGGTCACTTTTACTTATATCTCTTAGTGAGCCTTATGACTAATTGGAACATGTTTTTATGGTGAATTCAGAGGTTTTAAATCTCTTGGAGTTCATTATAAACCATAATAAGGTCATTTTGGGTCTTAAACCAACTCAGGCCTGTTAAACAAGGGTTAGGCCTAGAAGCCAAATGGGGAGTCACTTTCACTTTTCACATGAGATAAGATTTCCAACATATTGTATAATGTTAATAAGGTCATTATAGGTGTGTTTCATCTTCTAAATTGTAGATAAATATTCAAAAATCCCTTTTTGGGCTTAGAGACAACATTAGGCCTATTGAAATGAGGAATCAAGCTTGACAAGATAGTTTTGGATGCTCACATCTCCTTTGAAGTTGTGCATGGGAATATAAGGAGTTAAGGGATATTTATGAATGTCTTGAAATTATATTTTTTGGAATTATTTTGATATTCTAATGTCAAATATTTATGAATAAAGTTTAAGGACAAAAATTGCCTAAAACCCTTGCAAATCCTCAATCAAGATCTGATGGAGAAAATGAGGATGAGAGGATAATATAATGAAATATTTTTACTAGGATTATTATTTGAGGTTTTATAAAACTCTCTTAGGATACTAACCATTAGTATTGTTTGTAAGAAGCTATACAAATGGAGTGTAAAATAGGTTTTTCTTTTTTTCTGCATTGTGTAGGTTTTAGGAGGTTTCAAGAGATTAAAATAATATGGGATGGAATATTAGTACTTAATATAACTCCCCATATAAATTTCATGCCTTGTAATAACTGACAAGTTCCTCAATAATCTACTTTATCTCAGCTAATCAAAATTGGCATAGTGACCAAGCTAGTGAGAAGGGTGGAAAACTTTAAGTGAGGTGATTTTAAGGTGTGCCTAATGCATCTAAGTTAATTTAGGGTATTTAAATTTGTCATACAATCCATTCCATATATTTTAATGAAAAAATAATTCCTTTTTGGAGGCTAATTGTGCATGGTGCATGAAGGAATAGTGTTTTAGACTGCAAATGATGATGGCTCATTCTCAGATGACTCTAGATGACTAGGCCCATAACCAATGCATGGATAGGTATGTATTGATATATTATTATATATTAATAGGCTCATACCTATCCATAATAAGTTTTGGGATGTTTAAACAAGTCCAAATCATGAAGGCAATTTTCTAAGCCAAAATGAGAACTTTCATGCCACTTTGCAAGAGTTTCATGACTTGGAGAGCCACTTGTTCATTTTGACCTTTAATGGTTCATATCACATCCTATTATGATTCAAAATTAACTCTTTTTATCATCTTTACAAATTTCCTTATGACCCTTAGAATTCTCTCTTCTTTTCTCTCTCTCAAAATCTATAAGACTTAGCCATTTTGGCCATTGTAACTTATGTTCCACCTGAGTATGGTGAAGCCCAACTCATTTTCATACCATTTGATCACTAATAATACTAATTTTTACCTCTTAATTAATATTCATATTGTTTTTAACTTGGATGATTGATCTTGCTTAGTGATAACTATCATTTCCTTAGCATGTTGTCTCATTCTTTCATCCTATTTATGGTTAGAAAGCTTCTTCTTACAGGGCATGTGAAGTATTCTATGGAGTGTAAAGGTTTAGTGAGTTATTATATTCACTAGTTCTATTCAGGGCCTCTTTTCTAGTCCTCCTAACCTAAACATTCATCCATAACCTCATAATGTAATATTGATGTGAGAAGATGCAGATTGGAAAAGCGTATGTTTGGGTAGTCTCTTGGTTTCATGTGTAACATGTAGCTGGTTGGAAGTCATCAACTTATTTGGTGTATCACATCCCATAATATAATTTTCTTTTAGTTTTATCTCTCCCTTTTCCCCCCAAATTTTAGGTGTAGTAGTGATCCAAAGAGGTACATCAAGGGAGCTAGCCTACCTAGATATTCACCTCATCCTTAGGCTAGCCACAAGCCTAGAGGTGTTTCAATTGTGCCACTTAGATGAGGAAAGATGATACATCTCCTAAAATGGTTAAAATCTTAAGTGAAAATAGTTTTTGGCATGCTTGGTGGTACTCTTGGTCCAAGAAGTTGAAATATTTTTGGTGTTATCTTTCAATAATTCACCTTTTGAGGCATCTATCTGAGCATCAATGACAACTCTAAAGTTACATCAACTAGTCAAGCAACCCAGGTATTCCTTTTTAAGATTTTTTATTATCATTCCTTTTTTTCTTTATTCTTAATGAATTTTTATGGCTGACCTTGGTGTTGAGTTTTTTTTTTACACAAGTTAGTGAGGTATATCCAGCCTATGGCATTCCATATCAACCCTGTCATGATCCTTACCAAATCTAAAATGAAGTGTATCATCCAATTCATGAATTTTATCAGCCTATTCATGAAATTTATCAGCCCATTCATGAATTTTATCATCCCTACAATCATTTTTATCCATAGCTTACTCCTAGTCAACCTAGTCACTTCTCTAATCAGTCCATTTCCACTTTCAAGCAAACTCTTTTGGGCTATGAGAGGTACATGTATTTTTATAATATAAGTGGATGTGTTCAAGAGGTTCCTATTCATCTTATTCATAAGGTGAGAGATTAATTATAGTTGGTCAAAAGAGAGTGGGCACCTCTTAAGAGAACCAATTGATAAAGGCTCATAACTGGGATGATAGATGTGAGTGACTTAATTTATTCCTTAGAGGATAGGATAAGAATTCATGAAATGTAACCTCACCAAACCTATCAGCCTTAATATCCACTTCCCAAATATTTATATTAGTCCTATTTGACCTCTACTTATGAGCCTAATCAAGCTTATCAAATTCACCCTTTTCCCAATCAGTTGGAAGAGAAAGTTGAAAAGAGAAACCTTATTTTTTAAGCTAATCTTGATAGGTAGATTGAGTTATCTAATATTAATATTCAATATTCCATGTCATTATCAAAATAATTGTAATATAATCCCTCATTTCCCTCTCTAATTACATCCCAACCTCAAGAAGTGACCTCTAGATATGAGATTCTAAGTTGGAGACAAGGTGGAGATTCCAAGCCTAAGGAGATTCCAAGTTTCTTGAACACTTCACCCACTTCTCCAATTACATCACCACCTTAAGATAAGAATTTTAATCCTAACATCCTAAGCTAGAGTAAGATAGTGGAATCATGGGGAAAGAAAGTGGATAAAATCATTAATAAGGAGTGTAAGGTTGAGAATGAAGTTGATCCTTTGCAAGACCCTCCCACCCTTCATCAAAAGACATCTTGTGTTCCATGTCATCCCTATTATATTCCTCATCCTCATGAAGATTTTTATTAACTTCAAGATATAATTTTCCAAGAGAATATAACCAAGTAAATTGAAGAGTTAGAGTCAAGGATGAAATTGCTAAGTTAAGGTGTGATGGAAGGTTTAGACCCAAAAGAACATCATATGCTTAAACATACCCCATATAACCTCCCTCAATAAAGTGTTCAAGATATATCATATGTAAATGAAGTTATTATAAAGTGGAAGGAAGATAAATAATATATCTTATCCCAAGATCTGCCTCCCCTTCCTCAAGAACTCCCAAAAGAATATCTTACTTTTCTTTCTTAGCTTTATGTTCCACCTCCACCAACTAGTTCATCTTGTCCTAACCCCATAATCCTTTACCTTCATATACCTATGGTATGGTAACCTAAATAGTATAATTTGGATGATTAAAATTCTTAACTCTTACTTGAATAAAGTGCAACTCCTTGGCAGCCTCATTGGGCTAGGTCACCGGATTTCAAGATGCCTATTCTTGGCATCACCAAAAAAGAGAAAGAGATTGAAGATCTTCCAGCCCTTAAGAATAAATATCATATCATGATAGTGTAGATAAAAATTTATAATCCTCAAGAGTTCCTAAATTATGAGGAAGAGGTGAGCCCTTGTGTTAAGTATTCTCATTTGGTTGATAATAAAGAATGCTTTCCTTGTGTTGAAGAAGAAATCTTGGAAGAAGTCCTTTTGGATTATGATGAAGAAGATGAAGGAAGTTCCCTTGTTGTTCCCCTTCATGATGTTTATTTAATATAATATGAGGAATTTTTTTAGTAGTTTGAAAACATTTTCAATGAGTTTGAGTCTCTCAAGAGGTCTACAAATTCTTTGAATCTGATTACAAGTGATGGTAAGCAAGATGACATTGTTCAAAATGTCATAGATCAGCAAGAACAAAGATCACATCCTTTAGAGATAAAAAAAATATTATATTGGCCTCAATCTCCCAAGGAATAAGAAACCATTCCTCTTTAAACCTTTCCTACAAAGAAGAAGCAAGTTGATCATGAGATGAAGAGTGGGCAGAAATATGAGGTATGTGTACAAGGCCAAGAGGAATACTTTTACATTGGTGACCTATTTAAAGATTATCTACTTGAGAGAATAACAATTTAAGTGCCAAGAAATATTTTTGATCTAAGTGTTCAATATAAAGAGCAACATGCTAATCACCATGATTCATCTCATGAAGAAGGAGATACAAGAAACTTTCCTTTTGATCTTGGAAAAGGAGGTATGCTTAATTGTTAGTTGTATATAATTGTTTACTTCCTATTTTCCCTAAGTGCTTTGAGCACATGTGTGTGTCTTGTTATTATGTTTTATTTTCTTTTGTTTATCCTTTTTATTTTGTGGTTGAGGTATTCAAGTGGTCTTTCCTTGATAAAAGCATAGTTGTTAAGTGGTTAAAGGTCTCCTTGTTTTGTTTTAGACTTCAGATGACTCCCTAAGCCTAATGGACTGATAAGGCTATTGGTCTTTAGTGTAGTAGGCATACTACCCCTATGAGTCACCAATTTTTTAACCAAATTTGACCTTGCAAGTCAAATTGGGACACATATAGGTAAAAACTTGACTTTATAGGTTTATAATGGGTTTTAATATTATGTTAAAATGTATATAATAGGTCATTTGATGTTATTTAATGTCATATTATCCTTGGTCATTAGCCTTTTAGTCCTTATATCATTTTGAGTCAATCTAGGGGTCAAAATAGGGAATTAAATGATTTGTATGGGATCCTATGGAAATTTGAAGGTCTAAATGGATTATGTCATTCCCCATGTGTCCTCTTATGTCTTATGTAACTGAAACTAAATGAAAAGTGGTAGATTCCTTAGAAAAAGGGTATTTTTCTTTTAAAAATAGGATTTTCCTTGAGTTGTATGAAATTATATAGTTGGGGACATTTTAATATTGTCCCTCAGTCTTCCACACACTTATTTTAGTGATTATTTTCATCATAAATTCAAAAAATGAAGAAAACTTCTTATCTCTCCTTCCACTAGGCTTGGCAAGCAAAAGCCATCTTCAGGTTTGTACTTGGTATGGTTAGTATGAGAGGTTTTAGGAAAAATATTCTTGGGGTGTATTCTAAACTAAGTAATATTCCATTTAACATTTTTTTTTAGATTAATGGTGGATTGTACTTTATGAACCATCCTCATGAAGTTGACTGTATTTTTTTTCTTGCCAATGTATGCACCCTATAGGTTTTGCTTTGGTTTAGGAATTTATGTGCAATAAAATTGGTCATATTGGTCTTATATGATTTATACTCCCTACTCAAATGCCCTACATGATTATTTTTATGTTTCATGGTATTTTATTGAGAAAATCATCTTCGGTTGCCAGATTAGTCTCATTTGGGATGATAGGTAGGTTTCCACCATATGCAAAGTTTCTCATGCTTTGGAAATGGTTTCAAAGAGTGTGTATAATTTCATCACCATGTATTCAATGTTTTATTTTCCCCCTCTTATTTAAATCTCATTATATAAGGCAAACTATCCATGAAGGTGTAGTCATATGCAATTTATCAGTCAGGCAGCCATTAATGAATGTGTACAAGTGTCATGAAAAAGAAAATCCATGTTGTATTAGAGGATTTGAAACTATTTTCAATACCCTCATAATGACAAGAAAATATTTATATAATTGGAGAATATTTTTATTCTTTTCATGAGGTCTAAAACTATACACATTGTCCACTTACATTCACTGCCTGTATATACAACTCAAAATGCTTACCTACATAAATTCTCATAAAGAAAATCATGTTGAAAGAAGATTTTTGAAGCTAAATAATGTCATTGAAAGTGATAAGAGTATATTTGGGATAAAATAAGGATCTAAAAACTCATTTTAAACTCACAAGTCATGTTTTTTGCCTACATTATCACTCACTACCTGTATGCATGATATTGCTCACCTATAGTTGGCTTGATATAGAGCAAAGGTACTTGTATAGATGTATCAAAACAAATAATGAAGACCTTTTTAAAGTTATAAATTTAAAAAGGATAATAAAATACATAAGAAGAAGGATATATTTCTAAAAAAAAGTTGAAAACCACCTTTAAAAGTGATGACTATAGGTTCAGGGATCAAATCCCTAAATTGGCAAAATAGAGGCCTAAAGCCATTTTGTCATGGTCTTCAATAATGGTTATCATCACTTTTGAGAAATATAGATGATAAAAATTTATAGTCTCCATGAAGGATAAAATCCTTTCAAAATGAGTCAAGAGTATTAGTGGAAGTCAATTGCTAGAAGGTCCACAGATGCCCCTAAACCATTGATTTCAGGCAGTAGAATATACAAGTTTTTAAGATATAAAGTGACCTTGATAGTTCAAAGTGATTTAAGGCATACTCTTATGTTTAAAATGTCCTCATGAAGTGAAAATGATGCCAAATTTAAATTTAAGCCATCAAGATAAGTTTATGAATGATTTTTCAAGGTCTAGTGATCACCTACAGGCCTCTTTGCATCATAAATATGCACCTATAGGCTGGCTATAGGGTCACTTTGGAGAGTAGGCTAGGTATCTTAATAAAAGACCTCACTCCAAGAATAAAAGGTAAGTGTAGATTATATAATGGTTTGGAGAGATTAAATTAGGTTTATGTTCATTATCTTCAAGGCCTGGGTCATATGAAAGACACTGATAAGATCCTTTGACCAACAGTTGATTGTGACTATATTTTGACAAACAATAAGTAAATTTGAGCTCCAAATTATGGCCTAGACTAGGTAAAGTGAACAAATAGGTACAAATAAATATAAATTTTCCCTAATAAAATTTAATGGAATCAAAATAATTACTTTCAATCTCAAATTATACATATACACCTACATGTGTCCCCTCTAAGGCAAAAACATAGTTAAGGAAGTGACACTCTGTCCTGACCAAGCAGAATGTATGAAAAGTAACATGGAGGTTTGGAGTAATAATATAAAATTAAAACACCTCCATAATGGTGGAAAATATCTCAAATACCCTCATGTTATTATAACAAGTAGAGAGATGGCTCCAATCATGCATACTCAGTCCATATATGAAATTCCTATACACAGTCCATTTTACACAAGCCTGTCTTGGGTTTTTTTGAGGTTGGGGGGTCTATGCATAAGATAAAGGGATTATTTTTTTTTAAATCATATTTACCACTTTAATAAGCCTCTCAGATACTTATTTTATCTAGACAAATAGAGTAAGCACCCTCTATTTTTTCTTAAACAGAGGGCACTCCCCTTAGGAACAAAACTTGTAGTTTTTGAGAATAAGGTAGAAATATGAGACTAGAAGCTAAAGAGACCTTGAAAATATTTTTTTGGAGTTATATATAACCCAATAAAATATTAATAACATATAATAGAAGAATGGAACTAAATAGGGAGGTCTAAAATGCTAAAGCTGCAATCAGACCTAATAGGCAAAATTAAGGCTTATAATAGGTCACTTTTAATTCTATCTCTTATTAAGCTTATAAATAATTATAACATGTTTTTATATTGAATTAATAGGTTTTAAATCTCTTGGAGTTCATGATAAACCATAAGAAAGTCATTTTTTATCTTAAACCAACTCAGGCATGTTAAACAAGGTTTAGGCCTAGAAGCCAAATGGGGAGTCACTTTCACTTTTCACATGAGATAAGATTTAAAAAATATTAGATAATGTTCATAAGGTAATTATAGGTGTGTTTAATCTTATAAATTGTAGATAAATCATCAAAAATCCTTTTTTGGGCTTAGAGACAACATTAGGCCTATTAAAATGAGGAATCAAGCTTGACAAGATAGTTTTGGATGCTCACATATCCCTTGAAGTTGTGCATGGGAATATAAGGAGTTCAAGGATGTTGATGAAGGTTTTTTAATTTTATTTTGTGTAATTATTTTGATATTCTAATGTCAGAGATTTATGAATAAAGCTTAAGGACAAAAATTGCCTAAAACCATTGCAAACCCTCAGTCAAAACCCGATGGATAAAATGAGGATGAGAGGATAATATAATGGAATATTTTGACTAGGATGATGATTTTAGGTTTTATAAGACTCTCTCAGGATACTCTCCATTAGGATTAGTCATATGGAACTATATGTATGGAATACAAAATAGGCTTTTCTAGAAATTTTTATGCATTATATAGGTTTTAGGAGGTTTCAAGAGATTAAAATCATATGGGAGGTAAGATTAGGACTTAATATAACTACCCATGTAAATTTAATTCCTTGTAATAACTAATAAGTGCCTCAATAATCTACTTCATCTCAACAAATCAAAACTGGTATAGTGACCAAGCTAGTGAGAAGGGTAGAAAACTTTAACTGAGCTAATTTTAAGGTGTGCCTAATGCCTCTAAGGCCATGTAATGTCTTTATATGTCTCATCCACTCCATCCCACATATTTTCATGGAAAAATAATGAATTTTTAGAGGCTAAGTGTGTAGGCTACATGAATGAAGAGTGTTTTGGACTACATATGATGATGGCTCATTCCCAGATGATTATAGAAGACCAAGCCTAAAACCAATTCATAGAGAGGCATGTATAAAATCCTTACCCTTCACTCCAATCATTAGACCTATCCCTAATCTATTTTTGGATTTTCAAACAAGTCCAAATCATGAAGGTAATTTTTTGAGCCAGAATGAGAACTTTCATGCCACTTTGCAAGAGTTTCATGACTTGGAGAGCCATTTGTTCCTTATAACCTTGCATAGTTAATCACACATCCTATTCTCATCCACAATTAACTCCATTTATCAGCTTGACAAGTTTCCTTATGACCCTTGGGCTTATCTCTTCTCCTCTCTCTCAAGTTCTATAAGAACTAGCCATTTTGGCCATTGTAACTTATGTTCTACCTAAGTATGATCAAACCATGTTCATTTTTATAGCATTTTATCAATAATAATACTAATTTTTACCTATTAATGACTATTCATAATTTATTTTACTTATATTATTTATCTTGTTTAGTGATAACTATGATTTCCTTAGCATGTTGTCTCATTATTTCATCCTATTTGCAGTTGGAAAGCTTCTTATTATAGGGCATGTGAAGTGTTCTAGGGAGTTTCAAGGTTTAGTGAGTTAGTATATTCACTAGTGAGATTCAATGCCTCTTATTTATTCCTCATATCCTAAACATTCATCCATAACCTCATAATGTAATATTGATGTGAGAAGATGCAAATTGGAGAAGTGTATGTTTTGTTAGTCTCTTGGTTTCATGTGTAATATTCAATTGGTTGCAAGTCATAAACTTATTTGGTGTATCACCTCTCTTAGGATATTTTTATTTCAATTTTATCTCTCCCTTCCCCCCCCCCAAATTTTAGGTGTAGTAATGATCCAAAGTGGTACATCAAGGGAGCTATCCCTACCTAGAGATTTACCTCATCTTTAGGCTACCCACAACCCTAGAGGTGTTTCAGTTGTGCCATTTGGATGAGGAGAGATAATACATATCCTCAAAGGGTGAAAATATAGGTGACAATAGGAATTCCATGCCCTTGTGGATTGGCCCATATCAGATTATTAAAACCTTGGGGGATAATACCTTCAAACTAAAATACTTTCAAGGAGTAGAGTTTACATTGCCAACCAGTGGGCAATACCCAAGCACTATTTCTCTACTATCCCACCTAGAATATTCATGGAATGAATTTTAATATAGTTAAAGCTAGTGTAGGTAGGGCTTAGTTTAGTTTCTTTCATGTTTCTTTCCTTCATGTCCCTTTTTTGTGCATAGGGTTTGTATATATTTGTTTACTTGTCTCCTTTGCTTTATGTCTATTTGTTTTGTATGGTTGCTTTCCCTAACCTCATATCTCAAGAATGCAGGTATGTTTTCTCAACATTAGTTGATCATGGATTATTGATATATGAGCTTAATGTTATAGTTTAGAGAAACCAGTAAAGAATAATAAATAGGTTAATTATTCCTTGAGATTATAAACCTTATTATAATCTAAGTTTGGTTCTAAGAATGATTTCATATATAGGGTTAAATATTGGATTATAAGGACAAATCCATGCTTGCACTTAAAAAACTTTAATTACCTAAGACAAAGTTTACATCCAAGGATGATTGTCTAAAGATCAAACATTTGACCAAATCCTAAAACATATATAATCTAGTTCCCAACCTTTGCTATAAATTCAAAATATCTAAAAATACAAAAAATAAGAGCTTATTACAAAATTCAAAAAGCTTGCTTAGTAGAGGTGATTCTAGCAACCTCCATCAGGGATATAGATGCCTGGCTGACAGTGGAGTAAGGTCTTGAGTGGACATAAAGGTATCTTTATTGGGGATATAGAAATTTAGTTGAAATTAGAGCAATGCCCAAGCCTTCCTTGAGCTAAATCATGATTCTTAATGAACATATAAATATGTTGTAAGTCAATGTTAATGGTTAAAGTTATGAATATGGAAGTTGCTCTCTAAGTCCTATGGTAATAATTAAATGGAATAAAAGCACACACATAGCATGTTTATGTATTTATGTTTTATCCCAATTATGCATGTGAAAGACTTGTTATAACCATGAATTGATCTTAATAATGATGCTTGATCAAGTGGAATAAGTAGCCTAGTTATTAGTATAAACTAGAGTCTCTAAATTCTAACATATTGTTATGTTCCCCCAGACATCACCATTTGTTGAGGTCAATATACCCTCATTTCTAAAAAATAGGGACCCTTGTTTTAAATTATGCAAATTTGTACCTTAAAATTGAAAATTCACTTGACCAAAGTACCACTAGCATGTTTGAACATTGTTTTCATTTGAAGATCATTCACACCTAATTTAGTTGGCCTATTTGTTCATAACTCTAATTTTATCTTGCATAAAGTTGTTAACATTGGATCTTTACGTTTTAGGTTAAAGCTCTAATAGATTCCATTTAGAATGGGAAATGTCTTGGGTTTTATATCTTAATGTTAATTTGAGCTTTTACTAACCTTTGGTCTATTAAAAATCAAATGAAGTCATGTTTAATCATCTAAAAACCCTCATTCAAATTACCCTAGCTTAGGTCCTTTTGAATAAAATTCAAATTTGGCAAGAAAAATTTATGTGAGAATGATTAATCATGCCATGGGATTAGTTCTATTCTTATCCCAAGGGCTAGCCATGTTTATTAACACAACCAAACCTTAGTCTAAAAATTTTATGTTTGGTCTCTTTATATTCCTAAGCCCCCTTGGTCCCTTTTATTTCCATGTGGTCTAACTAATCATTGGGTCCCTTTGTTATGTTTTAGACTTTGGATAAAAACATTGTCCTAAGACTTTATGGCATGTCTTTTATTATGTACAGGGTCCCCTTTATCATGATTTAAAACCTGGCTTAAATATTTTATCCTAAGTCCTACCCATGTTTATTAACACAAAATAAAACCATAGTCCAAAAACTTTATGCTAAGTTTTTTATTTTATTGAGCCTAAATTAAATATCATTTTCATCTTTAGGATCAATAATCTATATTTTCTTAGGTGATTGAGATCCAATAGTGCAAGATTAAAGATAAAGCCCCATACTTAAGATAAAGTTCAAACATCTTCCAAATATCAATGATACATATTTGCTTAGGAAAGATTGATCTAACGATGCATATTGAGTTAAAAATTCAATGGATCCCTAGGAAAAGTAAGAAAGTGACAAGTGTCACAATCTTAATGAAATAAAATTAAACAGCCAATGGCATTCCACCTTATAGATCAAGATCCAATAGAGTGCATCTACTTGGGAAAAGATGATTGTACGGTGCATAGCAAACATTGAAAATTAAAAATCCCTAAGGATGAACATAGAAATGATGCATGGCATAACCATAAGCCATAAATTAAATCGTGAGCTCCTTTCAATGATTTATGGTATGTAGATGAGTGTATATATTCCAATCAATAGTATATGAAAGAGAAGACATAATTAAGCAAATAAATATTGATGAAGCATGATTGATCCATGCAAATGAGATAAATTGTGTGGGATCAGTGTTGACATTTTAACAAAGGTCAAAGAAAATGTGGAAGTGACAAGTGTCATAACTATGAGGAACATAACTAGTAGCTAATAGCATTCGAGTTCTAAAATTAAAATCAATGGTCCATGTTGATATGTACAAGGATGACCCATTGGTGTGAGATAAACATGGAATTTTTAAAAGGCAATGGTCACTTTTTAAATATTAATGAGAAAATGTAATGAAAATGCCATAGGGATGCCAAGAAGCTCACTATTTGAACCAACTACCACCATTAAATCACTAATAAGACCTTTTGAAGAGCCCTAGCATGTACTAAATCCCTAATTTAACTTTGTATTGATCATAATCAATCTTAGTAGATTTTAAGTATCATTTTTGCAAGAAGAATTCAATATAGAACTAAAGTATAGACCACTAATGAGCAATTTGAATAAATTCATGAACATTGTGGCAAATTGAAGAAAGTCCTTACTCTGCACCATCTTTGGGTAATAACAAAGTTTTTCAACATCACTATACATAAAAATATTAATCCATGGATTGTGCCTCTAAAAAAGGAAGAGGTGAAATGAATGGCTACCATAGGATCATTAGTTGGATCACAAATAGAAACCCTAGCTCCAAAAGTGACTTAATAATTGGTGGGGGTTCTATTTAATCAACAGACCACTAACTTAGAAAGAGTGATAGAAAATAATTCCATGATTGATAGAGAGAAATTCACATTTCAAAATGTGGAACCATTCACTAGTTTGACTCTAGTGGAAGGACAAAGGCCTGGTGATGTTCCTATCTTTAAATAAGACCTATTGAAGTTGGCTCAAGCACAATCTGATCAATTTTAGGTTATCATAAAAGGCATGATGTAACAACAAAATAATTTAGAAGATACTATCATCTTATCAATTAAATAATATAGATTAAAGCTATTTAAGGATGCCATGATTGACTTATTAAATTCTTTAAAGTCAATTAGAACCAAACAAGATGCAATGAGTAAGTAAAATTCCATGGATACAAGCCAAGTTGGCCAATGGCAGGCTTCAAACTATCAATTGAAAGACTTTATCAAAGCCTTGACCAGGAACCAAGTCTCTAAATTTAGGACAATTAGCCTAACCCATTTAAATATGGTTATGGCTATATTGGTGAACAAAATCAAATCCCTAAGAAGATTGTCTAAGAATATGGAGGGTATTTATAAGGGCCTTAAATAGTAGGAAGATAAAATGTTACACATGTTGGACATCTTAATCAAAGAGCCCACCTCACTCAGTCCTTTGGGCCTTATCATTGATGAGAAGTTTAAGCATGGAACTATTGAATTCATGATATAAGTGAGGATTAAGGACAAGGGAAAATAGGTTTTGACATCAAGAATATCATGGGCCTACTTTTATCATCAAAAGAAAAGATAGGAGATACCAGGGGCATCAAACAAGCTTTGGAAAGGGCTGAGAGGGATTTCAAAGGCCTAGAGGATCAAGAAAAGGAATTGTTCATGAAACCTATCATTAATCTCTAGTTGATCAATGAATATCATTATAGAATTAATATCTTGTAGGGAAGGTAGAAGACTGCATCAGTGATGCAGAACTTATTTAAATAACCCACACTTCTCCTTACACTTGTTTTCAAACTTTCTAATCTTGTTTGACCAACACTAGGACTATCTTATATAAATGGACCAAAAATTCAAATTCTTAATTATCAAAGTTTTAGAACACATAAAACATGAAGCCATGGTTATTAATTCCTTATAATTCTTAGTTCAACCTCTATTACCTATAATATAAATCTTTGTTCACAAACTTGTAATCTCTTATTGTCTTGCTCAAGTCACTTTCCTTAATAATAGCCTATTTTATTATTTCTCTCTGTCTATGGATTATTTCATGGTTTAGGCATATTATACATTCTAATGACTATCCTTTAACACTCCTTGAATCATTTCACTTACCCTCTAAATCACTTTTTCATCATTCTACAACTTTATAAATTCTAGTATACATATTTAGTAACCCTTTTTTATTACATTTATGACTTATACAGGCATGTACCTATTCACTTTGAGAAAACAACAACATATACATATACCCTCTTACAATATACAACTCACTATAAAGTTTTAAATCCCAACTATGTTGACAAACCACTTTTCCAATTGCTTTTAGACCCTTGTTTAGGCCTATTAGGTCTTAAGTATCCTATTTCACACTTAGTCCTACATAAGTGTAAAAAAACATAAAAAATCCTCTTTGAAACTCCTAAATATGTTCACTCACCTTTTCAACTAAAAAATATCAAAAATTACCCTATTTCATCAATATATTCTCTATAAAACACCAAAACCCTAGTTCTAGGGTTTACAGGCCCTATAAGAGCCTGAGAGCACTCAAATAGATCAATATTTCTTTGTCAAAGGTTTCAAAGGTTATAGTAAGAATTATAAGGTCTTTACTTCATCTCCTCATCTATTTAAATCAATATCAAGGGTCATTTATTTATCTATTCAATGTTTTCATCAAGGTTTCTTTAGTCTATCATGCAAACATTGTCAACTATAGGTCTATAAAATTTGCAGGCAATAAAGGACCACATTCCAAAGGATAAATTCAAACTTAAAACTTAAAAAAGTAACTAATTACTTATCACAATGGTCTAGGATGTTTTTTATCCCTATCATTCATAATACCAATCATACAATCTGTCCAAAATTACACCCTATAAGAAAACACAACCTATCCATTCAAGAACCTTAACATAAATGAATCCTTTTGATATTTATTGGAGAATGTGATCTAAAATTTCATATAAAAACCCTTATATACATTTTTAATGGATTTTAAATATTACTTCTTACATTACAAATAAACACGCAATCTTTTAGCAACTCAAACAACACAAAGATCATGCAACTTCTTCTACACAGGAAATAGGGGTTCTTTGTTTAATTTTCAATTAATATTACTTGACCTCAATATATAAATTATTTTAAACTTCAAGTAATTAATACTTCACTTACCAAACACAATATCCTTCATAATATCCTCATCAAATCCTTCATAATAACTTATGCCTTCTCATAGTTCACATGCATAGAATGTATATAAAATGCAGTGTAGGCAAACTTAGTATTGAATAATCTTATCTTAAGGGTTTAAATAAAATTATTAATATAAAAATATTAAAAATACTCATTGAAACTAAAATTTCCATCACCATTATACTCATATGAAGCTTTTGTTCAGTATAAAATGACTTGCACAGACTATATCTTATCTTGATAGAATTTCATTCCTTCTCAATATTGTCTACCCTGTTTCTCCTCATCCTTCATAATTTGAACCAAAAACACACTATCATTGATATATTAAACTAGACTATAAAATAGTATAAATAATTGTTTCTTGATTCAATAAACTTCTCACCATCTTGTTACCCATGTGGGGTGGTGGACTGTGACCTCACACCTAAACCTAACTTGTTAACTCGTAACCACTTTAGGAAATTTATTAAGACCTTAAAGGTATATTAAAACATTATTCATCAATTAAATATCATCACCATTCATTCAAACCTCCTAAAACATCTTGGAAATTTGAAAATCTATTTTGGCAGGAAAACTTGTTTTGGACTCCAATTCAGATTTGATTTACCCACATGACTCTAAGACACATATTTTAGTATTCCTAAGATGCCCCTACATCATACTCCCAAGGGGAGAAAAAAAATTGACCCCCATGATCTTATTCATTCAATTTTTCATATAAGTGTGTGTGTTCTTAACTGCCACACTTGTACCTTGATTTTTTGTCCTCTTTTCTATTCACTTGATGATATGATCTATCTATTTTTTCTTGTCATTTTTTTTTTTTTACCTTTGTTTGTTATTTATTCCTTGTCTTATTTCATAATATTCTTCCATACTCATGGCTTTTATAATGAATTACCATTCTCTTTCTATTATCTCCTCTAACATTGTTATTTCTACCTCTTCATCAGCATACCTAATCCATATCATATTCTCTTCCTCCTTTGGTGACCATTCCAAAGCTTCATGCTTGCTCATATTTTTGGTTATCAACATCCTCTACCCTATTGACATCCACTATATCTTCCCCTTCTTCAACTATCCAATCATCCAACTCATTATTTTGCATTTTCATTTCATGGACTATTAATTCAATCTCATCTTCCTTTACATGTTCATATCTTTCTTCAAGCACTTCATGTGTTTCTTGATTTTTTAATAATCCAATGAACTCCTTGAACAATCCTATTGTGTCTTTATAAAAAACGTCATATTTATCTTCATAATATTCATCAAAAATTACATGCACTTCATTACCTATTATTTCTGTCTTCTTTATCACCTATTGTTTACTTTTCATCTTTCCACTCCTTTTCATCAAATAGGTCACCATCTTCAGGGTAGCAAAACACCTCATCTTCAATTGTACTTGAACTCTTCCATGCATCATCTTCTTCTTCCCAATCATGCACTTTATTTTCCATTTCTTGACCTACATTAAACTAATGCAAATAAATATTATTCTAAAAATTTTGAGGCCCAATTGCCTCTCTCTGCCTTTCCATGGAAAGTTGTGTTTCCATATTCTTCAACTGTCTCTCCAAATGTTCCATCACTTGCTAGTTTTCTTTCTCTTACATTCATAATCTAAAGCTACACTTGACTCTTTTCTTGATTTTGATTTCACATTGCAAACTATACACATTCCACATTTATAGTAACTCTCTTTCTACCCTTGCCAATGCTTTCTTCATCTCTTTTATCTATATCTTTATCTCCATCTTCCTCTCACTATGGCATTTAGATTTAACCTTGTCTCTCACTTTTCTTTCTACCTCTCCTTTCATCTTAATCTTAAGTACCTCACTTGGGTGCATACTTCTCTTTTTTTTGGCATCACTTGGACCACTGATTTTAGTTCACACTTGGAACCCCTCTCACTCTTTATCTCAAACATCATTAGGGTCTTTCCACCTCTTATCCTTCACAATTAGACTACCTTCACTTTCTTGAGCTCTATTTATGAGCTTCTATCTTTTGAGATTGTTAACATCTCTCTTGATTTAGGGATGCCACCTTAATCCTATCTTATTTCATTTTTATCTCACCTATCACATACCATCATCAATAAATCCAAACCAATAAATCAAATACAAGTAACTAATACCTTTCTCAATCTACCTTCTTACTCTGTCTTCCAACAATTCTCCTTGCAATCTGCCTTCTTGCTTTCTTAAAAAATCTTTATACACATGAAACATGTAATAATTACCAATTTCATACCTATATAAACTTGTTCCTAGAGAATATAGATGGATATGATACCAAAATCATGCAAATATTATTCAAACAACCTACACTTCTCCTTACACTTTCTTGCAAACTTTCTAATCTTGTATAACCAACATTAGGCCTATCTTATATAAATGGACCAAAAACTCAAATTATTTATTATAAAAAATTTAGAATACATAAAACATGAAACCATGGTTATATAATTCCTTAGAATTCTCATTTCAAGCTCTGTTACCTTCAATATAAATCTTTATTCACAAACTTGTAATATCTTATTATCATGTTCAAGTCTCTTTTCCTTGACAATGGATTATTCTATTCTTTGGCTATTTTTATGGATTATTTCATGATTTATGCATATTATAAATGTTAATTACTATCCTTTAACTATATTTGAATCATTTCACTTACCCTCCAAAGCACTTTTTCATTATTCTATAAATCTATAAATTCTAGCATACAAAGTTAGTAACCCTTTTTCTTGAATTTATGACTTATATAGGCTTGTAACTATTCACTTTGAGAAAAAAAAAACATATTAATATACCCTCTTATAATATATAACTCACTACAAAGTTTCAAATCCCAACTATGTTTACAAACCACTTTTTCAATTGCTTTTAGACCCCTGTTTATGCCTATTAGATCTTAAGTATCTTGTTTCGCACTTAGTCCTTAATAAGTGTATGAAAACATATATAATCCTCTTGGAAAATAATAAATCTATTAATCACCTTTTCAAATAACAAATATAAAAAAATGCCTATTTTATCATTAGAATCTCTATAAAACATCAAAACCCTAGTTCTAGGGTTTACAGGCCCTGTAAGAGCCTAAGAGCACTCAAATAGCCCAATATTACTTTGTAAAAGGTTTAAAAGGTTATATTAATCTTTATAAGGTATTTAATTTGTCTCCTCATTTATTCAAATCAATAACAAGGTGCATTGATTTCTCTATTTGATGTTTCTATCAATCTTTATTTGGTCTGTTAGACAAACATTGTCAACTATAGGTTTGTATTATTATAGGCAATAAAAGACCACATTCCAAAGGATAAAATTCACTATAAAAACTTAAATAAGTCACTAATTATTTATCTTAATGGTCTGATACATTTTTTATCCCTATCATTCATAATACCAATTGTACATTATATCCAAGATTGTACCCTACAAGAAAACATAGTCTATCCATTCAAGAACCTTGACATCAGTGAATCCTTTTGACATTTCTTAGAGAATATGGTCTAAAATGGAGTAAAACAAACCTTATATAAATTTATAATGTATTGTAAATACTACTTATTGCATTATAAATAAATACACAATCTTTTGGCAACACAAACAATATAAAGATCATGCAACTTTTTCTACATAAGTAATAGGGATTATTTGTTTAATTTGTAATTCATAGTTCTTGAGCTCAATATATAAATTATTTAAAACTTCAATGAATTAATCCTTCACTTACCAAACACAAGATTCTTCATAATATCCTCATCAAATCCTTCATAATAACTTATGCCTTCTCATAGTTCATAGGCATATAATGTATATAAAATGTAGGGTAAGCAGACTTAGTATTGAATAATCTTATCTTCGGGTTTGAAATCAAATTATTAATATATAAATATTTCATATACTCATTGGAATCAACATGTCCATCACCATTATAATCATAGAAATCTTTTTTTTAGTACAAAATGACTTTCACAGTCTACATCTTAGTGCCAAACTTTCATTCCTTCTCAATATTGTCTACCCTATTTCTCTCATCCTTCCTAATTATAACCACACACACACTATCCTTTCTATATTCAAAACAAACTCTAAAATAATACAAATAATTATTTCTTGGTTCATTAAACTTCTCACCATCTTGTTACCCATGTAGGGTGGTGGATTGCCACCTCACAACTAAACCTAACTTGTTAACTATTAACCACTTTAGGACCTTTATTGATACCTTAAAGGTATATTACAAAATTAGTCATCAATTATATATCATAACCATTCATTCAAATCACCTAAAACATCTTGGAAATTTGAAAATCCCTTTTGGTAGGAAAACTTGTCTTGGACTCCAACTTAAATTTGACTTACCCACATGAGTCTAAGACACATCCTTTAGAAAATTCATAAGATGCCCCTGAATCAATCAGCAAAAGGGTCTCCAACTTAGTAAAGATGGGAATATTCTTTTTTTAATTGATCTTGTATACTTTTGAAAAGAGAATATTATTTTGTAAAGGCATGTACAACTTGTAAAGTACATTGTCTATAGGTTAGTATATTAGAAAAGGCCACTTGTTATAGAATATAATAGAAAGGATAGTTGTCTTATACAAATTTACAAATGTAATTTATCATTACTGAATACCATACCTCATAAATTGTCTATATAAAGAGGTATTTCCAATTATGAAAGGGATGGAGTTTTTGGAGCCAAAAATAGTTTGTAACTTTTGAAAAAATTATTATAAGCAAGGATTTATGTAAAGTTTTTCCACATTTTCTTTTGTGAATTTCTATCATGGTTTCTCTCTCATTTGTTTGATCTGATCTTTAGATTTGAAATGTTCTTTTAAATTCTATATCTGCATCTTCAAATGCATAGTTGTTAATTTGGGATAATGCTAGATTAATTGAAAGTTATTGGGTTTACTTCACTTTCTTTGCTCTTCTTGCATCTGGGCTAATGTTATTTTCTTTCAAGGGTAAAATTCTTAAATTAAATATTGTTCTCATTTTCATCTTTACATACTTTCCATAGATGTTTGCCTAATGTGTGTTAGGATTTGAGCTTATCTTACTTCATATTACACATTGGTTAAATACATGTTCAAATGAAATTGGAATTTTATCATTATGTTTGAAACAAAGATCAAAAAATACCTCTCTTTTCTACCCTACCCTTCCTTTTCTCCTTTTTATCAATTCACCTTAGATCAATTTCATTGTGAATATTCATCTTAGTTTAGCTTTAGACGTAGGCTTTGAGCACAATTCACTATAAATAGCATAGATCATCTTTAAAATCAAAGATTAACTATTAAGCCATGGTGGCTCCCAACCACCAACTAGACTAAATTTATGAAACATTCAACCTGTTCTACCTCTATTTCATCACGGATAATAGGATTATCACCTAGCAACTCATGTAATGGATTCTTTGAATCCAGAAATGAGAAGTGTTTCCTAAACACTATATGAACCTGTTGATACATTTAGGAACATAAATAAATATCTAGTTAAAATTTAGTGTAGATAAAAATAAAAAATATCTATGAACTATGGAATATAAATTCTTTAAACCATAGCATAAGTAACACATATAACCACAGATAATAGAGCAACTAGTCTACAAGCCACTACTAATAATGTCTCCAGCTCATTAGTTTCAAATTGAATAATGTACCTCTATGTTTATGTGATTTACAACTAAGTTAGAAGTATATTTATTATATAATATAGGCAAAACATCCATGGATTACATAGAGCCTACTCAAAGAGGAATTATACCTTAGGATGCAACATCTTTTATCAATGGTGACTCAGACATGCATATGTTGAATTAGGTTTGGTAATATTATGAGGTATGGCCTCTATGAATGGTATTCACCATAGAATTCCAATTACCAAAACATTTTGTGACAAATTATCTCAATCAATTTATCTTTAGGTTGGAGCAATGTACCCAATACAGATTAGAGACTCGATGTGCATAGTATGCCTTGAAGGGAAATGTTTCAACATGTTGGATAGTTCATAGAAAACTAAAATTATAATATGATAAAGCATATGAATTTATGCAAGCATGATTTTAGCTACCACTCTCTATTAGAATAAATTGGCCATTCTTTTAATAATGCCAATGTCCATAGCTACATATTCATAAATGTGTAGACATGGTCTACGTAGGGTATTAAGCCAAGATATTGGGTGCATATTTTTAGCCACATTATGTCACCACTTCCAAACACATGGTATATTAATTAAGAGCTTAGGATGGAAACTAAATAATGGTCATAGGTAAAACAAGATTTTATCCAAACTTTTGTTTTTGAAGATGAAATCTAGTAGTGAATAATGTGTTGCAAAAATTGAAAACTTTTACATGTTGAAGCTATGTAGAAAACTTGGAAACTATGATAGACTCATCATAACATCAAGAAATAACTTAATATTTGAATCTAGTGATTCTAAACTACAATTCTAGTAAATAGGAACAGTCTCTTCTTAAACCTTGTAATATAATTATAGATAAGATGATAGAATCTAGTGATAGTGATGGGGATTTGGATCTAGAAGGCTTATTCAAACTATAGTGAGAAGTAGAGCCAAGAAAATTTCAAATTATAGAACAATATGAGGAAGAAAGACTAAAAAATGTAAACATTTTTAAACAAGAAAGAGAATGAACTCTACAAGAGTCCCTACCTAGTGGATCTAATAGAGTATATTAAGAACTATTGAAGAATATTGAGGAAAATATTGGAATAGAGTATGTTCCCAAACTTGTGACTTTGGGAGATTATTGGACTAAAAATGACATTTTAGAGGCATTACATCTATTAAGATATTACTAGGATGTCTTTATGACTAAGTTCATAGAAGTTAAAGGTGTAGATCCATCATTACGAGAGATTCACATTGAATTGATAGAGTGTGTCAGACCAATTAAAAAGTTTCCATACATCTTAAATCCTAACATGAAGTTGAAAGTGAAGGTTGATTTAAATTTCATGTAGGAAGTAGGGATCATCTATCTAGTAGAAAAGGCACATTATATTAGTCCCATGGTAGTGCATCTAAATAATATTGACAAGATTTAGGTATTTGGTGATTACCATGCACTAAATGATGCTTACATTAATGACCCATTTCACATACCCTTCATAGATTAGGTTCTTAAATTAGTTGTAGGACATGAGGTATATGTATTCATGAATGGATTTAGTGGATATCATCAAATTATTATCGTAGAGGAAGGCCAAGATAAAATAAATTTCATAATGGAATGAGGTTCATTTGCATATAAGCTAATTCCATTTGGTTTTAAGAGTGCTCGAATAGTTTTTATAGGGCTATGGTAACTACGTATAAATATTTTATTTGTGATATTTTGTAAGTCTATTTGGATTATTAGATTGTCTTCTCTTTATTCAACGATCATTTGTCTAAACTGTATCTAATGATAGAATATTGTTGAACCCTAAGAATTATGTTGAATCTAAATAAATTTTTATTTTTCACACCTTTTGATGTTATGTTGGGCCACATCATATGTAGTGATATAATTTTGGTTGATCAGGCTAAAATTGTAGTTATAGTGGGGATGCCACCTCCAACTAGTTTCATAGTGGTGTGAACCTTTCTGTGTCACACAAAATATTAGAAAAAAATCACCAAGGGATACACAACAATATTTTCACCATTAAAAAAGTTATTACACAAAGATACAAAGTTTGAATGGATATATGAATGTTAAATAGTGTTTGTTGAGCTCAAAGGTTAGTGATAGTTCCTATCTTAGTTTTTCTATATTATAAAAAGCCATTCATGTACATGTAGATGCTTTAGGAATCATTATAAGAAATATGTTAGCATAGCCAAAGGATAATGGGTTATATCATCCTATACATTTTGAAAGTAGGAAATATTTGGCCATAAATAAAAATTACATGACCACAAAGAGAGAAGCCTTAGAAATCGTGTTTATTCTACATAATTTAGGCATTACCTTTGACCACATCATTTGAGTATTTTATAGATCATCAAGAATTGAAATAACTAGATAACAAGCCTATGATGGGTGGAAGGATCTCCAGGTGGTTGATGTTATTTCAAGAATTCAAATTTAGGACCAATTTGAAGCTGAGAAGAGAGAATGTGGGACTTGATCATTTGAGTAGGATATAAAATGGATAAGAACCAAAAGAGATTTAGGATGAATCCTAAAATACACATTTTTTTAGAGCCTCTATGATCCCTAAAAATATGGATGACATTATAAAATTTATATAATAAGGAACCTTTCTTATGAACTATGTTGAAAGAGATAAGAAACAAATGGTTATGTGAGAAATTCCTTAGAGCCTCATCAATGGATTCTTGTATAATATTTGGAAGGATGATGTATTGTGCAGAGTAACCTTACACCATGAGTGATCATAGATCCTTTAAGAATCACATCAAGGAGTCACTAGAGGCCATTTCATAAGAAAATAAACTATGATAAATATATTATAGAGTGGCCTTTGATGGTCAAGTTTGTTTCATGATGCTCACAGGGTGGAAAAACATTGTGATGTTTGTCAAATAGTGGGAAAACATAATCACTAAGATGAGATGCACTTGGTTTTAATGCTAGCAGATCAACCTTTTGAATAGAGGAGAATTGATTTTTTAGGGCATATAACTCCTCCAAGAAAACATAGTCATGCAATAAATATCATTAAGGTAATAGATTATTTCATGAAATGAGTGGAAGTTGTTACAACACCAAGTTGCAGTGTGAAGGATGCCACCAATTTTTTGATGAGAATTTCATTACAAGGTTTGGATGTCTAATTAAATTGGTCAACAATAGAGGAAATCACTTCCTAAATAATATAATAAGACTCACACTGAAGAGTTCATGTTATTGCACCATAAAATCATAGGCTATCGTCCATAGCTAAATAGGCAAGTTAAGGCTTCAAATAAAAAATTGGGTAAGATGTTGACAAAGATATATAATGTTCAAAGGGATGATTGGGAGGATTGAATTCCTATAATTATTTGGAAATAATATATAAATTATAGATATGTGACAGGATTCATTCCTTTTCAATCGGTTTATGGTCTTGAGATAGTTATGCCTATGGAATATATTGTTCATAGTCCATGAATTGTGATGATTATGAGGTTGGGTGATCAGGTCTCATTAAAAGTTAGATTAATGGTTTTAACCAATATGGAGGAAAATAAGCAAAGAGAATAGTAGATACATGAGGTAAGAAAATAGAGGCAGAAATCTTGGCATGATCATAATGTACACATAAAATAATCTCATCTAAAGTAGACAGTATTACTTTATGATAGTAGATTCATGGTTTTTAATGGAAAGTTATATATTCACTAGAAGGGAACATATATTATTCATTAATTATCATAGTGAGGAACTCTTTTACTAAGGGATCTTAAAGGAACCATTCTTCCTAAGTGGATAAATGGTTGTAGGCATAATCCATACTACTTGTAATCTCTTTTGATCTCATAGAAATAAATGAGTGGGTGCTAAGTAACACCAGCTAGTTTAGGGTTATATTTTATGTTTATTAGTTGTTTATTTTGTTTGTAGGTTTTGTGTAGTAATGTGAGATATTTATCATAGTAGAGAAAAAGTAATCAATTCAAAGTCATAGATGAAAATAGAACCAGGAAGGAGAACACATCATACATTGTTAGTAGGAGCACATTAGTGATTAAGTCTGGGAATGACATGTACATGAAGAAATTATGAGTAAATGAAAGATAACAATCATTTAAAGATGTTAATGATGAAAAACTTGAATCTTGGCATATTTTGTGAAATAAGATTATGCATCAAATTTGGTTGATAGATAATAAATTACACTTGATATGGGAAGTAATGGCACATCACATCAATCATTCTAGTAATAAAAATCATTAATTTAGATATTAAAAAAGCCACATCATGTCATTTAAATGATCATTCACATTTAATAACCAGATGAAATGGTGCACAAACATCTCAACATATTCAAATACATAGGACATGTTGGATAAATAATGAAAACAATATATATATGGACACAGTCAACATTTGGCCATTACATACTTATGTGAATTGTAGCTCTAAGCATTTTAGTGAATTTTATTTGTTATAATGTCAAGTGTGTGTAGTTATTTATTTAGATTGCCACTAGAAATCCCCAATCTTTAAACAAGCTATTATATATTGATCATAGCTTCTCATTCACATTTTATACTCATAAAAGGAGGCTATGGGCATCTATCTTTCTCTATGTCAAGTTAAGTATAATGATCCTTACCCCTTTGAGTTTATATATGTAGTAGAAGCAAATATTTTTACCATAGAGAAACTAGAAGTGGGATAGGAGAGAGTCTTATCCTTATAACATTCTCTATGATGATTTGATGCACAAAGGTTAATCAAATTTGGCCATCTTGATGAAGTTATCATGATTTTGTTGAGTAGATATAATGAGGGTGTTATTCACCTATCACAAGATGTTACAATTTACATCAACATAGTTGTAATTAAAAGAGCGATAGGACTTCCAACACATGGCCAAGCTATCTTTGCATACAAATCAAAGGCACCCCTTATTCATCAGCATGCCAAGGCTAACTATATTAGGGCATCTATGGGAATTATGATAACCTCAATCATAGACATTCCAATGCAAATATTGGTCAAATATATTACAAGAGGTTTTGGCAAATAACAAAGATCACAAAATAAATAACTAAAGGATTCATCGATATTGCCTATCACATGATTCATCTAAAAGAGGATTTCAACTAGCCAAAATTCTTGGTTTCTAAGATTTTTACCAACATCAAAAAGCTTTTCAAAGATCTAGCCTAGACATTTCAATATCAATTATAGATGCTACATCTATGTTTTACACAATGGAAATATCTTAGAGTCATCATCAATCCAGACATTAATTTTTGCCTATATAATAGTTCATAGACCTAATTTAGACTAAGGAAGGACATTGTCATGTACAGTTGGAGAAGTTCAATATTTGGTGGTTGGAGTTACAACTCATAGTGTCACACCCTAGAGTTCCCAATAATGTTATGTAGTATTTGGAATAATATGTTCAAGTGACATTACTTTTTAGTGCTACCCAGATTCACATTTTTGAGCTTACATAGGCTCCCATCACACTAATGTCATTATTTGTTTTAATGGAATAAACATAGTTTGAAGTGTGATGGTATAAATCTCTCACACTCATAGAGTTATAGCCTCTAATATTGTCACCTCTTAGAGTGGATATACCAGCACAACATCATCCATCAACTCAAAAATAATCATAAGCTCAAGCCACATCAGAACACCTACCAACCTATCATAGGCTTAAAGAGGGGGGGAATAATTAAGTGTATGGCATTGGCACCACCATCAAAGAAGAGAACATGTAGCACTAGATCCTAGTTAGATGATCCCTAAGTACCTAAAATTATAACACAATGTGATTTACTAGATATGGGAGTGGATAAACCACATGTATACTAGCCTCTAATTAATGATATGGGTAAAGATGTATATGATGAGGAGATGGAAAAATAATTTTTATTTTGGAAAATAATATACACATGTTAAGTGAAAAATTAAGTGTGATAAGATATATGGGTAGACATGCCCCCTCCTACATCTATAATTATATATTTTTTCACACAAGAGGCTAAACATAAATGACAAACTTATTAAAAAAATTAGAATAGACCTAGGTATAGTGTCTACACCTATGCAAAATACCTCAGTGTAAGTAGAGATAGTAGAAGAAGCATTGGTAAGGAATAAGAGAGCCCATATGGAAACAAGAGTGTATTCCAAAATTTTAGAATGCATGGTTCACTTCTCAAATATACAGCCTAAATAGTATCCTTCAACCTCACAACCACCCAAAACCACAAAGGTTTTAAAACAATTAAAAAAGGGATTTACACCTCTAACTAGAAAAAAGCATGTTGTACAAAAGAAAGTTATCATGGAGTCTTCCCGCTCATCTTCTTTTCAATAATAAGAAGATATCATAGATGTAAAGTAGGTTGAGTCAGATAGGTCATCTTAAAAAGATGTTGTAGAACAAGAATACGGTGTAGAGTAGAAACACAAGGAAGAAGAAGAATAGAATTAGGTTGTAAATCAAGACTACAATGAGAGATGAAGGTTGAGGAAATAAGAATCAAGGTTAAAATCCTAAGAAGAGGAACATAAAATCCAATAGTAGGAAGAACAAAAGAAGGTCAAGGAAGCATAGGCTCAAAAGTAATGAGCTAAAAAAGTAAAGGTACAAAGGAAAAAGGATGAAGAAACTAATACAAAATGAAAATTAGAAGACGAAATAGAGAGAATAAGTAAAGCACATAAAGATGCATAGGCATAGAATAAAAATAAATAATAGAAGAAAGAAGTGTTTGAAATAGGATAAAAAGGCTATACATGTTACAAAACCATACACTACACACACATGTCAACTATAGATAATTTATGATTTTACAGTCCTAAGCTATTGTTAACACTTTCCCAGACTTAAAAGGTTATATCATCCCAAGAAAACATCACAGGAATGATTTTTCCATCTACATCTAAATGAAATATCTAGAATTAGGTTAGACTAAACATGAGTCATAGTTATCTATCAAGGCACCATTTATCAGTTTTCACCTCTTACACATGATTTAGCCAACCTTTCAGGTTTTCAACTAAGCATCATACTAATCTACTACCCTTGCAAGTTTTTAATAGACTGACATAGCTAAGTGGGTTCCCTTTATGGGTTTTTAACTAACCTATCCCCACTTCTCATTTATAATCTACTTATGGAAAATTGTATCAAATTTTTCAAAATTACATCTTGTCACAATACCTAAAAGGAAGGGGGTGACATGAACTACATCAGAGAAGGTAAATTAGCTATGATATAGGTGTTTTAACTAGAGATTTTGAAGATGAGGGACCAATAGAGGTTATGACCACTACTGAAGGTGTTGTTGATGAAATCATAACTATAGGATCTATTATAGGAAGTGTTTTTTTATATTCTAGTTAATAATATTCTTAGTTCCTTATGTGTTTCATTCTAGTTAATATATTCCCTTTCGCATTTATACTCTATTTTTAATTATGTATCATAATATTAAGAATACCTATTTTTGGATTATTTATAGTTATGATAACCAATGATAACTAAGTTTAAGTATGTTTAATTCTCATATAATATGTGTGTGTGTTTTGGTTTTGTCTATTTCCATCTATATCACACAAGTTATCTCCCATTAGAAAATACTAATAGACTTTTTAGGAACCTATACTAACTCTCAGTAGTTTGTCTAATTAGGATTAGTATCTCTTAATTCCCAAATTTAATAAAACATATTGGTGAACCGATCTATTGATTGAATATTGTAATCCTTAATTTCCCCTAAGGTTTTTCCTTATAATTTTTTTGTTAGGGTTTCAAATAAAATTTTGATTTCCTTATTATGTTGGAGTTTTTTCTATCATGTGCATGTCTTTCTCCTCTTATTCTCATTTTATTTTTTGAAAAATTCAAAATGGCTAAAAAATAATATTGTCCTCCTCCTAACCCTCAAGATGGTGATAACTAATTTCCTTTTAACTAGTTCTATGTTATCACTATTCCGAGGGTTAAGGTGACCCATCTTATAGTGCCAAATGAAGGTAACCAACTAATTTAACTTTTAAGGACTTAGTGTATGTAAATCCTAGGTTGTTAAAATAGTCTAAGTATAGTAAATTAGGGGAGAGATATGTAATAAATATATCCATTGATTTATGCTAGAATTGACCCAATTTGATATTTTAAAAAATAGTAATGAATGATACAAATAAGCACTTAGATAGAAACTTATTGAGGCAGATGATATGGGGACTGAAAACGGGTCTAAAAACTTATTTGAATGTCTCAAACAAGATCTAGGTGAAAGAAACCCTCTTGGATAGTGACATGGTACCTTGAATAATAGCACACTACATTAGTGTCCTCTCTATTGTGCTAGTATCCCTCATCTATAAAACTATGTGATCTTTTGGGTGCATATTTGGCTAAGTTTGATCTACTAATGTCTATGTAGATGAGCCCAGCTTCATCATCTTTGCACTATTTATGATTGATTTATGATCAAACCCTAGACTTATATGTTATTAGAGTATTTGAAGAGCATAATTAGAAAAAGTGTGATGTTATATGGGTAGGCTAGATGTCCTCAACACCCTTTTATATTGAGATTTGACTACATACCAATACCTTGAGAGAGGATCAAGCTTGATGTAGTTCTCCCAATCTAAGTACTAGTGTAAGTGCAAGTGAATGTTAGTATGAGTATTGAATTGATTTCTTTAATTAGTGTTTGAGACTATAAATCTATGTAATATGAGCTTATTATGGTTGTATATGATTGTATGTATAATTAAGAAAGAATAGGGATCAACAACCTTGAATGTGCACCACTTGTTATAAGCTTGTTTGTGTATATTGCATCTTATATATTGTATCTTATTTCTATCTAGTGGTTAAAGGGATAAAATTCAATTATTTATATTAATTTGGTGTTTACACAAAGTTTGAAATAGGTCTAGGCCAACCCTAGGTGTCTTAGTAATTGAAAACATGTCCATTGGAGTTGAAATTAGGCAAGGGAGACTAACACAATCCTTTGGTCACTAGCATAGTGCACCAGTGTCCAAAGAAGTGTGCTAGTGTCTAGGTGGTAAAACCTATAACACTAGGGACTTTAATCCCTAGGGGAAAGTTTGAGAATAATTTTGGGATGTCTAAGGATGTGTAATACCCATAAGAAAGCTAGATAAGGGTTGAAAGAGGCCCTAAGATAGGTCTAGGGCTAAGTTATGGGTAGGGTGATCTCAAGTACCACTCATTTCACTTAAGTGACATTTTATATGATTACATCCCCCCCTTATTCTATAAATTTAGTAAATCTAAATGACTAGGATAAAGGAAAAATAAGTATAACATGGACTTACCTAAAAGGCAAATCCCTTGAATCTAGGTATGAGTATGTGAAGCATGCTCCATTACGTATCTTATAAATGAACCATAGATGAATCAGTCCTTACTTAAATAATTTCAAAATCAAAGACAAAACTAAGTAAATAGATAATAAAGAGGGGAAAGGAATTAATACACCTCACTGGGTATGTGAACCAATACAAAAACCTAGTGACATCCTATATGTGTGTAATTAGTGATCAAACAATGAGTAACTTAGACTGAGATGATGGCTTGTTCAATCCTCATGTGTGGGTGTATTAATAAATCAATCCATAATTGACTCCATCAATTCCCACCCCTACTTGGTGGATTATACACTTTGAATAACTTGGATTGGATTGATGTCCTGTCCAACCCTCCTATATATGTGGATCAAAAAATCAAGTAGGTTATTACTCTATCATTGCCTAATGATGTGTAGTAGATGCATTTACGACTGAAACTATATGATGTAATTTAAACTATCTAAACTGGCTCTAAGGCCACTCAAAAACTCTAAAATTTAAAATGGCCAAGGGGCCTTTTGGGCACTTGGGAATGTAGTTCAAGGACTAGACAAAAATGCCAACCACTGTAGACATAATAAGGCATCAATATAGTTTGAAACCTAGTTCAAATGGTGTCTAAAGTATATAACATGAAGAATGACATGAAATTTCCATTCTATTTGAGATGATCTAGTACAAAATTGAACATGTGGAAATAATGTGTCATACACATGCCCCCAATTTTGATATCTATGCATATGAATTCTAGACTGAGTTGTAGTAATATATTTCTATGTATATCTAAAAATAAAATGGGAGTGATCATGCCACACATGATGCCCCTAATCTAAGTAAACTAGTATGATTCTATTTAAAATTGAGCATAAATCAGTCTAATATGATAACCTATGACTTAAACTGTGCAAATCTAGACTGTAAATACTATGTCCTTCTAACAAATCTAGATTTTCCTATTTCTATGGCTACTATATAGTAACATGGTTCCTATAATAGTAACACACTATGCTAGTGTCCTTTGTGTCGTGATAGTGTCCTTTATGTTATTTTTGTGCCAAACTATAATTGATCTCTATCTAACTATTTTTCACTATGTTTTCCTGATTCAAAGCTCTATAATTTTGTGTGCGCATGTTGAAAACTATACTTTGAGTTCACTAAGATGCCCTACTCTCTATGATAAACCCCTATGAATTCCTCCTATTTTTAGGGGAGTTATTGTACATGTGTAATAATTATCCTCAAAATAAAATCTCTACATGATATGTTAGGCTCAAAATATATGATATATGCATGATAAATTAATATAATGTATATTTATGACATTGAAATGTAAAATATCCTGAGCATAAGTTGGCAATGCATGATGTATATTATATCTAGCATTCACATGGTTTTCAAGATAGATATAACAATGTAAACATTTGTATGAATATCAAATATAAGTAATAATCTATGTAAAATACCTAGGGGGATGGGGCATGATGTTCATCAAGGCACTCAATAATGAAGGGAATATGCATGAGGTCCCTCATGGTATCAAAAGCTAAGTGTAAGTGTAACAAGTAAGAGACAAGTGTCATAGCCATGATGCATACATGAAGGCATGCATACAAACACATGAGGCACATAAAGTAGGCCAAGGGACCACAATACAAGGGACATGGGCACATGTCACTAAATCTAAGAAATCAATACATACAAGGACATGTTCAAATGTCTACATACACAAACAACAAGCATGTTGGCTTAGATCTACATGGAAGGACATGTTTAAATATCTACATATAGAATCAAGAAGGAACACACAAGGACATGGGTACATGTCCAAAGCATACACATAATGAAATGAATTGGCATATATTCATAGAATAATGGCATATTCAAATTCCCTCAAATATATTTAGAAACAGGGAGACAAAATCAATTATAAACTAAGAAAGCTAGAAATGAAATTATGCATGAACATGTGGTACATATCTATATAAGATCAAATATGTACATAAACTAAGTCTATAGTAGTATTATTCAATTAAAAAATTGAGTAGTATATAATGATCTAACCTAATAAACTAGAATTTGTGTATAGGGTTGCCCCAATAGGTGAATGTATCAATGTTGAATCTGGGTGTCTTTGTATGTGCCCCTAGTGGGTAGATAGTAGTAACTATAGATCAATGTATTGGACCTAAGTCTTGTAATAATATTTGAATGCTTGAAAATAAGTGAAGCATGTATGTATGATGAAACCAACTATACTTAGATAGATAACATATGTGGTACCTGGCAAGTAGAAAGAATGTAAGCATGGATATGCAAACAATCTAAATTTTATGTTTTTTATCAATATTTGATTGTTTTTGTGTTTTGAATATATTATTTTTTATTTTTATTTTTTGATTATATAAGTTATGTACAATCAAACATGAAAATGAAACTATATACAAGGATTAAGGTAAGAGAAGTTATATAAAAATAGAGAGGAACATACTACCTGATGAGTCTCTCAAGAGACTCACAATTAAAGTGGCCTATATCAAATAGAGGAAGAGTGATCATGTGTGATATGTGATGGGGTATCTAGGATATGAGAATTGAATGTACTGAGTGATATGTAGTTGAAACAACATATTAAGTAAGGATATGAATCTATGAAGCTAACTAAACTGGCCTATGAACTATGATGCATTTGGAAACCCATATAGTAGAAGATGATGTAATTGGTGTGGATGTTATTTATTGTAACACTAATTTGTGCATTGGTGGAGAGAAAGACCCTCTATAATATTCAATATGTCTCTAACATATGGGTCTCTCTAATAAATATATTTATGGGAGAGTATGCATATGTGGTATTGATGTAAGAGTAAACCTCACCTACACTAGTGGATCAACTGAAATCTAATGTGTGCCAATAGTATATATGCCTCAACTTGTAATTGGTGGCTATTGTATAAGTGGTTGTGGAATATGTATAGGATACTCATATGGAAGCCCATAAATTATAACCACCTAATTAGCATGTATATACATGAGACATTTGTGCACAGTGGATGGAATGGCTTGAAGTTATTATACCTAAGGCCTACCCAATAATATATCAAATGTGCCTACAATAGGTACTACTATGAATCTAGTGGCCATATGTGCGGTTCCAGCCTATAATGGAAGTATAATCTCCCTAATGGAACTCTATACATGGCCACTAAAGCCATGAATAATTGTATTTGTCTAAGAAATATCCTTCTCTAAATAACCTAAGTGATGTATAAGTGTGACAGTACACATGTTGACACTTGACCCATTGTCAATCATGACACTCTAAATAGAATGATGATCAATGTAGGCTCATACAAAGAGTGGATTAAATATATGTCATCGTTAACTATATCCTTCTCTAAAAAAGTGATAAGATATCTAACTAGCATTGTAGTATGATACACCCCAATAATATTATCTAGAGGATTTGGATCCACTATGAGTCTGATAAGATGTTGTGGTGGTTGTGTCTGATAAGTATAATGAACACCTAAAGTGCTTATTGTCTTATTATCTTTATGTTTTGGAAATGTATTTGAAAATATTTTCAATGCTTTTACTTCCATCGGTTGTGGTCTAGGTTCCTCTATATGAGTGTTGACATCAATTATATTTTCTATCAAACCTTTTATCTTATATCACAAGCTGATGCATTTGTTTATAGTATAGCTTCATGACCTATGATAGTCAAAAAATGAATTGGAATCATAATTACTTGGAAGATGCCTATTCATAATAACCTCTTTGATGGGAGAGAGAGATATGACATTTCATTCCAAGAGTTACTATAGAACCCATGTTGGTGACTAAGGAAGAGTCATAAGATGTCTCCTTAGAAGAGTTGATAGGACCATGTGAGGAGGTGGCTCTGGAGATACATTAACTATTCTTTTTGAATAATTATATTATTTGAATTTTGACTTTACCTTGTATGAGGGCTTATTTAAATACTTGGTAGTTGAATCTAATCCAAGTGTGTATTTTAGTTTGCCCAAGGAGAGAAACTTGACTTCCCATTCTTTTACTTATGGAAAATATCTATGAATGATGGAAACTTCTTAAATAGGATAGCTTCATGCAATGTCAAGAATAAACTCTCATTGAATATGTCTTGGATTTCTCTATCTACCATGGGGCTAGTCATCTTAGCTAATAGAGTTTTATATCACAAGACATATTAAGAAACTAGCTCATTACATTTTTATTTGAGTTGTACAACTTGAGCATTATAAACCTTATCACTAATGTTGATGGAAAAGTGTGACAAAAATATATATGCCAATGGCTTAAATGTTGTGATGGAGTGATTATGAAGATCATAGAACCATTGTAATGTATAGTCCTTTAAAATACAAGGGAACAACTTAATGAGGATCCAATCATTAGATACGTAGTCCAAACATGCTATATGGAAGGCTCTTATATGATGCTCTGGGTCACCTTTACCATCATACAAAGTAAGCTTACATGCCATAAATTTGGATGGCAAAGGAGTTATCACTATATGTTGTGTCAATGGTGTATGTAAAAGAATAGGAGAATCTAAGGCATGAGGTATTCTAGTGGTACCATACTAAGGTTGTAACACCTTGTCCTATATATCATGTATCTCATGCATAAGGCATTATACATTTGTGACAAAGGAATGCATACTAGCTATAGGAGGTGTTACCATTATTGAAGGTTACCAAGTTAGAATAGGTTGTAGAATATAATTTACTGAATATTATATGTACTAATATTGGAATTTGTGTGAGTATAATATTGACCATTATTTTATTTTTTTCTTTATTTCCATTATGGATTATAGAATCTATGCATGATCATGGGTTTGTTCCCAAAGTCTATCTCTAAAACTTTGTAAAATATTATCCTTATTGACTATAATATTTTCATTATCAAGTGGGAGGATTGTGTCTTTATTCCCATATTGTGTCTAATTTTTATCTTGATTTTATTTTTCATGCATAGATGTATTATCATTGAAGTTCACATAATCAGGGTATGAAAGAGTAATTATGGCAGTTGTAACTGGTCATTTGTCCATGGTATAAGCTTGAATGGAAGGAATACGGGTATGCTTAATATTATTACCATTAATCCTAGATATTATTCCTAAATTAAGATATATAACCTTTTGATATGTCATATAGAAAATAAAATTAAATGATGATCCTAAAATAGAATATATAAAATTTGAAAAGCCTAACTGTTGACAATTTTTCCACCATTGATCAAAGTTGCTTATGTGTAGGTTTTCAAAAAGAATTAATTCATGGATTAAAAGTATAAAAATGTATTAAAAACATAATAAAACATTAATCAGGCTAAAATCATTCTTAGGAATAACTCACAACTCCATATTTGATAGAGGTTTCTTTTATTCCTCTAACTAGTTATTTGTAAGCTAGTGAAGGCAATTTTTAGATGCTTAATACATGAAGGTGAAGATGAGTTGGATAAAAAATTAAATAAGTATTATCAATCCCCTATACCCTTAATATTCCATTAAATTTTGTTATGTTATAGTGGCTTAACTTTATGAACAATTGTTAAGAAGAACAAGTGCTCTAAAACCCTTCTTAAACCCTTATTTACTCAGTTTTAAGAAGTATGCTTGCATTTTTTATTAATTTATTGAAAAATGAAGGTTTTTTGAGATATTATGTTTCATATAATATCTTTATACACCTTCATAAATCAAAATTTTATGTAAAATTATTAATAAAGTCAAAGGATCGAGCATTAGGGTTTTAAGTAAGAGAGATAGTCAGAAAAGGTAATTTTTGAGAGGTTTAAGTGATTTTTTTAGCACATCCAATTATTTTAATGATTTTAAGGGTTATTATAGGTCATAATTAAAAATAATTATGTATTTATGCCTCATACAACTCAATAAAATGGTAAAACACAAACCTACAGGCGTTCATAAATAAAATTGGGCAAGTTAGTCAACACCAAAAAGTGCACATTTTGAATTTTTTTTTAAATGAAAACTCTTGAATATAACATGAGGGTATGTTTTTATGTCCTTTAATGTTTAAAATTGGTTTTAATTATATAATATACATGATGAGAGATAAAAATTTAATATACAAGTATGATCATGAAGAAAATGAAGGTTTCTTCACTTTTTGGCTCACAAATGGAATTGGAAATGGGTGTTTTCAGTCCCTAAAATGGAAAAAAATAATTTTAGAGTGAATAATTAATTTATAGGTATAAAAAATGATCATGGAATGAAAACCAATTCAAAATAGGCTCAACTCATTGAAAAACATCTCTAGGTCATCCCTAGGGCAGCATGCAGGCACATTTTTGTGAATTTTTCTTAGGGAGTTTGGTGAAGAATTTTAGAGATTTTAAAATTTTTATAGGTTTTACCCATTTATAAATTTATAAAAATCATATGATTTTTTTTTTCAATACTATAACTCATTTTAGACCCTCTAATCCAAATCAAGGTTTCTTGAGAACAAAAGAGCATATGAGAGCATAAAATGGTGTTTTTTGGAGATGTACATCAATTATTGAGTTTAAATTTTGTTTAAAGGTTTTTAAAAATATGTTTATAATTTTAAAATAATATTTTTTCTCCTCATATATTCTAATTATAAATATCCATCAAGTTTTTATCTCTCATAGTGCATTCAAGAAGCTTGTCAAAGTTGAACAAGATAGGCATATGGAAGAAAAACCAGTTTGAAGAGTTGATATTGTCATCATCAAGTGAACACTTATCAATAATATTTAATGGATAAATAAACATCCAAATTTTCCCCTCTCTCTAATTATGGAACCCCATTTTTGGCTAAATTTATCAAGTTCAAGTCAACAGCAAGAATCTTCAATTGATCCTAGAAAAATGGAGTTCAAAACATGTAAAAGTGGAGAAGTTGAGTTAGAGTTTTGGTCAAGATTTTAGGCCATATTTTATTGAAATATACCCATTTTAATTTAAAAATGAAATATCTCTCTTATTATTCCCCAGTTTGGGCTAAATTTAGAAAATTCATGAGGTAAAACATGCATGCAACTTGCATGCAAGATATCTCAAGTTGAAATACGGGTGTGAAGTCAAGATGAGTCCAGATAATTCAAGATGAAAGTGAATTAAAATAAAGTATAAATTTTCAATAAATTAAATACCAAGAGTATTTACTTGAAAAAAAAAAAAGAGTTAACTAAAGAAGATCAAGTTGCATACAAGATCACAACAAGTTAACTCAAGATTCAAGATGCATGAAGAGCCCTTTGACTTTTCAAACATGAAATAATAGCCTCCCTCTCTCCTAAAATTCCATATTTCATGAAATAGGTTTAAAATTAAATCATACATTTTATTTTAGGTGGAATTAAAAGTGGAAGTTGAAGGTGGAGTTCAAGTTTGAATTAATTTTTTACTTGAAGTAGGAGTGAAATAGGACTTGTATGTGGACTCATCTAGAACTTCTTGTCTTCTCTCTCTTATTCTATTATATATGAATTACATTTTGGAGAAGTATTATGATGATATTATGCATTTATATTATATAAACTCTACCAAAAATTTTACTACCTCACCTTTGAAGCAATAAAGAGCTGAATTTTTCCTCCACCTTCAAACTGTTCATGAAGTGTGTTCTTAATTCATTGATAAAACTTAGTGAATGATTGTCTTTCCTATGTTTATGTTTGAATATATCACCTTTATTCATCAAATTAAAATTTTTTAGGTCATTTAAATTTTCTAATTCTAATTTCTACCTAATTTATAAATCAATTCAACCATTATTCATTCCTTCCAAGCTAATGTGAGTGTTAGTCAAGACCTCTATATGAAATAATTACACAAGATTCATTGTATGAAGATGAATTGAATGTGTGCATGTTATTAATCTTTCAAATTGTTTCCATTATATGCATAATTTACCTTAACAATGGTGCATCACCCCAATTTTTAATTTTTAATTTTGAATTCCATTTTCAAATTTGACATTGTTCCTTCTACCCTTTTTCTAGTCAAGAAATCACATAATTAAATTATTTATATAGAATTAGGTGAGTGTACAAAATATAACCAACCCTTAATATATATATTCTCTCCAATTATAATGTCCCACACCTTGGATAGTTTCTATTGTATCAATGGAAGTGAGAACAAGTGCACATTCTTAGCAAGGGTGCACTTTTGAGTGATAACACTAACACAGCCAAGGGAAATAGGAAAAAAGAGTATATAAACCCTAGTAGCATATAGGGATATGGTTTGGGTATTATTATAAGTAAGTTAAGTTCACAAAATTATTTAAATTTTAAGGACTTAGTGTATGTAAATCCTAGGTTGTTAAAGGGTCTAAGTATAATAAATCAGGCGAGAGATATGTAATAAATATAACCATTGATTTATATAATAATTGGCTTAGTCTAATATTTCAAAATATATTAATAAATGATATAAAAAATTACTTAGATATAAACTAACTAATATGGATGATATGTAGATTGAAAATTGATCTAAGGGTTGATATAAGTGTCATAAATAGAATCTAGGTGATAAAAACCCACCTAGACAGTAACACATTACCTCAGATGTTAATGTATTGCACCAGTGTCCTCCCTATTATGCTAGTGTCCCTTTTGAAAAACATTGTGTGATTTTTTGGGTGCACCTATGGCTGATTCTAATCTAATTTTACCTATGTAGATGAGCCTAGATTCACTATTTGTGCACTATTTTTAATTGATTTGTGAGAAAACCCTAGACTTCAATGTTTTTAGGGTATTTGAAGATCACAAGTATAAAAAATTTGATATTATTTGGGTAGGTTGGATGTCCTAAAAACCCCTCTATGTTTATATTTTATTACATAATAATACCTTGAGAGGGGATCAAGATCGATGTAGTTCTCCCAATCTAAGTGCTAGTGCAAGTACAATTGAATGCTAGTATGAATGTCAACTTGAGTTCTTTAAGTGGGGATTATGAGTAGAAATATATTTAATCTAAGATTAAGATGGTTATATATGATTTTATACATAATTATGGTATAATAGGGATCAATAGAGCTTATTTGTGTATAATACATATGATTACATCTAGTGGATAAAGAGCTAAATGTATTTAGATTGATCTGGTGGTTGTGTGGATTGTGAATAGGTATAGACCAATGTTAGGTGTCTTATTAATTAAAAATATATATATTAGGCTTGAAATTAGTCAAGGGACACTATCATAGTCCCTATTTCATTAGGGTAGTGTGTTAGTGTCCATGTGATATAACCTAGAGCATTAGGGGCCTAAATCCCTAGGGGAAAGTTTAGGACTAATTTTAAGATGTTTAGGGCTGTGTAATACCCAAAAAAAAAAAAGGTAAAAAGAGGCCTTAATATAGGTCTATGACTAAGATAGGGGTAGGGTGGTCTCACACAACACTCATTGTACTCAAGTGACATTTCTTATGACTACAACATATCTGTTGTACCCAACATCCTCTTTTTCTTAAAGATAAATGGGGACCCACTTTTTCATATTTTGGTCTTAATAATTAACCCCTATTTTTCATATGTTTATGAAAATTCTATAAAATATAAGGTATTTCACTTTTGGCAGGATGATATTGGCTTTGTGCTTTCATGAGAATAATTTTTTTATAGAGACTATTCTTCAGTCTTATATTTTTAGGCTAAATATTTTGGCCCTTATACAATTTTTCCTTTTGGGTTTTATGTTTTGGGTGTTCTTGGGCCTATTTTATTTTAGGCTTACTATTTGAAAAGTCTTGTTTTGCAAGGTAAATTATTATGGATATTTTGTCTGAAACAATTCCCCTAAAAGAATTCAGCCTGTAGACTCTTTGCCTTACAGAATTTTGGACTACAAACATTTTATATAAAATAAATCCATGACAAATTATCCCTTTGACCCTACCAAACCTACCCTTTGGGAATTTTTAAATGGCCCTTATCCATATGAAATTACCCTTCGAGGAAATCAAAAGTGCCTTTCCCCCTATGAAGTAGACCTTTCGAATAATTTTTACCATGAAGTAGACCCTTTGAATATTTTTCCACATACCCTTTGGAACCTTTTGAACTATCCCTTCAGCATTTTTGAAAGTTTCCTTTGTCCTTTAAATTATCCCTTTTGCCTTTCCCAAATCAACCCTTTACTCCTTTTGACCAGATCCTTTGAGGCACATGCCCTTTAGGTTTTGTGTAAACAACCTTTCAAGACTTTTTTCTTGAACCCTCTACCCTAGAGGATTTATCTTTCAGGATATCCTTTTTGACCCCTTTGCCCCATGAAAAGTGTCCTTTGGCCTTTTCATTTTTGACCCTTTTGACATAGACATACCCTTTAGGATTTCTATCCCAAGCCTTTTACCCTTTTTTTAAGTGACCATTTACCCCTCAGAATAATCATCATAGCCCTTTTTCCCCACCAAAAAACCCTTCAGACCCAAGGCACATGCCCTTTGAATTTTTTGTAACCTACCCTTCAAGAATTTTGAAATGAACCTTAGATGTACAAAAGTACCCTTCAAGAAACCAAAAGTGCCCTTCAGTCCCTACAAAGTAGACCCTTCAAGACTTTTTTCATGGATAAAATTCCCTATAAAGTGGACCCTTCAGATCAAAATTACCCTTAAAGGAAATTTAAATTTCTCTCTAGACCTTCAAAATAGACCTTTGAGATAACTGCCTTGGGTCTTTTTCCTATATGGAATCTTCAAGGAAATTATTGTATATATTTTGTCTAAAATAATTCTTCCAAAAGAATTAGTCTATGAACGTTAACCCAAAAGCATTTTTTCTGATATAGACCCTAAGTGCCTTATTACTAAGAGTATTACTAGTCTCACCATTTTCCCAAAATAAAAGCAAAAATATTTCCTATCAATACTTTAAAGACCCCTACCAACCTAAGCTAACAAGTTTAAATTATATATGAAAATAAAATCCAAATAAATGTTACACATTTATGTCACACAAACTCATATTTAATGCAATATTATATATATATGATACACCACAATTGAAAATTCATTATTACATTCAAGCTAACTTGCATTCAAAGTCTTATACCTTTCTACAATGATGAAGAGCCCTAGTTCCCACTTCAAGAGTACTATGAGTAAAATAGTGACTAAGCTAGAGCCAAGTTATTTGCACAGCATACATTAGTGCATAAAAGAGAAGCATAGAGTACACAGTAATGGCATCTACATCTAGTATTTTTTGAGGTAAAAATCCACCATCCACAAATTTAATTAAGGACTCCATAGAATTCACAGATATAGTCTTTGATGCCACTATGTTCAGAGATAAGTACCAAAATTATTTAGCACTATGGGATGTCATTGATTCAGTGGAAATATTTTCACTTGAAGATGATATGATAATATTAGATAGGTTTTTTGTTAAAGAATTTTTATCATTCAAATTCCAAATATTGCATTTTGTTATATCTAAGCTAAAATTAATGCCCTACATTGACCTCCTAAGGTACCTATTCTTCTTTGGTAAGATATCATAGGATTCTTTCCTACATCATTCTAGTAATAACATAATGGTCATGTGCATTTTAGGACTAGATTTCCAGAGATATTTATCATTGAGTATACATGATGCCTACTTTGACAAGCACATATTGGTGTAATTTAATATATAGACTTAAACAGAGAATTTATTGTCTTCATGGCTCCTCTTAGACTAGACCATCACATGGAAGGGGAAGAAGATGAAATGATCAATCCTAATTGATAAATTCAGGATGGGATTCACATTGGTATAGATCATCTCAATTGATTATAGGGTATGCCCAACATTCATTTCATTAATTTTGATTGGGTATCATTACTATATATGATGCTTACACATAATGCCACATATGCCCTAGGTGAGATAATAATCCTTCAATTGAGGGAGTGGATTATTCATAAAGATAGGTACCCTATGCCCATAGGAGATTTCTTTATGATGTCATATTTATTAGACACAGTCATGGGTACATGTTACAAAGACCTTGGTGAATTATGGGCTCCAGCCATAGAATGTGAGAAGAACATAATCTATGATCATTACCAGTTCATGCATGTTTATTTATATACCAATCATATGGTAAGGATCTTTGATTATGTCTATCCTCAAGTTTGGCAAGCTATTCATGGCTCACTCATGCCATGAATTGAACAAAATATTGTGAATAACTTGGTGAGGAAAGGGGATTACTTCATTTACCCAAATTTCATTGATATCATGGTTTGGGAAAATAAGGTTAGCCCCCTGTGTCTTCCAAGGTTTGTACTAGATAAGCTAGCTAAATAGGAGATCGCCTTCCAATTATAGAAGATAATTAAAGAAGATTTATCAAGGTAGAAGAAGGCCTTGTATTATGGTCATTTCATAACTATTGGAAATATGGTGTATATAATGAGTAATTATCTTGAGGAAGTAGGTGGAAAACACATAATTTATCCTTTCCCCACACTTGCACATAGATATTGGGATCCACACGGGCTCATCCAAAAGCACATTCATGGATTCAACATCCAATATAGTCATGAGCCTTATGACTATGATTTCTTATTTTTGAATACCAAGTCTAATGAGGAAGTATTAGAAAAGGCATAGATTATTGGGCTATAAGAGGATCATTTGAGAATGATCTAGGATGATCTTTCTATCTCTACCAGGGAGTTGGATAGCAAGAAATAACTCTACAAAGGGTGGCAACATTCCAACCTATGAAGATGATAGTCCAAGGAGAAATCTAAGTACCAAGCTTCTTCCTCCTCCTAAGGACTTCCTTTAAAGTTAAAGTTAAAAAAATAGTGAAAAAATATCTCAAGATACTCAAGCCTAGTTCAACAAGGGGAGGACATGTAGGGGACCCCATTATCCTTGGCTCTGACGAGGAAGAGAAACCACAAGAAGTGCCTATCACAAGTCCCAATTAAGTGACAATTATTATTCCCTAGGTACACACTATCACATTCATTGGGATAGAAACTCTAGAAGTTGCATCATCATCATCTTAAGAATGTCTCATATAAGTAAGGACCCCCTTGGTCTATAAGAGAAAGCCTAGGAATCATATGTTTAGTCCTATAGTGGAGGCATCAAAGGGCTTGTCTACTCAACCTCCACATTTAGAACTAGCTAGGGGAGATGTGGTGATCATCAAAGATATTGAAGATGGTGTAGATGAGGAAGCCAAATTATAGATAGATAAGGCTATGAGCCTCCAAGCAGAGCGTGTGGAGCTTACTCTTCTAGGTACTCAATATTTTGTTAGTTTTCCCTTGTCTTCTATACCCATATTTGGGTAGGCTCCCTATGTGGAATTTCCCACATCTACCCCCTCCATCTTAGCTACTACTATTGATATTTTTATTTTAAATTCCATCCCACTCACCACATAGACCCCTTCTATTCCTAATAGTACCTCCACTATTAGAGACCTCAAGAAGAAGAAAGTGTTTAGGAAGGTGCAAATTGCACTAGCCACTTCATAGCTCCATGTCCACTCTACTCAAATCACCCTTCCACTATCATATATCACTTCCAAAAATGAGAAGAAAAATAAGTACTGGTAGGAGAAGGAAGGAAAAGCCCTAAATGATCACAGTCTACCCACATCCTCAATTTAGAAGAGTAGATTGGTCTATAATTATATGGCCTTCCTTACATGATGTCCTGACTAGGGTCCATAAAAAATAATAAATATATCAATAAAAGGCAAAGGAAGAGGTTATCTTCATAACCTTTGATTAATCCCAATTATATATTTCTCCATGGGTAGTGGATTTGAGAAGCAAAGCTTCTCAATTACCAAACTTCATAGTTATCGAGCTTCCCTTTATTTCTACTTTATTTGATCCTCTAACTATAAGTATTCAAAGGGTGAAGAAGAGGAAATTAGAAGATGAAAAAGGCACTTAGATCATCCTTGAAGAAAGGCTAGAAGTGTTCTCCCTTACTAAAAGTTAGAAAAAATAGCTAGGAGAATCTTTATATGAATAATATCTTGCAAACTTGGCCTAAGCACACAAGGATGCCATAGTTACAATCCACGAGGGCATAAAATTGGCATGAAAAGAGATTGATGTGGAAGTATAAGTATTAGAGTTCAAAGTGGAGTAACATAAGGAGAAAGCCAAGATAGTGCATATCCCTACTAGCATAGAAGCTAAAGTTCAAGAGGTAGATTTGAAATATTATAATTCCTTGGAAGCCATGGAGTTTATGAGGTCCAAGATGGCCCCTCATGTGAGCCAATTCAATCAATTATTTAACTCCTTGGGAGATGACAGTGCAAAGGTAAAGATGTAATTTATTTATATAGACAACTCTATATATAGTCATCTTAACCTTATGACTATGTTAGAAGCATCCAATGCCTTAAATCTAGTAGTCATTCAGCAAGAGGAGGTGAAGGATTGGTTGCAAAAATTTGGGGCCTTATTCCCTAGATAACAGGCACATGAGGCAGATTCTTCAAATTTTTCATGAGTTAAAGTTATCCAAAGTTAAAGACTCCATGGGTAAGTTGATTAGCAAGCTAATTTTTTACAATTTTATCTAGGAAGTGGTTGATTATTTTAAGTAGATCTTGCAAGGTTTGACACTTGAATAAATTGAGTCAAAATTAAGCAAGGATCGAAAAAAGGTCACTAAAGTTGAAATCTTCAAGAGCAAATTTCAAATAACCAAGGATGAGAATGCAAAGCTCATTGGATATACTAAATGAATTCATTGGCCATTGTTGCTAAATTTAAACATTATACAATGATAGCATGCAGAATAAAAAAAGGTCTATGAGGATAATGAGGCAAAGAAGAAGCAAGTTTCAATTATTACAACTACATCTTCAATTTCCACAATGACTTCTACACAAACCAAGTTGCATACAACATTTCGAGTGAGCCTTGATAGGCTAAAATTTTATGCATGTATAATTTTGTAACAAATAATGTACTTAGAGTTTCCTTATATTTTGAGTGGATAATTATAAAAATTGACACTATTTTGTGTACATGCATACATTGCATAATTTTGTAAAAGTTAATTTATTTACTTTTAGCTTATATGGTTTTAGACTATAGTTATAACTACATGTTCTAACTAACACTTATAACCACCTTGGATGATCTTGGAGGATGAGGCAACCCCTTCCCCAAGTCTATATATACAATTGTAACTCTACCTAGTTTTTTAGGTCAGAAGATTTTGGAATACAGAGTAATGAGACAATTTGATCATCAATAAAGTGTTTTCTTTCCAATTTCATGCAATTTGTTGTTATTTACATGGTTATATGTTTTCAATAATCTTTAGTGTGCTACAAATATGAGTATATTCTTGATTTCTTGATTGATATATTAATCCTAAACATGTAATATCTATTGAAAGATTAGCGAATATTTTGATTGATTTAGTCAAGTTAATTGAATCATATTTATGAATGTGTATTAATGCTTTCTTTACTTTAGTTTTATGTGTGTACAATAACTACCTCAAATAATTCATTTTCTGTTAGGAACCCATGGAAGCACCATTGATTACCATATACAAGCAACATAAGATGCAAAATTAAACTAGAAGTAACAAGTAACTAGAAACCAGAAACAACACAGAATATGAGAGACAATACACAACTTGTATTAATACTCATCCAGAAAAGAATACAATAAAGAAGATGCCACTTCTTCTTCACACCTCTCAGAGGCTTCCCATACCTCAAGTGTACAGTAATTCTTTCCTCAAAGCTCTCTCTCTTACGGTCCCAACACACAACTCAAACACAGAGTTGGTGTTCACCTCCAACCAGTTAGTATTCACTACTGCCAATACACCAGTGCTCCACGCACTCCACAAGTGCTCCACGCACTCCAAGTACTCAATGTACTTCAATTAGATCTCCCCTAAACTTGCAACAACCTGAAACTCAAATGATCTTACTTATGGAAGGAACTACCTTGCCTTCTTCTTTGCTCTCCAACTGAGTACACACCATAATCCAAGTAGATCCCACCTGATCCTGCTCCCTGTTGTGTTGTTATCACCTTGATTCTACTACCACCTACAGATCAACCTGGTTTTTCACACCTGCAAACCTTAGACCTTACACACACCTACACATGTAGATCAATGATCTTACTTACCATGTAGATCTCCAAATGTGGCCTTGCACACCTGCTAACCAAGATCCTACATACATGAAGAATCCTTATGATTCTCCAAACCAGCACCCACACTTGGCACTGAGGCACTAGGAGGAACACACCTTGCTCTCTTCACACATAGAAGGAGCTAATATTTGCTCTCTTACTCTCTAGCACAAATTACAATACAGCCCATGAGTCTATTATATAGATCCCATGCATACAATATTTAGACATCTAATTACAATAATTATATCCGCAGCTCCTAGTCTATAATCGGCTCTTAACATGCAAACACTCAGTTTGTTAACAAACTATTCGTGCAACCGATAGTTCTAGAACCACACAGGTGACTAACGTCGGTCCCTGTCAGGCTAGAGATGACCGACATCGGCCAATACCTGACTGATGTTGGTTGTCTTTCCCACTGTATATGACCGACGTCGGCTGATCAGACTGACGTCGGTTTCCCTGCAACTTACCAACCTCTCAACAACCTCCTCCATGTCTACAACAGTGAAGCTTTTAGCTCCACAACCTAACATTTTCCCAAGCCATAATCTCCTAATTAAGAGTGTGAAATAGTTGACCTAAAGGGAACAACCTTTGTATGAGGCATGTGAATTCCATACATTTTTTTTACCTTAGACTTTATAGCCTTATCTAATTATATGTGTGTTATTGCTTCTAGCAATAGGCATAAGTTTTTAGAAAGCATAGGTCCATTCAAAAACTAACCATGGTAGTGATTCCTAAGAACCATAGAGCCTTTTTTTAACCTGACTTTACCCTCTCTTTTTTGATTTTGTTATTAAGACTTACCCACTTTAGATTAGAAACCAGCCACCCATCCAACTCATGTAGAGATTCACTCTATTGGAATGCCACACCTCCATCCAAAAAACCTTAGCAATAACCTGCATGCCCTACCCCTATTCCATCAATTGGTTAAAATACACTGCATACCTATAACTCATTCCCTATAATGGATTTTACCTCCATTGAGATCTTATAATGTTAGAGACTACCTTGTTTGACTATGATGTGTATAAAATCTGCATCAACACTATTCCACTAGTGATAGAAGGAGGTCCTTGAACCCCCTAATAATAGAGGTTGTTCTTTACATATTTTTTTACTGGAGTCACCTAGGAGAATGACTAGATCTAATTCCCATGCTATTTTATTAGCATCACCCTTGATAAGTCATAGGAGACCTAGAGTTATGCCAACAGCTCTAGTTTAGAACAATCTACCACCTATAAGGAATTTTTTTCTCTTTTAATCAACCAATGGATCAATAATATCCCTAATTAGTTTGATCTATTATCACCATCCTAAGAGACATGTATGATTTGCCTATGAATCTTGAAAAGTACATGTCATCCTTTTCTCCTTCAAGACCAAGGATAGTTGAAGAGCATATTAAATCTATTAAAGCTAATTTAAGGTTAATGAATGTAGTTGATGAAGATGTTTCATATTAATTATTCCCTTTTACTTTAATATATGATACTTATGATTGGTATTTAAATCTAACAAAAAAATCCATCACCAATTTGGAACAATGTCAAAAAGCTTTTCTTGCACAATTTGGACAGGTCACCAATCTTGGATTGGTTTATTAGCACTTTACCAATATGAAAATGGAGTCCAATGATCCCATCCATGATTTCAACATAATATGGTAGAATATATATAACTGGTTGACCCTGAGGTATAAACCAAAATTAACATTAGCATTAGAGATGTACAAGAATGCCTTGGACCCTATCACCATCGTGTTCCTAAGAAGAGCACTTACTGCCAATACTTTGGCATTAACATTCAAAAAAGCTATTATCATTGATAGGCATCTTAACCCATAGACTCTTGGGGTACCTAACATCAATAATTGATTTTTAGTGCTCAGTCTAATACCACACATAAAGTAGAATGTTATAGCATATAATCAAAATCAATTATACACACTGCCTCCATTGACATAGATGACATAGCCAAATTTTAGCTACTTAAACAATCATGTGATAGGAAATAGTTACCAATATAACCAACACATATCTATACTTCCCATGGCCATCCTATAAGGTATAAATTCCATAAATGCTAAATTAGATTCTATTCAAAATATGGTCCAAAAGTTTAATAATGATTTCCTCAATATGTAACAAAAGATGGGAAGCACCAATGCCCCAACTAGTAACCAGATCACTAGATTTTAGAGATATAACAAACCATTCAATAGGCCTACAAACAACATGGATCATCCCAACAAGCTTCTAAAAATCAACATAGCTAAAATATCTCTCCACAATTGGTGTAGGATACAAAATACACCCCAACATGGTGTGCTCAATTACATTGAGTTCTTTACAACATTCAATATCTTTTAAAGGGAATTAACTAGATAGGATCAGATGAATAATCTACCAAAATCTCATCAGGATCCTAGATCTTCTAGCACAGCCTTATTCTTTGAAATACATGAGCTTCCCTTCCTAGGTGAAGATGATAATGAACCAAAAGACAATACAAATGAATTTTATGCTTTCCAATAGTTTTAGAGAGGTGCATACAACTTAAAGAACAAATAGCCACTTACCACCTTGACTCCTCCAAATACCATGGCAATTCCTCTAAATCCTAATGCAAATAACAATCCACCCCCTCCAAAGGGGAATGATCAGTCACCAAGCAAGGGAGAACTAAGTAAAAGAGGATACAACATCATGAAAGATATGAATAAAATTAAGGCAAATATAACTCTTCATGAGTTGGCTTAGATCACTGAACAAAAGGAACTGTTATGGATGTCCATTACTAGAAAGGCCCCTATGGAAAGAAATAGAGTGACTATGGACAAAGTGAAAGTTATTGATGCCAATGTTATCTATAAGAACAAGCCTGAAGTGTCACCATTTTTGTTGACTATCAAATCATTTAGTAAGAACATTTATAATTATTTGGTTGATTCTAGAGCATTTACAACTATCATACCTACCTCTATATGTAATAAGTTTGGTCTCACTCCAAGTCCTTCAAAGAGATCAGTCTCTCAACTAGACAAAATGGTGGTATCATTAGTTATAGAACTTAATAACATATGCATTTAAGTAGCATTTAAACCAAAATTTTAGATGACCATCGATATTCTAGTATGATGGTCTGGTATGCATTTAAGCTAGTGATTGATTAATGAATAACTTAGACTAAGTTAAGTGGATTACGTAATCCCCATGTGTGGGTGGATAAATAACTCAATTTGTCCTTAACTCCATCATTTCCTACCCCTAGCTGGTAGATCAATACTTATGAATAGCTTGATTGGACTGATGGTATGTCCAACCCTCTCATGTAGGTGGCTCAATAACTCAAGTAGACTATGGCTCCATCATTTCCTACCCATGTATAGTAGATGCATCTATAATTATATTTCATAGTGTAATTGAAGATGTGTAACTATAATTAGAATTGTGTATGTCATTTGTATGGCCTCTCAAGAAATCCTAAATGAAAATTAGCTAAGGAGCCACTCGAGTATGTGGTTAAATAAATACTTGATAATGCCATCCATTATAGATGGAGTGAGGCATCAAATTTGGATTATGCTAGTGTGAATGGTATCTAAATTATGCTGGTGAAAATGGTGTCTAGATAAAAAACATATATAATGACATAAATTTTGCCATTCCTTCTAATTAACTAGATCAAAAGTGAGTATATGGAAATAATGTGTCATTTGCATGTCCCCAAATTTAATATCTATGCCTATGGATTATGGATTGAGTTGTAATAATTTGTATCTGAGTATCTAAAATTGAAATAGGAATGATCATGTCATGCATGATTACCCCAATCTAATCAAATTGGTATGAATCTATGTTAAGCTAAGTAAAAACTAGTAATTTATAATGGAACATGTGTAAACTTGGACTATACCTACTATACTTTTCTATCCAATCTATAATTTATTAGAATTGAGGCTACTAAAAAGTATCACCATGTATGGATAGTAACACTGGTGTTATTAGTGTCCCACTTTGGGTACTAATGTCCATTTGTATTGATTTTTTGTTCAATAAAAACTACTCTCTATGTGACTATTTCCCACTTTGTTTTCTTGTAATTGATTTTTTTATTTTGTGCCTATGTGCTGAAAATTTACTCTAAGTACATTCATATCTCCTCACTGGATGTAAATATATATATCTCCTCACTAGATGTAAATATCTAGATCTCCTCACTGGATGTAAAGAAGGTAGGTTGATCAACATAGCTATAATCATTTGCCTTAAAATTTCACTTGAAATTCTATTTGATCTTTGAGTTTCATTGGAATCAGGAGTTATAGGTGCAACATGTGTGTGGGTGGATAAATAACATAAGAAATTTATGACTAGGTGAAGATGCATAAACATGATTGACATAAGTGTGCCCTAGAGACTTTTATTTTGTAATCTAATTTTCCAATACTATAATATTTTCATGTAATATCTAATTTTGATTTTTTAATTCTAAAATTAGTTTGCTCATACTAATAATTTCATCCCTTAGAGTCTCACAAGCACAAACCCTAGTTTTTTTTATTAAACGTGCAAACACACATCCTAAATGGGAGATATGGTAAGGGAAGGGTTTTAAGGATGAATAGACTAAGTATAGACATTTGAAATAGTAGTATAGGATACTTTACCTCTTAGAGAAGTGATAGTATGGACCTAGTTATAGGGAAAGTATCTATCATCCTCTTAGATATGCGGAGGAGGAAAAGAAACTTCTTTATCCATGAAATTTGGCAATGCAACTTGGAAGAGGGTTGTTAGGGTAGAACATATCAAGTTTAAAAACCCTAACATAGCCACTAAAAATAGTAAACAAAAGGATTTAAACCCTAATATTATTTAGGGTTAGGGTTTGGGTATTATTTAAAGTAAGTCAGGTTCCCCAAATGACTTAACTTTTTTAAGTGTTATGGATTTTAAGCCCTAGGTTGTTAAAGGGGCTGAGTACAATAAATTAAGTAGTAAATAAGTAATAAATATGACCACTAATTTTTAATAAAATTGGCTATTTTGACCTTTCTAAAAATAAAAATAAATAATGTAAATAATTATTTAGCTAGAAACTGACGAAGATGGAAGATATAGAGGTTAAAAATTAGGACAAGAACTTATCTAAGTATCACGAATAGGATCCAAGTGTTAGAACCCTTTCTAGATAGTATTTCCTTAACTAGAAAGTAGTTATAATGGTGATAGTGTCCTCTTTTTGGTTCTAGTGTACTTTGCATATAAATACTTTGAGATTATGGGTGTTCCTGTGTTAGAGTCTGCCAAACCTATTCCTATGCACACAAGTTTTGATTCCCTATCAATGACCTATTTTGATTGATTTTTCATGTAAACCTTAGACCTTTATGTTGTTATGGCATCCATTTGGTAAAAATAGCATAGTGTGATGTTAGCGGGGTAGGATAGATATCCTCTACACCCTCTTGCGATGATATTGTCTTACATACCAATACTCTGAGGATGGATCAAGCCTGATGTAGTTATCCCCACCTAAGTCCTAGTGCAAGTACAAGTGAAACTAGTATGAATGTTTGTTTGAGTGTTTTGAGTGATTTTGGAGACTAAAAATATATGTATTATGAGTTTGGGATGGATGCAGATGATTGTATGTAGAATTAGGTCAAAATAGGGATTGATAACCTTGATTGTGTACAACTTTCTTTGAGCTAGTTTGTGTTATTTACATCCAATTTCCATCTAGTAAATGAAGGGCTAAAAGTCATGTATATATGTTCTTCCAGTGCTTGTGTGAGTCTTAAAAGAGGTCTAGGCTGGCCTTAGGTGGTTTTTGATTAGAAAATATATTTATTGGTGATAAAAGGTTGGAAAAGGACAATAATACCCAAATTGGGACACTAATGCCATTAGTACTACTCTCCAATTTGTGGTGCTAATGTTTAGGTGGTAGAACCTAAGGCACTAGGGGCTAGGATGTTAAAGTGACAGTTTGGGACTACTTTAGGGATGTTTAGGGATGTGTGTGGCCCATATAAAGGTTATATAAGTGTCAAAATAGGCCCTAAGATAGGTCTAAAGATAAGTTTTGGATAGGTGGTCTCAAGTAACACTTTTAGCACTCAAGTGACATTTTAGATGACTAAAACTTACTTAGGTGTCTTTTTGGTCATTGAGAAAGATAACACCATATTCATGAGGATGTGAGGATATGTTTATCTTCCACCTATATAATGTACCTACCTATGTACTTTTTGGCCAATGTTCATGAATACAAGTTTTGTTTGTGAAAACAAGCTTCTTCCTTTTAAATTGTTTTTATATTTCACTACTCCATATAGGTTTTCTTCATGAATTATATATTATCCATTAAATCCTCGAGTGTGTCCCACTCTAACATTATCTCATGGTTAACCATCATATTTCTTATCTTAGAGATCCCTATATATAAAAATCAGCCAATATTAATTTACCAAGTGATATTTAATTGATCAATAAGTATTCAACCTCCTTATGTTTGAGACTTGGATTGATTTTATCTATCACTATAGACACATAAATTAACATTTAATCTAAAATAGTGGACTTGTGACCACCCTTTTACACACTTATCTCATGCCTTATTTCATGCCTTTTGACCACTTTCCTTCAATTTTCACGTGGATGACCCATTCCTATAAGCAAACCAATGATCCCAGAATTTCCCTATTCCTCATGAAAAATAACTCAATCTATCCAAAAACTATTCCATATCCCACAAGTTTATAAATCCCCATCCAAAATAATTCCCTATTGAACACTATAAATATACATTCTAAGTCATTTTTCACACAAGAACCATCCATATTAAAAAGCACCAGATATATAATTGTACATTGAGAGTAAATTCCCTAGTTCTATCAATTATAACTATATATATCCCTAATAGCCCTGAGCTAAAGTTATAACATGATTCTAAGGTCATAAGTCATAGTTTAATCACTTAATCATACTAAGATTACACCAACATTTATCATTTTTCACCTGTATTTCACACACACCGCCATATCATGGGAAAACTACATGGAGTTTAATCCCTCTTCATATTATTTATATGTAGGAAATACTCAACATAAGGGGTGTTGAGGTATATCATAACTTTAACCACTAACCCTTTTTTACTTCATGAGTATATGTGTTCTCTTGGTCTATTAAGCTAGGATTACAAGTGAAGGATAATAGATACAATTATTTTTTGTGATAGATCAAAGACTTATACATAGTCAATGGAACATATAGGTGAAGGAAAACTATCATAAAAACTCATAATGCTATCATCTACATGACACTGGCATTCCTTAAGGACAACAATGCCTCGTGCCCCTATCTAGAGACAATGCTCTTGTCTAGAGATCCTAAAAAACCCCATTTCAAGTCCATAGTTAGTTAACACAATCACATAGGTTCTTTTGTAGTCTCATTCATAGTCCTACATTTTGGTTATTCAACTAATTTTTTTCTTTGGTACCTTCCTCTTTTAACATATATCCAAATATAGTAAATTCCAAATCAACTTGTGTTATTTATTGTACATTTGTAGCATTATAATTTTACGCATTATTTCATCTTATGTAAGAAATTTACTCACTTATTTTGTAAAATATGATAAAATATATTTGTGAACCCTTTTTTATTTATCAAATATTTCAAGCCCTAGTCTTGTCCCTTGGGTTTCCCCCTGGCATTTCAATTTAAATTTTGATTTCCTTATCATGTTTTAGTGTTTGATATCATTTGTATGTATCTCTCCTCTTGTTCTGATTTAAGTTTTTGGTATGGATAAAAAATAATTTATTCCTCCTCCTAAACCTCAAAATGGTGATACTTACTTTCCTTATAACTAGTTCCATGTTATCATTACTCCAAGGGGTAAGGTGACCCATCATATAGTGAAAAAATAAGATAACTAAACTATCCCTATTTAACCCCCTCCACCTCTCACATCTCCTCTCAAGGGTGTATTTATGCATATTGAATCATAATTACTTAGGTTTTTTTCTTGTGAATCCCTTAAGGATAAAATAAGCATTTTTATAAGGTCAATAGAAGAGTTGAAAAATCAAAATCAGTATTTTAATTTCACATCATTGGAAAATTAGATCCCATTTGCAAAGAACCCAAAAAGTGCTAGTGTTAATCATGTATTTACATCTTCATGTAGCAATATTTTGACTAACAAGACTTCATATCAAAATTTAAACCTATAATATAATATATATATACAATTAGTGGTTCATAAAATATGCAATAAGTTAATAAGAGATCAAGTGAGATTCTAAGAGAAATGCTTATATATAAGCTGATAAAACTACCTCGTATACATCCTCTAAGGAGATAAAAATATTTTTATGCATATCATATAATGCATGGGCATAATATAGATATTTTTTTAACTTTTAATAATAAAATACAAACTATTCTTTATAGTGGTGATCCTATAGCACATACATCGATCAATCAACCCATAGTGGAATAAATGCAATAAGAACAAGTGGAAAAATAAAAATTAGTACAAAAAGGAACAAATACACAAGAATGGATACCAAAAGATAATTCATAACAAAAAAAGATTAAAAATACAAAATTAGAGGAAGCAAGATTACAAAAAGAACATGAAAAAGGAATAGTTTGAAAAGCAAAGGTTACAAAACTTATAGCAACAAAAAGAGCAAGAACAAAAGTTGTAAAAATAGGTTCAACCTAAGCAAGAAATTCTGTTTAAGAAAGGGTTTATAAAAAAAGAGTCTCCAAAGCAAGAGATGCCTACAAAATTAAATGTTACAAGTTTGTTTTCAAAGGGTTCAACACAAAATCATTCATCATTTCTAAATCCTTTGATTCTTGACCCTCTCATAGATGGAAATCAATGTAGCATTGTTATATTTAATAACACTATTGAAATGAATTTTTATTGCATGACACTCTTATAATTTCTTGTATATGATAAGTAACACTTGAGTAATACTATTGTATCTAAATCATTTATCATATCCATTGAGATAATTTTGATGGGTTGGTCCAAAACCATGTTCAGTGGTATTTAATGTATGTCCTAGTTTGTCCCATTGTGGATGAAAGTAATAGGGGAAAAAATGGATAAAGATCATAACCATGTCACTTTTGAATATGAAACTACCATGATTATAGTTTCAAGAGAAGATGGAATTTCCTTAAATAAAGAACAAAAAATAGAAAGCATGTCTTCAGCTAGTATACAAACAAATACATGTAATGGAATAATAGTAAAGGCACATGATCCAGTACATATTGCACAAGATAAATCATAATATTTAATCCCTTAGTATCGGGTAGTTAGTTTTATATATCCAGATACTTCATAGTGTCATGATCCTTTCCATTTGTGAGAGGTCATCCTTCATATGCTAGACATCATAAAAATTAATGGTAAATATCTTAAGGGAGTCATTGGTTAATTTATTCCTTCTCGTGTTTTCATATATTTAAAAAATATAAAAAAAATAAATATTCCATAAAATTTTAAAACTAGGACCTATGCATGCTTATTTTTAGTTCATTTTCATCAATTAATTTGTGTAAAATTATTTAATCATTATTTATATCAAGTTTCATATCACCTATGCTTCACAAGTTATCATGAGTTAATGTAGAGCATACAAGTTCCCATTTACAGAACTAGTTTCAAGTTAGTTCACTATCTCAAACTCTAAAACTATAAATAGACAAAAGTGCCATTTTCAAATAGGAGTTCCCTACATTGTTTTTCTATCCCACCAACCCTATCCTATTGAACACAAGCTATCAATTCTCATATATAACCAAGACATAGGCCTCTTACAATTAGGATCATCTTATACACAAGTTATATCCTTATTTGGCTATCCTTTATTGTTTATATCTCAGTTCACTACATTGTGAAAAAATTATTGATATTGTTATCACATTGGTTACCTAATTTATTGAATATATTAGTGTTAAAAATGGCTTATGTTAATCAATTATATGTATCCATGCATATTTTTCATGTTTGTTTCCTACTTCATATTTTATGTGTATTCTTTATTTTGTCTTGTGTACATCTAAATGTGTTCTTATACATGGCTCAAAGCCTTCATTTTATGTCTTTATGTATGTGACATTTGAGCATGTCCCTTTTATGTGGCCTCTTTGCCTTCTATTATGTGTTTTGTGTGTTTTTTATGTACTCTTTGTGTGTGTGTGTGTGTGTGTCATGACTATGACACTTGTTTACTCCATTTTCTCAATTCTTGATAACATGATAGACATCATACATCTTCTCATCCTTTTGATGGCATGCTTAATATCATTAATACCTCCCTAAGTAGTTATATTTAACTTTCAGTACTCAGTTTTGGTTACTTATTTGCATGCCTAAATACTAACATTTTTATAGATAATGTTGGTATGTATGTTTTCTTCTACATGCATCTTACATTATAATTTTTTGCTCAATTTACATAGGATGATGCCATGATTATCCATGTTATCATTACTACTTATATTTACATGTTTTCATAACATCTATTGCATAATTTTTTTCTTTTAAACTAATTTATTGCATATGTTTCACAACTCACCTCAAAAGAGGGGGCATAGACAATGGTTTATCTCAGATACTAGGCTTCTACAGTGTATAACTTAATCAATAAATCATAGGTATTACACAGTTGGTCAAGTTACATACTCAAAAAGTAATTTTGGATAGAATCACTCCATTTAGACAAGGGCATAGCCTATTCACGTCCCAAATAGTGTGAAATTATCTTGGTAGGTACAAAATAATTATTTCTAGAAATTATTAGAGTCACAAGTAGTACAAAATAGTTAGCAATGAGTCCCAGTCATAATTTTCATAAAATACTCAAGTTTGTCTCAAAATTTCTTAGTTTTAGGGCATCATGTGTGACATGTGTTCTATATTATCACAATGGTTATTTCTAAGATTTTTTAATTGTTATTACTCAGTTTCCTAATTTGTATACACCAAATATCATATTGGGGGCATGTGCACAACATATGACTAATTCCTTATTTAATTTTGCACTAGTTTTGCAGATGGAATGGTGATCCATGTCATTATCCACATTTTTTACACTAGACTAGATCATCCTATCTTTTTACACTATTTTTTTATCATATTTGCATCTGAAATGAGCCTTATTCCATGTACCATGGTTGGTTAACTTTTTCCACTAGTTTTTGCCGTAATTTTGTACCAAAATAATCTTTTGGAGTTCATACAGGGATTCCAAAACTACTTCACCAATTTTGGTATGTAATGATGAAGTTAAGCATACCTTAATTTCTCAAGTACACTCACCTTTCAATGAAGATTGGGGCATGCACAATCTAATCCAAGTTATTCAATGAATATTAAATCTTTAAGCGTTCTACCCTCTACAATCACTAGTGTTTTTTTTCCATAGGAAACAAATGGTTCATGTACCCAAGAAAGTATATTCATTCCTTGTTATTACATATATGAGTTTCTTATTTTCTACTTTCATATTTACATCTTGAGTAAGGAATAATTTATACATATTTCCTTATAAGTTTATGTGAAACATAGTTCAATGTTGTGGCCTACATTTAATATTGTGCTTCATAGGTAAGTTTAGGTATGATTTTTTCATTTTACTCTAGTACTTTCACTTTTTTACATTACTAGAATCAAATGGGGGAAACGTATACACATAAATTAGCATATAAGCAAAAATAGTGCACTTGTGACCACCCTTTTTACACACTTATTTCATGCCTTATTCCATGGCCTTTTGACCACTTTCCTTAATTTTCCATGTGGATGACTCATTCCTATAAGAAAACCATAAAATACCTCAAGTCTATCCACATATTTTTTCATACTTCTAAATCAACACCTTTTGCTCTTAGGATAACAATGGACCATTTAGACAACAACATTCCTAGGTATTGTCCAATTCTACCACTCTTGTCTTCCCTCCAAATAATAGATAATTATTCAAGTTCAAATTCATGTAATGGGTCATCCTCTAATCTTAGTAAGCCCCATCATAAATAATTTTATATTAATCACTACAAATACACATTTAAAGTCATTTTTCACACAAGAGGATTTCATATTGAGAAATACCAATATTTTAATTAGAAAATGAGATAAAAATTCCCATTTCTTCAAATTTTGATTACATATAGCCCTAGTAGCCTTGAGCTAAAATATGAATAAACTTATAAGGTCACAAGTCATAGTTGAAGCACTTAATCACACTAAGATTACACCAAAATTTAACACTTTGCACTAGTATTTCACACACACCATTGTAGCATGGAAAAACTACATGGAGTTTGATCCCTCTTTAGAATATTGGTATGTAGGCAGCACTCAACATAGGGAGTGTTGAGGTCAAACAAAAATTCAATTGCTTACCCTTTTTTACCCTGTGATTTCATTTGTCCTCTTGATCTATTGATCTAGGGCTACAAGTAAAGGAGAAGATATACTATTATTTTCATGATGAATCTAAGGATCTTACATAGTCAACAAAACATATAGGTGAAGGCAAACCTATCACAAAAAATGCAAAAATTTATCATCTATAGGACACCAACACTCTCTAAGGATAAAAACACCTCATGCCCCTATCCAAATACAATGATCTTGTTTGGAGATAATTAAAATCCCTATTTTGGATCTACAGTCAATCAACACAGTCACATAGCCTATTTTCTAGTCTCAAACATAGTCTTACATTCTAGGTTTCTAGATAAGTTGTATTTCTTTGGTACCTTCCTCTTCTAGCATATTTATAAATATAATAAGTTCTAAATTAGTTTGTGTCATTTATTACATGTACATAATATTATAATTTTACACAATAGTTTATCTTATTTAAGTAATTAATTCACTTAGTTTTTTAAATTTGATAAAACAATCATTAACTTAATAAGGGGCCTGCACATTAAGACTACAAACTATATATCACTTCAAGTCTTATTTCATCATCATCTTGTACAAAAAGAGGGTTTAAGATAATACTCTTGTACTTTCATTTTATTTTCCTAGGGATTGAAGGTAGAGCCTTTATCTCAATTATAATTCATTCACATACACAAGAGAACTACATTGACTCCAATTCTAAGCATGCAAGATGTGTAGCTCAAACTCCTCTAGGGGTATCCCAAGTAAACTAACCATGCACACACTCTTTTTATTATTACTTTTGAGGGAAAGGCCAAGGAGTGAAAAAGAATAAAAACTAACACATTCTTCCCAACAACTATGCAAAATGATCACACATTCTTACATAGCACAGCCTGCACACTAATTATAAAATTATAGAATCTAAAAAATAGTAGAGAACACATCAACAAAAATTTATAAATTTGAAAATAATAGGTGGTAAACATTCATCAACATGTTGATTCTATCTCATAGGGATTTTACATAATGTTTATTATGTCCCAATTATAGATGATAGTCATATTTGGATAATATAATGCAATGTGTCCTAGTTCATAACAACTGTAGCACTCAATATATCTTGAAGGAAACTTAGCATATCTTACCTTAAATGGATAATGTTTTGTAAAATCTCCCACATCATGATAGTTGAAACACTCAACCTTGCTTACACATTTTGACTTATTACCCCCATCATAGTTCTAAGAAAATTCATTCTTAATAGGTCTTCTAAATTCTATAGCTTTATGCCCAAACTGATTACAAGTATAGCAGTAAACATTAAAATTTCCATACCTCATGGAATTTGGTTGTCTAATCTTATTTATCTTCATGCTACCAGTACTTTCATTCCTTGTTTGACAATTTGTCTTCAAAAGATGATTGTCCTTGTTCACATTAGTCTTCATCTTGTCTTGAGTTGTAGTCTTTGGTTCTTCTTTGCATCCAAGACTAGTCTTATCACTTGCATGTTTTTTATCATTTAGAATGTTGTCTAGATCACTTGAGATATTTTCAAATCTCACAAATGACATAACCTTACTAGATACCTTGTCTAACTTAGATTTTAATGACTCATTTTCAATTACATACCTTGCACATTCATCTTCTTTATATTTTAAGATTGAAGACAAGATTTACAATTGACAACAGAGATGTTTGACAATATCTTCATGATCTTTAACATCTTCATCCATTCTTCCTAAAATGAACTAAATTGATCCTCAAATTCCTTGAGTTTAGATTTCATTTTCATATTGATCTTTTTCTCAATCTTCAGTTCTTAATGAGTATTAGTCATTGTAGTCTCATATTCCACCTCATCTTCATCATCATCTAAATCACTCTAAGTAGACACCTTTTGATGTGAGCAACTTCCTTCCTCAACCATGAATAGAACTTCATTTTTAGCAAAACCACTATCTTCATGATCATATTCTAATTCATTGTTTTCACTCTCATTTGATGAGTCGTAATCTTATTTAGTGTATAGACTCTTCTTGTCCTTAAAGTACTCTTTATTATCAAACCTTCTGAATCCCTTTTTCCTTTTATCAAACCTAAAAAATATATTGCCATCATCATGACCTTGATCATGTTCTTCATCATCATCCTTCTTATACATATGAGGGCACTTATTAGCAAAATGTCTTATCTTATCATAATTGAAGAATTTGAGGGGTAGCTTACCTTTATACTTGCTTGAACCTATTCTAAATTTCCTTGAAATCAAAGTAATTAGTTCATCCTCATCTATATCAAAACTATCATCCTCCTTGAGATTATTACCTTGGAAATTCTTCTTTGTCTTCATTTTAGTCTTGAAATTTGCTTCCTTCTTTGGTGTTATATCATCATTCTTCCTCATCTCATAGGCAGTAAGGGTGCCATACAATTGATCCATCTTCAACTGAGTAAATTCATTACTCTCTTCTATAGCATATACTTTCAAATCAAACTTGGGGGATAGAGACATTAACACCTTTTGAACAACATTAGTCTCTTCAAGATTCTCTCCAAGACCTCTAATGATGCTAATAGGCTCATCAAATTTCTATAGAAAGGATGCCATAGTATTTTCTTCATTCATCTTGAGACTTTTAAATTTCCTTCTATGACTCTACAACTTAGCAAGTTTAACCTTTAAATCTCCTTCAAAAATAGTCTTCAATTTATCCCATATTTCCTTGGTAGATTTGCAATGAATTAATTTGGTGAATTTAGTTTTTGTAAGACTATAAGTGATGGCATTCATTTCCTTAGAGTTTTTCCCAAATAGCTTATTGTATACAACACTAGATGGAGGAATAGCAGGAGCAAGATAACCATCCAAAATTGATTTCCATACATCAAACCTTAGGGACATAATGTATGTCTTCATCTTAGTACCCCAAAATGAATAATTGGATCCATTAAACATCAGTTCTTGCTTAGTAGAGAAACCACCTTGCATATTATGACTAGCCATTGTAACATGGATCACCTTCAAGTTGTTAAGCTTTTACCAAAGGACCTACTCTAATACCAATTGTTAGAGGTATAATCCACTGAGAGGGAGGGTGAATCACTGGCAGAAAAATAATTTGATTTAATTTATTTTCCAAACCCTTACAAATACTTAAGCATTCAACATAATCATTCATGAAGCATACAGATCATTCATAGTAGTGAATAATAAATATAATGCAAGATCACATACAAAACATAAGGTCTATGTGGGAAACCCTCTTGGGGAATGAAACCCACTCTCAAGCCTACAAACACATGGACTACTATCCTATATAATGATCATAAAAAAGAGACTAATCAAGTCCTTATGATTAAGAATGTTTGGTTAAGTCTATCTGACCTACAACCTTGATCAAGTCTAGATCAAAGGTCTTTAGTGAAACCCTATTTCACAAGGAGAAAATTCCCCTAAAGAAGATCAAGTCATTTAGACCCTCCTTAAGAAGAACACTACCACCTTAGAACTAATGTCTGTAACACCTGATGATGGACCTCTTTATTATTTGACCCCTGCATAATCTCTCTCTTTCTCAAACAAGCCTCTCACCTAGGCATGCCACAATCTCTCTCCTTCACTCAAACAATCCTCATGTGCACACTCAGATCTCTTCACACAACTTCACACTATAAGAACACTATAATATCATTAAAAACATGATCTAAAAATAATTTACATATTCCTTAATCTCTTTTACTCATCAACCAAATAGTTGGGCACTCTCACTCTTCTCCACTTTCCTTCACTCTTTAACTCTCTCACATCCAAGTCTCACTCTTCCAAGTCTAAAACCCAACACATTTGGTTTTACTATATATATATATATATATATATATATATATATATATATATATATATATATATATATATATCATAAATTATCAAGTATATAATAATACTTATTGGCCATAATTCATACCTTCACCCTTAATACATCTCACATGGGTCACACTTAAGTAGCTACACCTTTTCATAAGGCATTTTTAGCTTTTATAGGTATCATGGAGACCTATTCACCCATTTATCCCACCATTAAACAAAATAAGAACATAGGAACACTTTAAAATACATGGTTTCATTCCTTATGTCCCCTAAGACATCCTCAAAATATCATAGTCACCTTTTCTCACTTCTGTATATGCTCAATTAACTCAAATAGAGACCTTATACACAGGAACACCATTATCAATCATACAATCAACTTCTTAAGCATTATTCATACTCAAGATATATTGATCACACCTATAAAATACTTAAATAGCATCCACATGTATTATATAACACTTCTTAATATCAAATTCATCATGAGACATCAAAATAAGCTCAAATATCCTTCTTGAGTCACTTACAAAATAAGCATAAACACAGTGAAATTCTAGGCTCAATATATTTGACTTTATTTATTTCTAGATCTTTAAATATTTTTCATTAGATTCACCATGGAGTCCTCTTCATCTTTTCTTTTTATATCATGATAAAATTCCTCTTCTATCAAAATATATGACCTAAAGACTAAACACTAGTTTTTCCCTTAGCAATTTCAGATATTCAAATACAAACAGTCATACTTAACCTTTGGATACTTTTCAATCATCTCATGTCCTCACTACTTAGATTTAATATGCACCATCGATGTCTTTTAATCTTTAACACATAGGTGCCAATGTTCAATTGTTAAACCTCTGTCACTTTGACCATGTCTTGTGCATCCTTGAATTGTTGATTCCACATGCTCTATCAATCTCTATGGATCAATTAGGTATTTAACAATCAATGTTCACCATTTGATCAAACTGTATGAACACCCACTTGTCATTGTATCCTTATCATGTACCTTTGCTTAGTCATTAGAAATCATGCACCTATACTTATCCATTGCTTTATGGCTCCTTGGAGAAATGTTCTTTGTTGATCTTTCTCAATCTTTAACTCTTTAAAAAATTACTATGGGGACCCTTTCAATTTGCCTGAGTAGCCATTTTTTATCCTTAATAACTTCTTTTGCATGTACTTTTATGATCTCAAACATGGACCAAATGATCTCCTCTCATAGTAGAATATAACCATGTGACACACTACTCATAAAACTCTTGCACATGTGGGATATAACACCATTAAAATTCCTTCTCAAAATCTTCTATCATAGAGCCAACTATGTCAAAACTTGCCTGAGAGGCCAATCTTGAATAAGCTTAACTTTTGATGTGCTTCAGTGCATGATCTCAAATTTAGAAAAAATCATCTATGCTCAAAACTAAATAATCACATATGATTATAATCTCTTGACACCTTCACATGTGAAAGATATAACACCATCAAAATTCTCACTCATCTCTTTCTGCCACATTACAAAATTGGCTATGTATGGGAAAACATAGTCAAACTACTTAGAATCCCACATTTGAAAATGCATATATTTTGATGTGATAAATTGCATGACATAAAAATTATAAAAAATAAATTAGGCACAAAAATGAACAAACCCATATGATCATTTTGTCCTAACAACTCCACGCATGTGAATGTTGACCTCATCAACATGCTTACTCAACTTTTTCTGGGACCAATGAATTTTGACTGAGAAGCCTACTTTTCACCCTCATATATTTAACTACACTTTTTCACATGACTTTAGATATAGTGCATAACAACTAGGGACTAATTTTATCACAACTATATGACTAAATCCCTTTAAATCATTCTAATATGGTAATGGTGATGTCATCAACCTGCCTACACAAATTTTTTGCCACTGGACCCAAAGTGTCTAGATGAAAACTATGATCAACCATATGAATTCCACTTATGCACATAAGCTCTCTAAGTATAGATAACATATTAGGTACCTCTTTCACATTATCTACTCACCATAATCATCCCTAAACATCTCTAATCATGCCAATACTAAAGATCAACCAAGCCAACATAAAGTACATTAAGACAAGCACATTGCACACTTTGTGATTGTCACATAGGTTTTCAAAGAGCTTCATCCATTCACAAGGACACCCCCATGACACTACCATGACATCAATGAAAAATCTCCAACAATCTCCCCCTTTTTTATTGATGTCAACAAACACCATATATAACAATATATAACTCACCTTCTCTCTCTTCAAAAACTCCCACAATAGGATCTTTTTCCCCTTTGACATAATGAAAAAGTGGGCACCAACTAATCCTATATACCTAAAAGGAATATCAAATAGGAAAGGAACATATTATAAATATGATACAAACTCCCCCTTACCTTGAACCTACCTCTTCTTGCCTTGTCAAATTTCTTCTTACTCCATGCCAACACTCTCTTCACCCAAGCACTGCAACCAATGAAGAAAGAACACACAAAAAACTAAAATATAATGGACTTACCAAGAGAAATTTAAGAGGAACTCCCCCTAATATTTATGATCCATTTCACTTTTTGAGCATCTTCAGATCTCCACACATCATTAAGAATGACCATGCAAGCTTACCAACCTTCTTTCTCAAGACACTTCCATCACCACTAATAGAGCATCATACCATTTATCATATAGGAATCATGTTATAAACTAACTTTAAAACTCACCTTGAAACATTCATGCTTTTCTCTTTTGGAGAAACTAAATAAAAATCACATCTTCAAGACTATGCCTATCTAGACTCCTTATATCCCTACTTATAACTTGTAGAGCCAGAAAAAATTTGTAGACACATATTCAAAACCTAAAACTTTATATCTAGATCACTCTCATATTCCCCCTTGATCACACCAATTTGAAACAACAAGCTCATCCTCTAAAACATACTTCCTTCACAAACCTACTATCTAATTAGACCTCTAACATGATAAAAACTTGAATAACTTCAGAGCCACACACCTTCAAATCTCTATGAAGCTTGATTTGACAACCCATATGGACCATTAAACACATTAATAATCCTTATATCTCAACTCATAAAGAAGATCACTTTTCTAGTAGAGCCCAAAAACCCTAGAATCTTAAAACAAACAAAATCAACACATCACCTTCCAGTCAATGCCCACATCTAAAAATTCTTTTACACCTAGAGACAACCATTACACACATTTGGACCAAGATTTGAGCTTCCACACCATTGGGAACCTTGACTTCCTATAACCCATTTTAGGACTTGTAAGTTTTTAAGCACAAACTAGGAAACCCAAGAGCTAACAAAAATCTTCAAATAGACTTCAACATACCTTCAGATCATAAAACCACCTAGATCAAGCTATAATAAGGTTAGTAGACCTTTCTATGCATAAATATTACCTTGAAAAATCACAAATCCTCTTTTACCATCTGGGAACCTTTAATCTGACCCTATAGACTATTCCAACTGTAAAACATCATAGTAACACTTGATTCTCCACTTAAAAGGAGTCTCTTAAGAAGCATATATAGAGACACCCTCTATACCTCAAATATATAAAAAAAAATACAACTCCTCATATTCCTCTTCCTCCTTGATCAAATGATACTTATAGTTCTTCGTCTTATTCTTTTTTGGCTTTAGAGAAACAACTTCCTCAACTATTACAACATTCTCCTTTTTTATATGATTGGATTATCAATACATGGAGACAACATAGATTCATAGCATACCTCTTCATCTGAATAATCTTCCTTTCATCTTGGAACCTCATCACTAGATATAGGTAATTGATGTTCTTTGTATGAGGATTGATCAACAATAGTAGGATGTTCACTTGGATCCATACTTAACTCATAACTAGCCTTAACTAGTACCTTGGTCTTCTCCTTGAGCTTAGTCTCTTCATTCTTAACATGAGTATAAAATGAGACCTCTTGAGGATTTTCAACTTTTAAATCATTCTCCACAATATAAAATAGATTACTTAGACCTATAGTCTCATCATAATTCCTACTTACCACCTTTGGTCTTCATGAGTTAACTTATTTTTTTCCATGTACTCTAGGAGTTTGATTGAACCTATTATTACTTTTAGGTCTTTTCTTATAGAACCTAATAATGTGACCTCTCTATTCACAATTATAGCACACCATATTTTTTTCAAAAATCTCTTTCTACCTTTCTAAATTTGGATAATATCTTGTAATGTGTTATAATTCATAACAACTGTAGCATTTAATATCTCTTGAAATAAATTTATCTTATCTTACTTTAAATGGACAATGTCTTGAAAAATGTCCCACATCATGATAGTTGAAAAACTTAACCTTGATTACACCTTTTGACTTATGACCCCCATCATAGTTCCAACAAAATTCAATCTTAATAGGGCTTCTACATTATCTAGCTATATTCCCTAACTAATTACAATTATAGCATTAACTATTGAAATTTGAATATCTCATGGCATTTGGTTGTTTGATCTGAATTGTCTTCATTCTACCAGCACATTCATTCTTTGTTTGACAATTTGTCTTCAAAGGCTAATTGTCCTTGTTCACATTAGTCTTTATCTTGTCTTGAGTTGTAGTCTCTAGTTGTTCTTTGTATCCAAGACTAGTCTTATCACTTGCATGCTTTTGATCATTCAAAATTTTGTCTAGATCACTTGAGTGTTTTTCAAATCTCACAAATGACATAACCTTACTAGATACCTTCTCTAACTCAAATTTTACTGACTCATTTTCAATTGCATACCTTACACATTCATCTTTTTTAGCTTTTAAGCTTGAAGATAGGATTTTCAATTAACAATTGATATGTTTGACCATAACTTCATATTCATTGGCATATTCATCCATTATTTCCTCAAACACACTAAATTTATCCTCAGATTCCTTGAGTTTAGATTTCATCTTCTTATTGATCTTATTCTCAATCTTCAGTTCTTCATGAGTGTTAGTCAATTAAATCTCATAGTCCACCTAATCTTCATCATCATCTAAATCACTCCAAATAGACACCTTATGATGTGAGTAACTTCTTTCCTCAGACATGAATAGAGCTTCAACTTTAATAGAACCACCATCTTCATGATCATATTTTGAGTCGCTATCTTCACTCTCATTTGATGAGCTATAATCTTCTTTGGTGAATAGACTCTTCTTGTCCTTAAAGTACTTCTTGTTATCAAACTTTATAAATCTCTTTTTATTTTATCAGACTAGAAAGATCTCTTGCCATCATCATGACATTGATCATGCTCTTCATCATCATCCTTATTATACTTATGAGGGCACTTATTATAAAAATGTCCTACATTACCATAATTGAATCATTTGAGGGGTAGCTCAACTTTATACTTGCTTGAACCTATTCTTAATTTCCTTGAAATAAAATTAATTAGTTCATCCTCATTTATATCATAAATTTCATCCTCATTGAGTTTCTTACCTTGGAACTTCTTTGTCTTCATTTCAATCTTGAAAGTTGCTTCCTTCTTTGGTGGTATATTATCATTCTTCCTCATCTCGTAGGTAGTAAGGGTGCCATGCAATTGATCCATATTCAACTGAGTAAGGTCATGACTCTCTTATATAGCAGATACTTTCATATCAAACTTGGGGGATAGAGACCTTAACACCTTTTGAATAATAGGTAGTCTCTTGAAGATTCTCTCTAAGACCTCTAATGATGTTCACAACCTCATCAAATCTCTGTAGAAAGGATGCCATGGTATCTTCTTCATTCATTTTTAGACTTTCAAATTACCTTTTATGAGTCTATAACTTACCAAGATTAACCTTTGAATCTCCTTCAAAAATAGTCTTTAATTTATCCCATATTTCCTTGGTAGATTTACAATGAATTACTTTGGTGAACTCAATTTCTATAAGACCACAAGTGATGGCATTAATTTCCTTAGAGTTGTTCTCAAATAGCTTCTTGTTTGCAACACTAGATGGAGGAATAGTAAGAGCAACATAACCATCCAAAATTGATTGCCATACATCAAAACCTAGGGATATAGCATATGTCTTCGTCCTAGCACTCTAAAATGTATAATTGGATCAATTGAACATTGGTGCTTACTTAGTAGAGAAACCATCTTGCACATTCTGACTAGCCATTGTACCTTGGATCACCTTCAAGTTGTTAAGCTTTTACCATAGGACCTGCTCTGATATCAATTGTTATAGGTACAATCCATTGAGAGGGGGGGTGAATCAATGGTGGAAAATAATCCAATTCAATTTCTACACCTTTTCAAATACTTAAGCATTTAACATAAGCATTCATGAAGCATATAGATCATTCATAATAGTGAACAATAAACATAATGCAATATCACATACACAACCCAAGTTCTACATGGGAAACCCTCTTGGGGAATAAAACCAACTCTCAAGCCTATAAACACATGGACTACTATCCTATAAAATGATCACAAATTAGAGACTGATCAAGTCCTTCTGATTAGGAACCTTTGATTGAGTCCATCTAACCTATAACCTTGATCAAGTCCTTCTGATCAAATGTCTTTAGTGAAACCCTGTTTCACAAAGAGCAACTGCCCCTAAAGAAGATCAAGTCATTTAGACCTTCCTTAATAATAACACTACCACCTTAGAACTGATGTATATAACACCTAATGATGGACCTCTTGATTATCTAACTCCTACATAACCTCTCTCTTTTTCTTAAATAATCCTCTCACTTAGACATGCCACAATCTCTCTCCTTCTTCACTCAAATAGTCCTTATATGCACACTTAGATCTCTTTACACAAATTGACACTAAAAGAACACTATACTATCATCAAAAACATGATCTATAGATCATGTACATAGTCCTTAATCTCCTCTACTCATTAACCTAATAGTTGGGCACTCTCACTCTCCTTTGGTTTCCTTCACTCTTCAACTCTCTCACATCCAAGTCTCACTCTTCCAAGTCTAGAACCCAACACATTTGGTTTCACTATATATAGAGTAATCATGAATTATCAAGTCCATAATAATCCTTTTTAGCCATAATACATGCCTTCACCCTTAAGACATCTCACATGGGTCACATTTAAGTAGCTACACCTTTTAATAAGGCCCTTATAGATTTTATAAGTCTCATGGAGACCTATTCACCCATTTAGCACACCATCAAACAAAATAAGAACACAAGACCACTTTAAAATACATGGGTCCATTCCTTATGTCCCCTAAGACATCCTCAAAAGATCATAGTCACCTTTTATCACCTTTTTATATGCTTAATTAACTCAAAAAAAGACCTTATACACAAGGACACCATTACCAAACATAAAATCAACTTCTTGAGAATTTTTCATACTCAATATAGATTGATCACACCTCCAAATTACTTAAATATGATCCATATAGAGTTTATAACACTTACCAATAGCCAAAGTCATCATGAAACACCAAAATGAGCTCAAATATCCTTCTCAAGTCACTTTTAGCATAAGCATGAACACATAGTCAACTTCTAAGTTCAATATCTTTGACTATATCTTCAAATCTACTTTATTGGATGCACCATGGAGTCTTATTCATCTTTGCTTTTTACATCATGTATAAATTCATCTTTTATCAAAAGATATGTCCCAAAGACCAGACACTAGTTTTTCCCTTAGAAATTTCATATATTCAAATACAAACGATCATAATTAACCTTTGGATAATTTAAAATCATTTCATTTCATCGATACTCAGATCAAATATGCACCATTGATCTCTTCTGATCTTTAACACATATTCACCAATGCTCAATCGTTAAACTTATATCACTTTGACCACATCTCATACATCCTTGACATGTTGACTCCATGTGCTCCATTAATCTTTGTAGATCAACCAAGGCTTTAATGATCAATGCTCATCATTCAATAAAATTGTAAGAACACTTGCTTGCCATTAGTTCCTTATCCTATACCTTTGCTCAGTCATTAAATATCATGAACCTATCCTCGTCTTATTATTTCTTAACTCTTTGGAGCAATGTGCTCTGTCGATCTTGCTCAAATATTAACTCTTTCAAAAATGACTAAGTATGGGGACACTTTCAATATGCCTGAGTAGCCATTTCCTATCCTTAATAACTTCTTCTGTGTTTACTTGCATGATCTCAAACTTGGACCAAATGATCTCCTCTCGTAGGAGAATCCAACCATGTAACACACTACTCCTAGAACTCTCATACATGTTATATATAACACCATTAAAATTCCTTCTCAAAATCTTCTATCATAGAGCCAACTATGTCAAAACTTGCTTGAGAGGCCAACTTTGAACAAGCATAACTTTTTCTACACTTCAGTGCATGATCTCAAATTTAACATAAATCATCTATGCTCAAAACTAAATAAACCTATATGATCAGATTCTCTTGACACCTTCACACATTCAAGATATAACACCATAAAAATTCTCACTTGGCTCTTTCTACCACATTACAAATTGGTTATGGGAAAACATAGTCAATCTACTTGGAAACCCAACTTTATAAATGTATATCTTTTAATGCACTACATTGCATGATATAAAAATTAGTGTAAATAAACTAGGAATAAAAATAAACAAACCCATATGATCATTTTTTCTGACACCTCCACGCATGTGAATTCTGACCTCATCAACATGCTTACTCGGCTCTTTCTAGCCACATTGCAAATTTGGTTAAATATAAGAAATAATGAATTTTGATTGAGAAGCTAAATTTACACCCTCATATATTTAACCACACTTTGATGCATGACTTGAGATTTGGTTCATAATAGCTGGGGACTAATGTGATCACAACCATATGAACAAGTCCCCTTGACTCATTTCCATGTGGCAATGGTGACATCATTAATTGCTTACTCAGATTTTCTACCACTAGACCCAAAGTGTCTAGATGAAAACTATGATCAACCAAATGAATTCCACTTATGCACACAAGCTATCCAAGTATAGATAACATCCTAGGGACATCTTTTACATGATCCAATCACCATAATCATCCTTGAACATCTCTAATCATGCCAACACTAAATATCAACCAATTCAACATAAAGCACACTAGGACAAACACATTACACACTTTGTAATTGTCATATAGGTTATCAAATCACTTCATCCACTCACAAGGACACCTCCATGACACTACAATTACATCATTGACAACTCTCCAACATCGTTGTTGTTGGACTTATTAAGTTTATGGCTTATAAATTTCCACCAAGGGCATCGAACCTGTACCTATATCATGATATTTATTAATATTATCTATATATTATTATTAATGGAATAATATCCACACATTCCCATACCTTACTACCTATATATTTCCAAATAGGGAATGATTCACCTACATATGTAATAATATTACAATGCTTATATACCAGGTCATTACATTATCTTCCATACATCTAGTCACATTAGGGTAGTATGTATGTATGTATGTATGTATGTATGTATATATATATATATATATATATATATATATTAGGTACTTTTATTTCCATATTTTACCATATTGATGCATATATTTGGCCCTATTCAATAAGTACATTAGGGAATGTTACTTTCCCCTCATCCCTATTATTGCATCTTCTTATGGATCTTATATTTCTATCAGGTTTTGTATGTTGTTATCTTTCCATAGCTACATACATGTGTTACAAATGTACTTTCAATGATTAAGAAAACAAAAATAACTTTTCTAAGTTAAACATGGTATGTTTAATCCTTTTATTTTGAGATGAATGATTTTTAGGACTATCCTTCACCTCAAAATGAGGGCATATATCCATGTATTATATCTCCCAAACTAGTCATAGCTAACCAAGACAAACTAACCAGACCAAGAAACACCATATATTTACTTCCCTGATTAGGAGGTAGAATTTAGTTTCTAGGATTCACTCCAAAATCCTTCAGTTTCAAGGGTTCACTTTAAAACTCTTCAAATTTAAGCTTTAGTTTTCACTTCTAGCATAGAATTCCTAGGATTTATACCGTAATTCTCATACCATAACATAGATTCATTCTTATTCTATTTATTCAATTTTTATTTCATTTTGATATATTTCCATTGATTTATTAAGACATTGATACTTACATGCATTTTTAAAAAAATTAATATACACTAGATATACCAACACTAAGACATTAGTGATCATGTCCCAAGAATTCAAATTCTTCATCCTTCCATCCATATCAAGTAATGTTTAGGTGCATGCTTAAATTTTTATTTTACTTTGATATGCACACATACATTCACACACACATCAATGTGGGAAATTATGTAGATAACTAATTTGTGTACAAGACCCTTTTTCACTATGTCATCATCATGTTTTACCACATTTGGTCTATTCATGTATATTTAGGTCTTTTTAGACACTTTACACTTACATTAGACCTTTCACAACCTTAAGACATCTAGATCTTCTATTAAGCACCTCAAATATATGAGTTTTAAATTCCATGATCCTAATCATTCATCCTTTGTTTAGATTAATATTTATTTATTTTACTTGATTTGAATTTAATTAATCAATTTAATAGAAATAAATTATGAATAATAAATGTACAACAATATAAAATTAGGTACAATACAATATAATTTAATGCCAAAAGGTTAGAGTGAGCTAATAATAGTATTTGACAATGGAAAGTGATTAATTAGCTTATTCTCATTCATTCACTGAATAAATAGGTTGTTTTTAAATCATAAATTTAATAAAGTAATAATTTGATTGTATTGCTACTAAAAATATATATCACAATATATAAGGACAAGTACATAATAGATGGATAAGGTTGTAGTGCATCATTGTCCTCTCCTGTAGTGTTGTTTATATTTGTTATGTGCCTAATCTAAAAGTCTAAGTTGGTTCACCTCTATGTGTACCTATCAAGTTTCTATACAAAGATTTATTAGGTATGTGAAAGGTACATAATAGTAAAACCTTAATTCTTTCACATACACTAAATGGATATTAAATTCAATAGGGGGATGTAGGGGAATGGTAATAACCAAGTTGGCCTCAAAAACCTTAGGGTAATCGAGTGTCACCTATATATTCCAAGTGTACCTTAAGCCAATGTAGTTATCCCTCCTATTTGTATAAATGTAATCATGGATGCAAGACAAGATACTCTTTTGCCTATAAATACCCTTGGAAAAAGTAATGAAAAAGATGTATTCAACCTTAGAATCTACAAATAAATTATTTATTCAGCATGTGTAGAACATTTGTATAGCTTTTGAACCTTTACAGTAATGATTTTCCTTTTTAAAAACATCTTTTTTATGTAGACATTTGTATTATAATTTAAGGGATCACTAGCATGTGAAGGGTTAGACCCAAAATACCAATGGTTATAAAAAGGACCATTAATGATATAAAAACTTGGAAGACCCCATAAGTTATGCTATGAAAATTTCACACTACAGGATAGATGCAAAGTGCAATCCTCTATGAGTAGTGCCACATTGTCAAAAAGATAAAAAATTAAAATACAAAAAATATAGACAAAAAATAGGCATCCTAATGACAAAAAAAAAAGAATAAAAAATAGTGAAATACTATAAACACCCTAATTTGGTCAAGTAACCATAAGTACTATGTTTTGTGTTGCTCTTTCACACAAAGGGACTTAGTGAGGGTTATAGTCCTTGTTCACATGGTCACCTTGAGTCTTTAAATTTTTATTATGCCTTTTTCTCACTATTTTATCACCCTCAATAGTCATTGGTCACCTTTTCCTAGTCCTAATGTCCCCTATCCTATCATCCTTGATTTTTTCTCTATTATAAGCCTTTGGACATTTGTGTCATTTTTAGGATAGTAGTGTCACATGGCATTATTGTCCAATTTTTCCTTTAGTGTCTGACAGGCTCTTTCACCCATGTTTGAGTCCCAACCCCTTCGTGACCCTTCTCTTATGTTTTTTATATCTTTTTCATAACTTATTAGCCAATGAACAAGGTATTATATCCCAAATAAATAGCATCCTATATAAATAGCCTCACAAGGCATTTTACATCTAGAACTTACTATTTTGGCACTTATTATATAAATTCATCAATATTACATCGTAAATACTCTACATACTATTTAGCATTCACACCTACACATTTGAATACTTGATCTAAGAAGAGCTTTGGAAAAATTCATCATAGCATATCATGCGAGTTGATGGTGCACATTCCCTAATGGAAAACTATATGTGATCGGAGACCCCTATCATTGGGGTTAATGTAGGTAGTGATTAAGATAACAGGGGTTTTTATTCATGCGATTGTAACATCCCACAACCCAATTTTTCCTTTCCTTTTGCATTTGATTATTTTATTGTTTCATGTGTGCAGGTATTCATTAGGGGTTTGGAGAATAATTAGCTTAAATAGTGACACAAATGCCCCCACATGATATTAAATCACCTATAGGACCTTTAAGAACTCCTGTAGCTCCTTCAAAAGTTATATATAGTCACTATAGGAGGGACACTAGTACCACATGGTATTAATATCCTAAGGGGGTATTTCTATCCCAAGATAGATCTTAAAAAATAGCCTACAGACAAAATATTCCTCTATGTTTGCTCAGTCATCTCCAATGTTTAGATCTACAAGAATCTCTGTGTATATCTAGATAAGTCTATCTTCTCCTTGTATATACTATTTTTAGAAAGATACATATAATCAATTAATTTCAATTTTATTCTAGATATACTAGAAACCCATCCCCTTAACCAAACATGGGATTTACATAGTAAAATTCTAAAAGGTTAAATCATTTAGTGAACCCATCTTACTTTGAACATAGCTTCAAAAACCCTAATTTTCCTTAGTGTTTACCTTCTAAATTTCTCACATTAAATTAGGGTTATAAAAATATGATTTTTTGGATTAACCTAACTAATTTAATTAATTAAATACTAGGGTTTTATTTATTTAATTAAATTTAAATATTTTCAAATAGCCCTTACTTCAAACCCTAGATCCACATACTAGGTCCCCAAACACATAAATATTAGAAATTAGGGTTTTGAAAATAACCCATTTTTTTTTACAATCTTTGTTCAAAAAATTCACACATTGCACACATACTTATGTTAGTTATATTCTACCTCTTATGTGTTTGTTATTCATCATTTACATATTTTCTTTGACAAGTTTAAAATGGCATCTAAAAAGTCTTATACCCCTCATCCACTTGATGCAATTTTGAATTTTTCTCATGATTATAAAAATGAATGGATAAATTTTCAAGATTGTATATTAGAGCATAATAATTATTTCATTTATAATGTTGATGATGACTATTGTTACAATGATGGATATGAGTATTATTATGCACATGATAATACAAATGAATATGAGCATACATTATATGCATCATCTTCTCTTTCCTCTTACTCTTGTCTTACTCCTAAAAATCAAATTAACAACATAATGCCAAAAGAAACTCTTATTGGTAGTATTTTATTATAATTTGATCCTAGTTTTTTACCTACCTTTTCTACTTCATTATTCAAAATATATCAATATAAGTGCACTACATGAAAATCATTTTTACATGCTTCAAATAAAATATATCAAAATAATGAATCTTTTTTACCCTTCTCAATTACATTTCAAAATGCAAATAAAAAAAATGTTATGCCTTTTAACAATGCACAAACTAAGGTAGATGAAATTTGTTTATCACCTTCATTCACATTTCAAACTCAATGCAATGATCCATTGCCACAAATAGATCATGCACATGTTTCTAACTCTTATCCTATATGTCATAATGTACAAAAAGAAAACATGCTTGTTACTCTTTCTTCCCTTGATCCTCAAATAGAAAATGATAATCATGCTTGCATTTAAAAAATGACTAGTGCACAAATACATTACATTACACTTACACAAGATGATGCATTGCATAGTAATGAAAAGTTAAAATATTCATTTATTCCTTCTCTTAATGACCATGTGAATGATGTCTCTTCTACTCTTACCTCTTCAAATGAGTTAAATTTTGATTTTGAGGAACAATGGGATAATGATGATTATTGTGATTATGATGAAGATGACATAGAATCTACAACTTCTCTTCTTCTCTTACTTCACATGTTTATCTTATTCAACCAAACATTAGATGACATGTTAAAATATGCACGCACACACACACTTATTATTATGTGCATAATTTTCATTCACTATAAAATAAAGTACCTTCTATTCAAACTAACAATACAAAATATACCAATGAATCCCCCTCAACCCCACTCACTATAGTAGAACCTAGTTATCTAACAAACCCAAACAAAGGTGATAGCTTATTTCCCTCTAACTAGGTCTAATATATCACACCTCCAAAGGTTATTAAGAGCACACCAACCCTTCCTAAACAATATTTCCAATCTTATATACCAATGGATAAAATAAACAATAAAATTCAAGCATTAAATAAACCCATAGATAATGATAATATACCTTCACAAGTGTTAATTTATTTAATGCATGTTGTCAGTACTTTACAAAATAAAGTACATCATCTCACTTTGGATAAAAATTCATACAAATCTCAAGTCGATGCCAATGCTATACATAACAATCTTATTCCACACAGAATCTCAACTATGAGGTTACCACATAACTTTCAAATACCAGTGTTACCCATCTTTGATGGACAAAGAGATCCATATTTACATCTTTAAGCTTATGATAAATACATGGCTAATCTTACAAAAAAATTATTCTTAATACAAGTATTTCCATAGTCACTAAAGGACAAAGCACTAGATTGGTTTCATCATACACTCCCTTATGCATCTTTACATACATATGAGGATATGGAGGTAGTCTTCCTCAGGTATTACATATAGAATAAGGGACCTCTAGTCACACATGAGAGGTTACCTTCACTACACCAAGATGAGATAAACCCTAACTCATAGTATATTATATGGTTCAAAGCTTGTTTGCATCAGTTAATTTATCAACCAAGAGATATAGATGCAATACATCTTTGCTAGAGGTTTAATTTCTCCTCTCAAGGACAGATTTTTATAGTAAACATCTAAATCATTAAGACATATACATAATTCATATGTCTCATTATAGACATATTTGGGATTAATTATTACACAATCAGATGTAGATTTGGATATAGATCCTTCAAAACCTCAGTCATCAAATTTGGTATAATAGCCTACTACACTTCCAACTCAGATACTAGTGGAAATAAAATAACCAATAAAAATATTCAATAAGGGAAAAGAGCCACTCTATGCAGCACAACATATAGTGAGTATCACACAAGATATATGTAGAGGGGTTATATAATTTTCAAATAAGGCTAGGCCTCATGAAATTTTGATTACACTACTATATAAGGGGAAGATTACACTTCCTTTAACTACACATCATCCACCTCACCATTTACACCAGGTAAAACATAATCATTATTATAATTTTCACTAGATCAATGGACATTCAAATGATCATTAATATGCACTCAAATCTTGCATCAATTAGTATGTTAGCATAGGCATCATAGAGTTCACATATGGTTTATCAGGCCCTCATTCATCATACTCCCCTATATCATAGTCCTCTACAACATAGTTTTCCTAGGCTATTCCTTATAAGTAACCATTGGTTACTCATCATACAAGCCTTATGAATTTTAGGATAGCTATTTATTAGTAATCTCCTACATCACAACCTCAGTAATGATGGTAAGTAGTTTGTAGAATTTAAAATGCACCTCCAGTACATACACTGATTAATATATATGAGAACAACTATAAACCTAAAGGCATAGTTTCAATATAGACACTAATCAAAATATTTGGAAACAATTACAGAGCTCAAAATATACCTCCCATGCACTAAATGATTAAGATATTTTGTAATAACTATCAACCCAAGACTATAGTTTCAATTTAATAACCAATCAAGAATAATGGAAATTAGTACAAATATTAGAATCCAACTTCAATTCAAACACTGATTAAAATATTTATAATAAATCAAGCAATTTAGAGTGTTGTTTCAGAGTAACAACCAATCAGTATATTTGCATCAAAGTCTACACAGTTGTCCACTAGCAATGCATCACATGCAACTCCACTTTCATAATCTATGTCTACACCAACATAGCATGAGCAGTATGGTCATTGGTTCTCCATGCCATTAGGGTTTAGATAGGGCATCTTACCATCATAGGGTATACACATATACATCTTATGAAATATAAAAAATTAAGTAACAAACACCATTTACCAATATAAAAACTTAAATCTCCTACACATATGCCTTAAACATTCATAACACATATAAATCGATTAACATTAATCCAATGAAAACAAAATTACAAATATCAAACATTTCAAACAAATAACCAAATTTTAACATAACAAATTATATCATATAACCAGATCTAGATGCTAATAGACAATGCCAAATTACATAACAACCATCTCCATATATATAACTCATAACATCATTTCAATACAAATGTGATACATCACTCAATGATGTGAACACAACTATTGGTATTAGCTCCCTCACTCTCACTCTCACTCTAAAACACATCAAAACTACAACTAAAGGCCCCACTATCTCCATGAGACCTTGATTTATAGATACACCTACTCTCTCTCTCTCTCTCTCTCTCTCTCTCTCTCTCTCTCTCTCTCTCTCTCTCTCTCTCTCTCTCTCTCTCTCTCTCTCTCTCTCTCTCTCTCTCTCTCTCTCTCTCAACTTATATGTAGTCATCTACTATATGATTACTTGCCCCATCTAGAGCATCAAGAGAGCATAGTCCATCTTTCTAGTTATGCATATAACTCATCTTTATTTATTTTTGCTCTCCTATATGTCATAGTCACTATCACCACATAATAAAATAAATGAGCATGCACTCTAGCTACATTAGTGGCCCACTCCACTAATCCATCATCCATGGCCTCGTCTAGAATATTTTATGTCAACTCACAAAGCACCAACTCGATGGTGACCTCCTAATAATCATCATCTCCTACACCTGCAAGTTTCCATACCCTACATAAGAATCATATTATATAAAAACACATGATCAACATTACACAGAACATATAAATAAACTATTTAACTTACCATCCACATCCCTTAGGGGATATACATCCAGTACCTCCCTTATGACCATCCTATCTCTTAAAAATATAGGTACCTACCTATGCTCACTCCACTAGGTTGACTAGGCCTTAGTCACACCAACATCATCCACATTTTGTACCTCGATCTCTAGATCTCACTCTATCACTAGCATAGGGGCTAGCTCAATAATCAATGGCCTAGGCCTACTCCCTAGCTTTATAAGAGCTTAAAAACTCCTCAACCACACTATCGATGTTGGGGGCACACCTTGTATAATACCAAGCTATCAATTAACCCTCTCATACTAGAACCACTCATAAACATTATCCCATCGATCATGTATCCAACATCTCAATTAAATCTACCTCAACTAAATGTTATCTTCATGACATCCCTGATAACCCCTGTAAGGTCTCTAGATAATGTCTTCTACTCTCAGATTATCTAGTAACCATTGACATTAGGTAGTACTCATCCTTGAAACATGCCCTATCCTATCCCATCTAACTATAAATACCTATGGGTGAGACCATCCATCCCATGCATGTGCCATTAGCTTTCTCACAACTATGTGTTCATATACCCAATATGCAATAGTGTTGACAGATTAATACCTCCACCACTCATCTCCTGAGTAAAATGGTATGGGTCCCTATATAAATAAGCTATCATAGTCTAACCCCAAGAATACATTGTACCATGATGCTCAATGTCATACACTATCTCATGCATCTTGTATGAAATGGAGAGACCACTCCCATCAATGGTAATAAATGATGACAATAGCACCGCTAGAAGCTTTCATAATTATGAAACATCATACATAAAATTAGTGTCAATAGTATATCACTCTAATTACCTATGTGTTGAGTACATATATCCATAGTATAAAAGTACCTAGATGTTCTTTGTATAACTCATAAACTAGTTGCCTCCTATAATATAGCTCACTACCTAGAAATCATCAACTATAAGATCATATATAGATCCTCTAATGGTATATCATCTCGCCTGTGGGTAGCCAAAATGTATATGTATCTATATTCCACCTCTTACATAGTGTAGTGATCATATGCTATCCCATATCATAGTCTCCATGAAATCCACGTGTCACAACCCTGCTCTATCAAGAGCATCTATCTCTACCTCAGACAAGGGCAAACCCTGGATAGTCTCCATCATCTGACCAGCACATAACTCCTCATATGGGCATCAAACTATAAAAATTTAAACCAAATCCAACATTGATGAAATAAAAACAAATACCAAAAAACAAAGATATATTTCATAAACTAGTTAGAAATGTTTGGCACCATATTTGGGGCTTATGAGAAACTAGCATTGCCCAAATGATAATGGCTATAAATATTAGTGCCACACTATGGATAGTAACACCAAAAATTAGGCACTAGCATCTATAATGGGATAGTAGTGCCACCTTTTACAAAACTAGAAAAAAATAGCCTTTCTCTAGCAAAATCACTAATACAAATAACTAAAATCATAAAAAAAAGGAAAAGTTAGGGTCCCTTACTAGGTGAACCTCCTCCTTAGCCTGAATAAGTGCCTCAACCTCCTCATAACATGAGAACCTAGAATCTCATCTCTTTGGCATGTTTTCTCTCTTTCAGACTCAAAATTCTTCTCACTCAAATAATGCAAATGAAATGACAATGATTCAAAATGACCTATCTAAGTCATCACTTACTCAATTCCACCCCTTAAAGGTTACCCCTACATGCCAATTTTGTTAATTAATACAACTATCTTATTATTTTCATATCTTAAGAACAGTAGCTCTAATTTGCAAATCATTTCTTGCACATGGGACTTGATACCAATATACTCTATCCTATATTGGTAAAAATAATCCTCTTGTTATTTTTAAATCTAAAAAATGACAAAAACAATTAAATTTTAGTAACCATATAACAAATAAATTACTTATACAACTACACACTAAGTTATCAAACTCTGACACAATCAATACATTATTCAAATCTAATACAATATAAAAATTACCATGTAAACACAAGAATAATCGATCTTTACCACATTTGGTCACATATCCTCCTCACAGTCTTAGATATCTTACAAAAAGGAGGAGAAAATATGCATAGATTACTTTAGACATACGGAGTTACATTCAAATTTTTTAGACATATGGGTACCCAAAGATTATAGATTTTCAAATATACATACATATAGGTCTACACAAGTTTACACAAGCATTCAATTGCATAGATTATTCATAATTACAAACATACATGTTTACATAGGCATTCATTTACACACTTTATTCATATTATATAGGCATACAGGTCTACATAGGTTTACACAATCATTTAGTTGCACACCTTAATCAGATTATAATGACATACAAGTCTACATAGGTTTACACAGGCATTCAATTACATAACTTATTTAGAGATATAGACATACATGTCTACATAGGTTTACATAGGCATTTAGTTACACACACACACACACACACACATATAGATGTACAGGTCTACATAGGTTTACACAAGCATCCAGAGTTATATATTTTTAGATATACAGACACATAGGTCTACATAGATATTCAAAGATACACTCTATGTAGTTATACATTTTTGACATAGGTTTACTAGTTCATTCAAATATTTAGATACATAAATACATCACTTGGATATGAGTAATTGGTGGCATGATGCAAATTACGTGCTCTTGGTTCCCATTTTTAGATTTATCAAATTACACCAGTATCATCACTAGGTTTTCACCAGTTTGGATCATAGGTCTATCTGTAGTGGTTAATCAATAGCAACACATCAGACTCAATTTACATTACTTATATTTAGAGAAGGGGAAAGTGAGCCTCATTTATCCACACCTAAAGTTTACATTAATCAAATTCAGAGTGGGGGAAAGTGAGCCTTGTTTCTCCATACATTTAGTTTATAGTACACAGATTCAGAGTGGGGGAAAGCAAGTCTTGTCTCTTCAAACACTTAGCTTATAGACTCAGTTTTAGTACAAGGGGAATTTAAATCATATGCTTCCTTTCATGTATGAAACTCTAGTTCTCATCCACTTTTTTAGTTAAGAAGTGGGAAAAATCTAGATTACATTCACACAGGTAATTACAAGTATGCATTTCTATTTTCTTTTACTCTAGTACTTCCATTTCATTGCATTACTAGAATAAAAGGGGGGGATGTAAACACCCTAATTTGGTCAAGAAACCACAAGTACTATGCCTTTTTTTTACTCTTTCACACAAAGGGTCTTAGTGAGGGTTATATTCCTTATTCGCATGGTCACCTTGAGTCTTTCAATTTTTCTTATGCCTGTTTATCACTATTTTGACATCCCCAATAGTCATTAGTCACCTTTTCATAGTCTTAGGGGTCCCTATCTTATCATCCTTGATTTTTTATCTATTATGAGCCTATGTACATTAGCACCATTTTCAAGATATTAGTGCCACATGGTACTATTGTCCACTTTTACCTTCAGTGTCTGATGGGCCCTTTCACCCATGTTTGAGTCTCAACCCCTCCAAGACCCTTTTCTTATGTTTTTTATATCTTTTTCATGACTTGTTAGCCAATGAACAAGGTATTATATTCTAAACAAAAATCCTCCTATATAAATAGCCTCACACATAATTTTACATATAACACTTACTATTATAGAATTTATTACATAAAATCAATCAATAGTATAACTCAAATACTCTATATACTACTCAGCATTCACACCTAGACATTTGCATGCTTGATCTAAGAATAGCCTATTTAAAATTCATCATATCATATCATTCAAGTTGATGGTGAGCATTCCCTAAGGGAGAAATACATGTAATTTGAGACCCCTATCATTAGGGTTAATGTAGGTAGTAGTCAAGACATTAGGGGTTTTGGTCTGTGCGATTGTAACATCCCACAACCTATTTTTTCCTTTCTATTTACATTAGATTATTTCATTATTTCATGTGTGCAAGTATTAATTAGGGTTTTGGAGAAGAATCAACCCAAATAATGACATAGATGAGCCCTCACATGATACTAAATCACCTATAGGAACTTCAATAACTCTCGTAGCTCCACCAAAAGTTATAGATAGTCATTATAGGAGGGATAATGCTAGGTTTAGACACTAACACCACATGGCCCTACTATACTAAGGGGGGTGTTATTGTTTGAAGTTAGATCTTGAAAAATAGTCTAAAAATTAAATATTCCTCTCTGTCTACTTAGTCATCTCAGTATTCATATCTGGATGAATCTCTATGTATATCCATATAAGTCTATCTTCTCCCTATATATACTATTTTTGGAAAGATACATAGAATCAATTAATTCTAATTTTATTCCAGATATACTATAGACCTAGCCCCTTAACCAAAAATAATATTTTAGTAATTAAACCCTAAAAGGTTTAATCACATACATATACTTTAAGAAGATAACAATAGAAATAAGAACATGATGCACTAGTGAGTCATTCATTCATTAATAATGATATAAATAAATAAAATTATGTAGAAGTGTGTATTTAATTTAATCTTATGCTAAATTTGTATGTCTACATTTACCCCCCCCCCCCCATTCTAGTGACATAATGAAGTGAAAATACTAGTGTAAAGGAGAAAGAAAAAATTATGAGTGTGGAAACACACTATCTTCATAGGTGGTGTTAAGTTTCTTGAGTGATTAATTGACCCAAGAGGAGAAAGGGGCATTTCAAATTTTTTTTCCTCTTGGTAAGGGAAAAGAAACAATTTTGAATGTGGTAAGATGTCGAGTTGGTAATTCATTGGGTGTCATTAAACTATATCTATACCAACTTATAAGATGTTACCGAGAGTGATCAAATATCAATGAATGAAGCTTATGATTTGACTAATATATATGCTTTCACTTGTGGGGAGCACTATAAAGTGAGTAAAAGTGCTAACAATGAGTGTTACTAAACTTAAGAAAAATAAAATACAAAACCAATATAGGTTCCCTAAAGTGAAAAGAGGTTACTAGTATAAATTTATTAAAAATTCATCAAAGGTATAGAGCGTCACTAAACTCAGACATTGGCCCACATACAAAAGGTGAATCACACTATTACAAATGGATTTATATTCAAACTATAATTTTTTTAAATCTACCTATTTGAAAAAATGTTTATTGAAGAATAGAAAAGAGGGGAGTACATGAACTGACATCATACCCCTTATTATATAGAATGATAATCTAAAATTTGTAAATGGTTGAGATCTTGTACGTGTGAACTTGATCTCAATTATCTGTAAGAGTGGTGTATATATGAAAGGCATATACCCCCATAATATTGATAATTTAGATAATGTATGTTGTTATAAATCTAATAACATTTTTTGTGAGGGTTTGAATTCAAGTTAAGCCCAATATGATGCCCCCTTTTAATATGATGGATATAGCTTGAAAATCGCTTATCTCAAAGGAAAAAGTGAGGGTGTTTGTAGAATATATAATTGTATAATACTATTTTGCATATTATAACCATAGGAATATAACTTCCAAACATATGACAAGTTTGTATATTTCATTACATCATGTATATGTATATAACTTTAAAGTGTTGAATATGTATTTTAAACATAGGGTTGTATATAAAGCATGTAGAGAATTTGTAAGTATTGAAAGTGTGTTGCATCATGTATTTGAATTGAAGTAGTGGATGAAACATGTATATAACTTTAAAGTGTTGAATATGTATTTTAAACATAGAGTTATAGATAAAGTTGTAAGTATTTAAAGTGTGGTACATCATGTATTTGAATATAGCATTGAATTGTATATGAAAGTAAATGAAACTAGAATATGTCAATTATATATGTCAACTTAAATGTTATCAAAATAGTATATCCATTTTAACACATGTAAAGTATGAATGAATAACAAGACATTTGTATAATGTACAGCTCAACATGTAAAAGAGGATGTGGATAAATACAACTTGTATAGAAGAATGAGATGCCCCTAAAGTAACAAGGCTAGGCTAGCATCAAACCCATGTAAAAATATGTCATGTATCACACTCACATACCTTTTAAAAATGCCTTGTGTATTGAAAAATGATTAAAAATATGTTATCTAATTAACATAAAGTAAATGACAAATGTTAATAAAGTAAAATGATTAGAGTTCTTGAGTTGTGAGTGTTGTAAATATTTTGATGTTTGTATACTTTTTGAAATAGATACTTGTGGGTTTATAATTCTACCATATTTAAATGCAAAATATTTGAAAGTAAGAAGAAAATATTTGAAACTAGACATAGTAGGAGGAATTTGAACAATTCTTGAAGTATGATATCATAGTATAACAAGATGGAATACATGACATGCCCCTAATTTGTATATAAAGGAAGTATAGAAAGAGAGCATAGATGATAAGATTTGTCATGTATGAACATGTGTTATGAATTATATAATATTGAAATGTTACTATATTACCTTAGTATATTTTTTTATCTTTAGAATTGTTTGGAATGTGAAATTTCCAACTAGATGGATATAGGAATATAACATATCGATCTATCAATGTAGTGTTTGTGTTTACATTATCTAATTTATCATTCATTTGTATTGTATTGTATTGTATTTGACTTGTAATTGAATTGGTTTGGGAACCCATGCTTGGGTGGGTGCTTTAATAGTTATACTTTTAGATACTTATTGCATGGAGATATTAGTAAAAATAAGATTAGTATGAACACTTGTATTTTTTCTATAATTTGGTGATTCAAAAGGATGTTTTTGAATGTTTGAATTTTGATAAGATTTTTTAATTTTGTTATAAGTTATTTAAAATTAAATAATTCCTTTGTTAGAATTTTTTTAAAGTATTTGTATTCATTTTATATATAAAGTAAACCACTCAAAAACGCAAAATAAGATACAAGGTTTTATAAGACTACCTATGATTGGAATATATTGTGCAACATATCTGATCATGTGAGAACTCCTTTTTTCTTAGAAGGATTACCTACACAAATAGACAACTTGAACAAAATATATATTAATATTATAAATGAGTGGGTTTCCTAGTATAAAACCAATCCCAAAAAGTCGTACACTTCCTTGTAAGGATGTCAGCCCACTATCTTAGAAATTAAGTGGACAAATATAACTAAAATTACAATAAATCATTAAATAAGATATATAAGATAATAAAATGATTTAAGATTTAATCTACATTCATTATATTGAGATTGGAAAATTAGAGATTCCAATAGTCTTCAACATCATCCTCTTTAGCTTGGATCACTTGTAACTGGTATGTAATTGATTTTAGGGTGGGGAAAACATAATAGCACAAATGCCTAGATAAAATGAAATTTTGATTTGGTCTAAGAAAAGGGTATGCATAAATTTAGGTAAATATTAGATAGTAACCACTTCATGAATAATTCCATGAAGAGTCATCTACAAAAAATCCATAAATTTAAGAAACAATGATCTAAGATGTAAATCAAACTGCTAAATAAAAGGGATTTAGGTGAAAACAAAATGGATTTTTGATAGAGATCGATGTTGATCTGTAGGATTGATGTCGATTCAAGGAATCAATGTTGATTCTATAAATGAAGATAAAACTCTCATGATAGGGTTTTAAGAGATAGTTTCAATAGAGTTTAAGGTTGTTTTGGGCTGTCTAGTGCTGACTAAATATATTCTAACATAGATTATACAGATAAAATAAACATAAAAATAAATATAATATGGCATTAAAATAAAATAAATTACATAATGAATTATTAAAATAAATTATAGACTAACCTTTTTAATGTTTCCAACCTATTACAAACTATAAATTTGATAGGATGATTGTTAAATTATATTGATGAGGTGGATGAGTTGATGCAGGTGTTAAAGATTCTTAGGAATGAACAATTCCTTAACTAATACTTTAGATGAATTTCATAAGGCTTATAGTGGAATCATAATCACAATAAATTAGTCCTTTTGCCCAAGGGAGCTTATGGTTAAATTGACACCGATTCAATAGAATCGACATCGATCGCAGGGATCACTAATGATTCTTGGTTAAACTTACATAATTTTTTGAAACAATCCAATTGAGAAGTTAATTTAATCTCTTAGTTGTTTAAGTGATTTCAGGGTTATGAGTATGTTAAGGGTGGTTAAAACAACCTACCTTGTATTCTATTTTGGGTAGATTTATTTAGATTTTACCATAGTTAACTAATTAATTAAATTTACTTAAGTCAAAAGTAATTAATAAAAGTTAATTATGTAAGGTAAATAGTAAAAGGATAATTAAATATTTACATGAGGTAAAATAGGGATAAACAATAAGGGTACCTAAGACCTAAGCTAGTAAAAATATTATCATGTAAAGTCCTAGTTACTATATTTACCCCTTTTTATTGAGTAATTTTTAATAACTTGTCACAAGACAAAAACTAATAGAGTTATAATGCCCTATATTTTTATGAGGAGGTATCCCCACTCAAAATAGGAGTTGATGAAGGATGACTAGGCAGAGACAAGTTTGAAAATGAGGTGGTAATGGATAAGGTAGATAGCAAATGAGTGTCTAAGATGCAAGGATAAGCATGAAGTACAATGCTACACTAACAAGATATAAGATATCCAAATAGAAATGCCTCAAGGTAAATAAGTAATGGATTATCATAACTACAAGCATATAGGATTAATCAAAGGCAATCAAGAGGATAGAGGATAGAATGAGTTGACTAAAGCATTCTATGTGCTTAGTTCATGTGCACTACCTAGAGATAGTTACTCTCAAGATAAGGTATAATTTTAGGATATTACATGGGATAAAATATAAAATGAGTGTATACCTCTCAAAGGCTATGGTAAAAAAAAGGGGTCTATGTCCACTAGCCAGTAATGATAGATAAAAATTAATGGGATAGTTGTAATAAAATATAACTTAAGTGGCCTTAGGTCAAGACTATAGAGATGCAAACATTTTTCAAGTAGTGCAAAGAACAAGTCAAAATGGATATAATTGACATTGATCCAAAGGATCGATGTCAATTCTATAGAATTAATGTTGATCAAAAAATAGTCAATTTCAATCCTCAATGGCTATAAATAGGATGCCTAACATGTTAGGCACTCATTTACAATCAAGACCGTATGAGCAAGAGCCAAAAAACTTGACACTCATCCACATGTTAGTGTAAGATACAAATGATGGAGGCAAGTGAGAGTGCACAAAGGAGGTAGAGATGATCTTACAATGAGGTAGGCATGGATTTTTATTATGTTTTTAAATTTTTACATGTTTTTTATTTTTGTAGATTTTTATAGAATTTTTTGAAATAATTAAAAAAATTAGAAAGTTTGTAGATTTTGTAGGTTTTTAAAATGTTAGGATATTTTTTTAGATGTTAATTTTTAGTTAGATGCTTAGACACATGGGTGTATAATATGTGAATGTGTATGGATCAACATCGATCTCTAAAGATCAACATCAATGACCTGATGATCGACACTGATTATACTCAATCAACACCAGTCTTGAAGGATTGGTATCAATCATTCAAGATCAAGGATGATTGAAGCCAGGATATAAAAATTATTAAGAAAATGTAGGAGCATAGGTAAGAAAAAACACTAAGGCTAACCTATACTTATAGGCATAGACATGACTTATGATGTAGGATCAGGTTCTACCACTCTTAAAGAAATTATGTGATCATATGGATGATGATAACTAGAGGAATTTGAAGGCTATTATAATGGCACATGTACACCACTATCATCAAGTTCATAGAGATGTAGGGATACTAGTATAATTGATATAGTGATGGGATGTAGCCATAGGGACCTTTTGACTACTAATTAGGGAGATCACCATGATAATGGAGGACATCTTCCAAATATTGTAAATACCAATAGAGGGTGCAATGATAATAATATTTGATAAGAGGGGATGTATAGTGGCACTGGCATGAATATATGGATATGATGCACTAAACATCACTTTCACTACTACAGGTTATGTTTTTGAGAGTTTATACGAGGAGGATATGGAGGGGAGATTGGTTATGATTATGGTGATGTTATCCATCTCTTACTATGCACTACTATATTGAAGGGGAGGATAATTTCCATAGATATTGATAGGTATAGTATCACACATGTGGGATCATCTCACTATATTTACATGGGCTCCTCCTCTTCTAGCACAGGTATATTAGGAGTTATGGAGATGGAGGATACAATAGTGATTTAGGCTTGATGTTACTTTTATTATATAGTGTTGGGCATATGAACACATTAGGGTGGAGTACCCACTTATTACCCCTTATATATGATGGCACTAGATATCATATAGCATGGGCTTCCTTTGGTCGAAGGAAGACCTTGTATGACCTCCTATAGATAGAGTTGTATAAGGCTTAACATACTATCAAGGGGTGTTGTAGGTTTTATAAGAGGGATTTGTTATTTGAAGGATATATCTATGGTTTCCAACATGGACATGGGTAGAGATGGAGTTATCAAGGAAATAGTTAGATAAGTGGCTATGAGGGAGGAGAGTGGAGGACCTAGTGTACTTCTAATTTAACAAGGTGTGATACTAGTTTGGGTTAATCCAAGGTGTCCTAGATATACCTAAGTTATATAGGAAGGATGAATAAAATACTAAGCTATTAGAGGCCCATTATACTGATCCATAGGTAGGGACATAGGAGGATCCATCAACTACAAAAGTGGATGATGCAGGAGTTACATTGGTATATTCATTGTGGTTGTCAGGTCAGTTAGGAGTGAGGTAGTAAAGGGTAGTATAGCCTTGATAGGATGGGGATTATGTGGAGATGGAGGAGGTTGTGGAAGAGGGACCAGTAGAGGAGGGGAAAGTAGAGGAGGATCTAGAGATAGACATTTAAAGGATTATTGTAGAGCACAATGCACTGAGGGTAGAGTAGGATGCTTTACAAAGCTAGATTACTACATTGTAAGTAGCTTTGGTCGAGGCATAAAGGAGATAGGATGTCTTATAGGTTGAAATAAAGGTTTTAAAGGGGGTCCATGATCAAAAAGTGTAGGATCATGATCGATACAGGGTGAAGAGGGATAGTTTGTGGGGAGGGGCTATGGTGGTGGTAGTTCAGAGAGGTATAAGAGGATCAAGGTCGAGCAAAGGATAGGGAGGGACAGTGAGCTTGGATAGGTATTAGGATTTCCTCAAAAATATTTAATATTATGAGAGTATTATATAAGAGTATCTACTAGAGGTACCTTGATATACGAGTTATGTTTTAACACAAGTGAGAGCATCTTGACGGTTGTAAGGTAGAACACCTAATTTAGGGAGTATGGTATAAGGGATATGTGGTAGGGATGGAGATGGAGGATTTTGTAAGGGAGGGCTCAACATCCACTTGAGTCATATCCAATTTATATATTATCAATATTTTGTTTATTGTACCATCCATAGAGCCACTTGTTATATTGTTACTAGATAGAGAGCCATTTTATACATTTGAAACTTTTTATTATATATCCAGATCCCAAATTTTAATCATGAGTTAGCATTATATATTTTTAGATTATAATTAATATGATGTGATTTATAGATTTTATATTATGGGATGCATTTAATTTTTCACCATGGTTATGTATTAATTATATGATTATGATATTTTTTATGTTATTATGGATGGCAATAATGAGATATTATAGTCATTAATGTTTTTATAACTTTTGACATTATGAGATTTGATTCAATTTAGATTTTTTACTAGTTATAAAAAATAATAAAGGACCTATATATGACTCCTTATTATCTTGGATTTTAAATAAAGAAAAATAACTTGTTACATATGCATGTGCATCCTTTGTTTATTGTTAATAATGACCTAAAACAACCCTATGTCAATTAAGTTCATGATGTTTAAGAAAGGGATTTAATATGTGTATGATATAAGTAAAAGCTTATATTTTTAGGAATAGAAGTCTCATCTCATGTTTTTATAAATATAAAGCTAACCGTATAACCTTTTGGGTAGAATGATCAAAGTGGGAAGTCTATGATTTTATAGAAAGTCGATCAATGTGGGAAGCTTTCTTGGGATTTTTTTGATTTTTTTATTTAAGGATTTTGGGTTTTTAGAGGCATGATTTAGAAAACTGATCAATACAGTAATTTTTCCATTATACTTATTATTTTTAGATAGCTATCCTTTAATGTAGTGGTCTCTAATTTAGGATAGATGCTCACACAGCTATCCTTCGAGGGAGCGGTATGTGATTTTTATGCCTCTTTATGGACAGTTATCCTTTGAGGGATTATTCTATACTTTTTCCCTTTATAATAAGATATATTTTTTTCTTTATCCCATATTTTTTATTTGGATTTAAGGTAACCAAGGTTAGCTTAAATTTGCTCATACGAGATGATATTGTTATCCCTAAAAAAACAAAACTTTTTTGGGTGAGAGATTTTTAAGAAATAATGAATTGGGACTCTTTTATATTATAGGCAAAACTTATCCATTTATAACATGCTATGAATAGAGTCGAGGTGTCCATATTTAAGATGAGGATAGGCATGCTACCATATTTCCACATGATTCTTTATCATTATTGGGTATTTTATGGGTGATGTGATATGTAACTTTTAGGTTATTCTGAGACCAAAAGAGGAGAACTCATGTTGAATATAGTTTGTTTTAAGTTTATTAATAGTAAAAAAAATGCAGATACAAGGCATTAAGAGGTTCACATTCTAGTTTTCCCTCAAAAGAGGCAAAATGATATGCCCCAGATTTGTATTTATGAGTGATAATATATGGTCCAAGCCAATTCAGAGTAAATTTCCCTCTTTTACTTTTTTCCATATTTGTTGCATTTTGATTTTATTAAAGGACAAGATCACCAATATTAAATTCTCATTCTTTTAGATGTTGATTATATGCACAGTTTATTCTTTCTTGATATACATGGATATGATTAAGGGCCATAGATCAATGCTTATCAGCATTAGTCCTATTCAAAAATGATGTCTCTAAGAGAAATTAGTAGATAAGGAATATGTATTTCTAGAGGGAGAACAAATTCTATGCCATAGACCAAATAAAGAGATGTAGCACTATTAGAGGTTTGAAAGCTAGTACAATAAGCCTTTAATGTGAAGGGAATATAAAGATGCCAATTTTTACTAGCCTCATTGACTACTTTGGCTAGCATTTTAATTAATGTTTTATTAGATGATTCATATTGTCCATTAGCTTGCAGATAATAAGGTGAAGAAAACCTTAGCTTAATGTCAAAAGAGTCAGAGTATCTAGACTTGCTTATTTTTTAAATATTTTTAATTATCTATAATTATCTTATGAGGGACACCAAAGTAATAAATAATATGATGATTAATAAAATCAAAAATATTATCTAGTTTAGTCAAAATGAGGGGAATGTCCTCCACCCATTTAGTGAAGTATTCAATGGCAGTAATAATAAAACTATGTTTCTAGGAAGATTTGGGATTAATCTATCCTATAAGATATAACCCCCATTGAGAAAATGGCCAAAATTCGTAGGCCACTTGTAATGTATTACTAGGTACATGTGAAATATTAGTGTTTTATTGATATTTCATGAATTTCTTGACATATTCACAATAATCTTGATTTAGAGTAAGCTAGTAATAACATATTTGAAGAATTTTCTTAGCAATAACAAGACAACTAAAGTGTCCCCCACATAACCCATCATGTTTTTATTAGATTGAAGAAGTAGCCTCAGAGTTATGAATATACCAAAGGAGTATACCATCAAATCCTCTCTTATAGATAGCATCCCCTAGTATGACATAATAGGTGGTCTACTACTAAAAAGCATGCTTAGCATTCTTAAATAAATCAGGAGGGATAATACCTTTAGACAGGTAATCAAATGTATGTATGTACCATATATCTAAATGATTTTCTTCCACATTATGGATATAAGGCAAAAAATTTATGGTATAAGATAGATAGTTGATTTTTTGTATTAACACAAAAAGCTTGGATTATTGAGGGGAAGATTGGATAAAGTAAGTTAAAGAAGGCATGGTATCTACAAACTTATTAGTTGATCGAGGAGTGGCTTAGATGGTATAATGATCAAAAATGCCTAATAATTGGTCTGATAATACTTTATATTTATAGAGGATGTCACTCCTACACTGATATGTGTTTTTTATCTTATTAACAACTAACTAAGAATCTCCATAGATATTATGTGACCTAACACTCATGTTAAAGTAGTTTGGACACCTATAATCAAGGCTTCATACTCTACCATATTATTAGTGAAATATAAATCTAGTTTGAAGGATAAATACATAGGAACACCCTCAAGAGGTATCAAAATAATTCCATCACCACCTCCATACTCACATTTTGATGAATCACAAAATAAATATATTTAATAATTAGGATCCACTTGGGATACAGAAGCAATAGATTCATCTGAGAATTCAAAATTAGATGACTGACCACCTATAAGAGGTACCTGAGCCAATTGATCAATGATGATTTAGCCTTTAACTAACTTATGGTGGAGAAAATTCATATCATTTTTTTATAAAATCATGAGCCACCTGACCATGCATTGATTCTGATAAGCATTTGAATGCATGAACTTGAGGGGATTGGTGTTTGTAATTATGTAGGTCTTGTGATTAAGCAAATAATGGCAAAGCTTAGAAGCCACAAAGACAAAATCTAAGAAATTTTTTTCTTGATGTGTATAACATGTCTCATATTCAATGAGAGTATAACTTATGTAATTTACTACATGTTCTCTATGTTGCTCATCATGATGGGATATAATAGCCCCTAGAGCATGACCTATGGCTGAAATATACAAGAAGAAAGGTTGCCCTTCCTTAGGGGTAATAAAAATTATTGGGGAAAGGAGATATATATTGAGAGCTTCAAAGGCTTCTTGACAATTATAATCCAAGATGAACTAGGTATCCTTCCTCAAAAGGTGATGAAATGGTTTACACTGATCAGATAGTTGAGAGATAAAATGTTGAATAGTTTGTAATTTTCCTTATAGGCTACAGAGTTGCTTAAGGTTGGAAGGGGGTGGAATATCTATGATATCCCTAATCTTAGTAGGATCAAATTCTATACTACAAATGGAAACATTAAAGCCTAGGATCTTACTAGTCAAAACTCTAAATACACACTTTTTGGAGTTGAGGTAGACATGGAATTGGATTAGATGGTCAAAGATTACTTTGAGAATGGAGAGATGGTATTTTCAAAGTTTTGATTTACTGATAAGGTCATCCACATAATACTCAATAATACTATGGGTATATCACGAAAGATATAAGTTATGGCTCTTTAATAGGTGTCTCCTATGTTATTTAGGCCAAAAGGCATAACCATATAGCAAAAAGTCCCCTAGGGAGTAATAAAGGAAGTCTATGTTGATCTTATGGGGAAATAAGGATTTGATTATATCTATAGAATCCATCCATGAGTGATAAAATTTCATGGCCTTCCATCAGGTCCACTATTTGATCAATGTTAGGAAGAGGAAAGTCATCCTTAGAAGTGAGGTTTAGGTATCAAAAATTGGTACAAATATGGAGAACCCCCATGGGTTTTGTGAAAGCCACAATATTGGACACCCATTGAGCATAATCAATTGACCTAATGAAATTGATAGACAAGAGGAATTATATATCCTCCTTGACTAAGAGCACAATGTAAGGGTGAATGTTTTGTAGCTTTTACTTCACTAGTTTATCTTCTTAGATAGTAACAAATTTGTGATCAATAATATTAGGATAAATACCTAGCATGTCACTATATGACCAAGTAAAAACCTTGCTATGGTCTACCAAGAAGGTGGTGAAGTCTTAGTATTCCTGATCATCTAGATATTTACTAATCTTAACAGTACATGAGACATCTTGAGACCCTATGTTAATGTCTATAGTGGCTTCATTTAATAAACTAGACATTTTAGATGGTAGGGAATTACGTAAATGTGAGTTTTTGGTGCCTAAGTAAGTCAAGATAGACTCATCATCTTGACACTGAAGAACTAGGATGGTAAGAGAGTCTTCTGCTACCATATTAGGATAGGTAAGGTGATGGATTTAGTTTTTCCATTGTTATGGTAGGTGAGAGGTTATAGGGTTATCGTATTGACTAAAAACAGTTTAGGGGGATGGAAATGATATCATATATTTTAGGGAGAATGCTAGAAGATAACACTATGACATTCTCTTTGAGATCAAATGTAGGGGTGACTTTAGGAATAACTTTTGGAGTTTTGGTAAATCCTAGACCATGTTTTTCATGTGGTTTTCTAAAATATACTAGTGTAACATCATGTGGTATTTTCTTATATCATCCCATATCGAATCCCTTCTAGGTGCATCATTGTAAATACATGTCAGAAAAGCATGATTTGTCTAAAAATGAGAAATTTGAGGAAAATGGATTGGTTGGGTATGGGATATCAAGATATGAGGATGATCGATGGATCCCTCCATACACCAAATGATTTTGTAGGAAGCAGGGGGGAAGGAATAATATCTTTGAGGTTAGGATAGTAGTCACATTGTTTATCAGGATTCCCATACTCTTTAGGAGTGGGAAGGGTGTTAAGTGTTAGTAATTGGTATTCTCCTATTATGCAATCAAAAGGAGCCTTATCAAAGAGTCAAAATGAAGGGATTGTCACACTATTCAATGCTTCATTGGATGATGGTGATGGGGTCTCACTTTTTAGGGGGAATAAAATGTCATTGGTTTGAAAGGTGAGATTGTAAGTTTTAAATAGATGAGAATCAATAGGAATAATGTGTATTTGTCCCCTGTGTTCATACTTGATACACCAATGTAAATTGTATGGAACACACTACATATCATAGATCCAAGGGCATCCTAAGAGGACATTATATTAGAATTCTTCTTTTATGACATAAAATAACTTGTGAAGAACATGAGAGCCTAATTGGATGGGGAGGATAATGGATCCTAATTTAGGAGCCATTGTATCATTAAAATCTCACAATAATGCTAGGGATTGAGCTATAATCATTTCTAGAAGTTATAATTTTATAAATGCATAAGAGGAGATAATATTAATACTATTCCCTTTGTCAATCATCACTCTTTTGATTCAATTTTAATTAACTTATGCTATGATAAAAAGGAGTGGATCCTGATCTTTGGATGGTAAGGGAACTATTTCAGAATCATTAAAATTAATAAATGAAACCATCTATAAGGTTCTAAATAATTCCAACATTGGTTGAGGTTCATCAAGTTATACTTGTATGGCCTGAAGGGCCTCTATCATTTCTTAATGATGTTAAGGTAAATTCTAAATTAGTTCATAGAGGGACATTTTGAATGGAGTTTGGTGAAGTTGCTTTAGAACTGATATCTATATAAGTTATAAAGAATTGTTCTTTTGAATTTTCCTAAAATAGAGGCTTTAAGTTTGGCAATGGAGGATTTACAACTTTTTGTAGTTGGGGTAGGGGATTTAGCTATGGACACTTTGGATTTATTTGATTTTTAGGATTGAATAGCATGCACTTGAGACCAAGTTTTTATATTTATCATGTAAATCTAAAATAATGGGGTATTTGTTGAAGTCCCCAATTTATTCATTTTTAAGGGTCCCATGGATTGATTAGGAATCAAATCGATCACACTTTTTTATTCTTGTTTTTATTTACCTTTTAAAGGGTTTACTATATTAGTATTAGGTATATTTGTAGCTTTAGGATTGAAGAGGGGATCACATTATTTAATTAATAAATCATCTTCATCCAAAATTTTCTAAATTATGACCTTTGGAGCATTACATCTCTCAGTATCATGTCCACATATCCTATGATAGGCACATAATTTATTTTCCCTATACCACGTGGGTTTTTGGACATGAGGATTACTTGGTTTGATGGTAGGCAATGTGATTAGAGAGTTTTGTATAAGTTGGTTAAGGATGGTAGCATAAGATCCTTGCAAAGTATCTTAGTTAGGTTTTGTTACCTTTTAAGGTACTATTTTTTGTCTTATTTACCTCAATAATTTCCTTTTTTATATGGAGGGCACATATGGTTTTAATGGGTGGAAAGGGTGCTTTAGGTAAGTCATGGGGATAACAAAAGTATATTGGGTTAAAGTGATGTTTTGATATGGGTAGTATCAATGGAAGATTTTTAACTAACTTAGACCCCTTGATAGAAGATTCTATGATTGAGATCTTTAGTTTTGAGGAAGGATGTTACCCTAGTATAGATGGTTTAGTTTGTTCTTGGGGAATGGTCATCTTTCCTTTTTGAATGTAGTTAGAGATCATGGAATTATCTTGATGATGATCTTCATTTTGGGGGAGCTCCAATCTTATGGGTGAATGTTGCAATGCCTTATCTTTTGGTATACCCAAGCATTTATTCCATATGTGGGGATAATGAAAGTCCTTTTTATCCTTCACTTTTTTGGGGGGATTGTTGGTATGTTTATATGAGCCTTCCTCTATGGGATCCCATGAAATGAGGTATAAAAGATTTGAGTGGATGATATAAATAGGTTTGGTTGATTTGGATGAGTCAAAGGTATCTCCTATAAGGAGATCTGATATTCAGGCTAAGGTGAAAGGCAAGTTACACATGTTATCAACTTAATTTGGTAAGAGTTGATCATAGATGGTGTTTATAACATTGATGCCTTAATTTGAGGTGCTTCCCATATTTATGTGTACAAAGTTAGATGAATATGGATGGTTAGGGAATGGTTTCTTAAATATGTTAATAGATTAATTTTGGGGTGCATTTGGATTATCCAATTGTAGCTCCCCTCGATCAATGAGGTTTTGTATTAAGCTTTTAAAATATTGACACCTATTAGTTTCATGACTGGGCACATGATGGTAAGTATAAAAATCACTTTCTTTATACCAACCTAGTTTTGGTTGAGAGTTATCAACAATTATAATGGGAGGAAGCTCAATGATTGTTTCCTTTAATATTTTTTATAAGATATTAGTGTAAAAATCCCTTAAATGTGTGTATTTCCTAGGTGGGAATCTTGTTAAGTTTCTTTGTGGTTATTTTTTAGAAGAACTTGGTTGGTTCATTATAGACGATGATCCATAAACTATAGTAGACCCCCTACTAATAAATAGTTTACAAACGGATCCTTTAATTACTCAATTTTTGTGATTAAAAAAAAATCTAAAACTGATCAAAAATCAAAAATTTGGCTGATATAAATTGATCAAAATCTGATTTTAGAATTCACCAAATTTAATGTAATCAATTGTTTAATCAATCAATCCAAATTTCAGTTATATCAATTTTTTGGAAAATGTCATAAATTGATAAAATATGATTTTATAAGAATTAAAATTTACTAATTAAATGTAGAAAATAAATCATAAATAAAAATGCAAAATCAGAATAAAGATGACACCATAATTGTTTACAGAGTTTGGTAATTGCCTATGTCTCTAGGTTCATTCGAACTGATCCATTAAAAAAATTATTAAAAGTACAAATTAAAAACTTATAATACCATAATGGAATCTCAAAACCTATAAATTCATGCCATCAAACCTTTGGAAAACTCTAACAATGCTCAATAATCATCATCCAACTTCCCAAAGCACTTGCATAATCTCTTCCCAGGATTCTACATCAAAGTATCACTTCAATCACTCAAAAATACATCAAATGAACATGAAATCAAGATCACAAATATATCAAATTATACATATCAAAATTTTGATTAACTTTCTAGTTTACCCTTATATCTAAAAATGCCTCTAGATTAACTCAAATTGCCAATCTCTACAAACTACTCATAAATTTTTACATAGTTATTTTCAATACCCTGTACAAATAAATTTTCGTGCCTTTTATAGAATTTACAAAATCATGGTGGATTGGTAAGTCTGCTTGATTATTTTTCCATATATCATGGATTCAAATCCCATGGTATTTATTTATTTTCAACTAGCATTTACCATATATGAATTAATATCCCACATTCATGGGGTGGAGATATTGTAAAGGCTTCAAATAGCCTTGTAACAATCATGTGGTTTGTGGCTTGGGCCACATATCAAAAAAAAATTGCTTGGTTTATCCCCACATCAAACTTTGTCGATTTCTTGGTTTAGATTCGGTTTAAATGATCCTTTGATGGTTGAATGGATCTTGGCCAAACTGAGTGAAGATTAGTGTGGGTTGTTGGAACCGCCTATGATTTGGGATGGTTTAGAAGATTTGATCTCGATTTGGAGTGTTGTAAAACCAATTGCAAGTTGGTTTATGAGCTGGTATAACTAATCTTGAGTTGGCACTCAAGCTAGGTCTCAAGCTCACCTTAGAGTTAGCATGCACAAGTGACTTAGAAAATACAAGGAATTAGTTTGATAATTAAAATATCAGGATTATTAGTCCCACATTCAATGTATAAATAACATAGAGGCATATATATGAAAAAATGTAAAAATGGTAATTTTAAGTAATGGATGCAAAGGCATCCCTTTTTAAAAAGAGTGTGTCAACCCTAGCTGAGGGTCCATAGCTAGAAAATAGTAGGGCCCATTTGTCTAAACATGAGTGTCAAAAAATGGAGGTGAAAACAAACAACACCCTTTTAACATTGCACTACCACGTGTTACTTTCTAATGTGTCCACTTGTCAACCACACATGCATCCATGTCAATGTTTGACCTGTTGACCATTTTTTATCCAAACTTTGACCAGTGATATCTAGAGCATACGATGTTCATTTTATGTGTTCTAATAAGCATTGGAAATATCTCAAAATGTTCTTTAGTATTGTACTAGTTTTAGGAGATATTGGTAAATTAGCTCTAGATCACACCTCCCCAATAAGACCCTTTTGGTCTTCAAAAGGAGAATAACCCACTGAATCTACTAAACGGCTCTTTACATCACACCAAAGTATAGAAACCAAATATATCATAGTGGTTAAGGTTTCTAGATGTATTGTAATGCCAAAAATATCACAATAAATGGATTAGTTTAATAGACACAAAGTTATTTCCAAAGAGGAAATGTCTAACTGAACCCATGTGAATTGGCCAATACTACAACTACAAATGTAGATCAGTATGAAATAGATAACTAAATGCCAAACATAGGCAAGTGTCCACTGACCTTGCAAAACTATCAAGATACTTTGTAAAATATCACTAAAATGAATTACTATGAAATAGATAACTAATGCCAAACATAAGCAAGTGCCCAGTTATCCTATGAACTACAAAGTACTATAAATGATTAATATAAAAAATACCACCAAATTTCAATAATAAGTGATGTCCATTGACCTTGTGAAACTGTTAATCATGACAAAATATCACTATAAAATATCATGGAAATGATTCAAAAATCAAACTAAAAAAATCCTAGAATAAGGTCAAGAGTTAGACTTAATCCCTAAAATTGCATGTGAATAATTGTGTTTGCCAAATGTCACAATCTAAAATGGTGAAACTGTCATCACTACAAAAGATCACCCAATGCAACTGCAAACATGTTTGTTAGTGTAATCATAATATACTCTGATGTTGTAACCATATTTAGAATCCAACTTCTACATTGTTATTACAATTACAAACATTGTCCAAAATATGGGTCTTAAAATACATCCAACATATACATTCCAAAAATAGATGCATTCCTAAAACAACAGTTACTCTAAAATGTATGTAAAATTGAACGCTGCCAATAAGCCTATCAACCTGCGTAAACTACTATCAAAAATATCCAAAGTTAAAAATTTAAGTTGAATTTCCAAACTGTATTAGGAACTCAAAATGCTAAACAAGAGATTCAAATGGAGTTTCCTCAAATTTTCAAATATAATAAGATCACTAAGCATGATAAACCTATCTCTCAGTTCCTCTCATAAATTTGAACTCCACAAATCAAAGCTAAACAATATGGGAAAAATATTTCATTTCAACACAACAGTAATCCCATATAATAAAATGCTCTGAATCATTTGCATGCCTTTCAAAAATCATCAGCTCTGTAACATATAATTAAAGAATTATTTACCAACCCATTTTAATGGATTTTCCTTTTTAGTTAATACATGATCTAGGATTGACTTAGTAGCTTTTGGTAAATTAACAACTTCATTTACCTTTGTAATAGGCCTATATTCCATATTTTTCTTACCATTTTTAGGATGGCATGATGGTTGAAGTTTTCAATACTATTTAACTTGATGTTCATTCATATGATAATGAGTGCAAAAAGTCCTCTTCCTAGGTGAGGAAACTTATTTTCCATTTCTCACCTTTGAATGACAAGATTGTTCTTTAGCACTAAGCTCATCAGGAAACCACTTCTGTAAGAAAGACTTTCTCTACCAACATTAGGTAACATAATGATTACTTAACCCAAAAAAAAGTACATGGAAAAGCATACATCATTTTTTATATATCAAGACCATATTATTTATAATGAAAGAGTGCATCATCAAAAAATTTACAATTTGGCTTATGTTTATGATTATAATTTGTGTAAGAATGAGGTGTAATATCATTACCTCTTTTCTAAAATTTCTTACATCTTTCATCCTATGATTATGAATCAATAATTTCCTACAAATAATCTTCATGTAGGACTAGTGCGGTAATCACTTGGTTGTTGGAAGCTTGTCTCCCTTCAGCATTCTCTAATTTCCATTCTCGCACTAGAATAACCCAAACCTAAAAATAAAGGATGATCCTCTATCTTTATTATTTTATAAATACTTTGTCCATAATTACCAAGGCCTCTTCCATCAAATCCCATTTTAATTAATAATTTAGTTCCAATGCCTTTAGTATGTTTTTCAAAATCATCAAAAGCATTACCTGAATCTAAATCTGAATAGAAGGAAGAACAACATGGTGATGAAATTATAGTGCATTTATCTATCATGGTTTATACATCTGATGTGGAAGACAAATCTTTCTTCTATTCACCACATTATAATCCGATCAAGAGCTCATCCTTAGTTTCTAGCTCTGATTTCAAGTGTGTAATTTGTTCTTTAAGGGAGTAGAGCTTGGATCTCAAGAAAGCATTCTCATCTTGAATTTGTTTGATGATGCTTTCAATCTCTTCTAGCCTCTCTTTTTCAGGCTTTACCGATATCTACTTGCAAACAACCTATACTTCCAAAACAATGCATACTATAAATGGAAGATTAACAAGCCCAAATGTTTACAAATACTAAATCAAAACCAAACTGATATCAAATGCAAACTAAAACCAAGCCACTAAATTCAACCACTCTGATACCAAAATTCATCCACAAACTATAGTAAAGCCCCTACTAATAAATATTTTATAAATGGATCTTTTAATCACTCAGTTTTTGTGATTAAAATGAATCTAAAACTGATCAAAAATTAGAAATTTGGTTGATATAAACTGATCAAAATCTAATTTTAGAATTCACCAAATTTAATTTAATCAACTATTTGATCAATCAATCTGGTTTTCACTTATACCAATTTTTTTGTAAATGTCACAAATTGATAAAAATATGTTTTTTAATAATTAAACTTGAATCATTAAATGTAAAAAATAAATTAGAAATCAGAATAAAGATGACACCATAATTCTTTATGAAGTTCAGCAATTGCCTATGTCTCGGGGTTCATTCAAACCAATCCATTAAAAAAATGATTGAAAGTACAAATTAAAAACTTACAATACCATAATGGAATCTCAAAACCTATAAATTCATTTCATCAGACCTTTGGAAAACTTTGACAATGCTTAGTAATCATCCTCCACCTTCCCGAAGCACTTACAGAATCTCTTCCTAGCATTCTACTTCAAAGCATCACTTAAATCACTCAAAAATACATAAAATGAACACCAAATTGAGATCACAAATATACCAAATGAAGCATCTTGGAATTCTAAACAACTTTCTAGTTTACCCTAAGATTTGAAAATGCCTCTAGATTAGCTCAAAATTCCAATCTCTACAAATTGATCTCCTTATAAAATTTTACACAGTCATTTTCAATACCCTATACAAATAAAATTTTGTGTTTTTTCTAACATTTACAAAATCATGGTGGATTGTTAATTTCACTTGATTCTTTTTCAATAGATCACGTGTTCAAATCCCATGGTTTTTATTTAGTTTCAACAGGAATTTACCATATATGAATTAATATCCCACATTTGTGGGGTGGAAATATTGTAAAGGCTTCAAATAGCCTTGTAATAATCATGTGGTTTATGGCTTGGGCCATGTATCAAACATTTTTTGCTTGGCTTATCCCCCAAACCAAACTTGGTCAGTTGCTCAATTTAGATTTAGTATAAATGATCCTTCGATGATCCTTCGATGGTTGGTGAATGGATGTTGGCCAAACTTAGTGAAGTTTAGTGTGGGTTGTTGGAACCACCTATGAGTTGGGATGGTTTATAATATTTGAGCTTGGTTTGGAGTGTTGTAAAACCAACTACAAGTTTTTTTATGAGCTGGTATAATTGATCTCAAACTAGCACTCGAGCTAGGTCTCAAGCTCACCTTAGAGCTGACATGCACATGTGACTTGGAAAATACATGGAATTAGTTTGATAATTAAAATATCAAGATTATTAGTCCCACATGCAGTGTATAAACAACACAGAGGCATGTATATGAAAAAATGTAATAATGGTAATGTGAAGTAACAGAGGCAAAGGCACCCCTTCATAAAAAGAGTGTGTTGACCCTAGCTAAGGGTCTTTAACTAGCAAATAGTAGGGCTTATTTGTCCAAACATGAGTATCAAAGACCAGAGGAAAAATAAACAACGCCCTTTTACCATTACACTACCACATGTCGCTTGTCAATTGGTCCACTTGGTAACCACACATGCATCCACATCACAGTTTGACCTATTGACCATTTTTTGATCCAAACTTTGACTAGAAATATCTAGAGCATATGATGTCTATTTTTTGTGTTCTAATAGGCATTGGAAAGCTCTCATAATGATCTTCAGTATTGTACTAGTTTTGAGAGTTCTTAGGAATTTATGATGCCTAAAAATGACCTCCAAATTAGATGAGGAAGCTAATTTTAAGACAACAACATTAGTTGTGTCCTTTGGCTTCAAATTATTATTTCCTTTAGAAGGGTATGGTTTGAAGTTTTTATTTCATAAATTCACTTTTCCCTCTTCTATGGCTCAAATTTCTAATTTTTGATCTATGATAAAGGCCTCATCAAAAGTTTTAAATGACTAGACTTGTAAGGTGGATGAGATATGTTTCACACATGATCTTGAAATAGTTTGATCAGTTTCATTTGAGGTAGGGAGAAGGTTAGTTTCTTTATAAGGTACCACCATCTAGAAACAAAGTTTGCAATGGACTCATCTTAAAATTTCCCAATGGCATAAAGGTCCATAATAGTTACTTTCCTAGAAATATTTATTGAGAAGTAATATAAGAAATTTTTAGCTAACTACCCAAATGAAAATAACGAGTGTTGAGGGATGGAAATATACCAGTTTAAAGCTAGTCCTATGAGTGAAATATATAACATCCTTAAGAGGAGGGCATCATCATGGGTAATGGGGTAATACGCATGTAATAATGCTTCAATGTGTTATTAGGGATCCTCCTTATTTTGAAATGTTATAAATTTGGGAATTTCTCATTGCATAGGATATGATCAAATAGGGATTATAGGGTTGATTGGCTCATTGCAAATCCATTCATACGTAAACATGTTCTTCTATCATGAGTTAGAATATTCTAATTTCATCATCTTCTCCATGAGGTAGAAGCTTCTAATTTCATAATTCTCTCCATGAGGATCCTCATGTGATTTGGTTAGGCACTATAATGGGGGATACCTCCTAAAACATTATGTTGTAAATGTTGATATGGAGGAAGTGACATTGGGATAGGTTATGTAAGTGCGTACCCAATAGATATGGTGATTATTGGTTGATATACAACCACGTATTGAGGGAATAGCAAAGGTAAAAAAATTATTGGGATAGGTTAGGATAACTACCTATAAGGGGTTGTGTGGGAATTTGGTATTGTGTAGTTAGGGGTATCTGTTGTTGAAGGTTTTGACCTATATGGATCTATTATGTGGATGGTAGAGGTTATGCGTTAGGACTCGATGTGACATGGGTTTGAATACGAGGGATGTTTGATAGAATGGATACTACTTGATTTTTAAGTGTGGGAGAGGGTGGTTGGTTGCCTATTGGTGGTGGTGTAGTAACATTTTATGTCAGAATAATGATGGTGGTAAGATTACTAGACACTAAGGTGGTTGTGTATCTAATGGTTGGGTTATGCCAGCATTTGAACCAGATGGAGGTGGTGGGTTATTAGATGAGGATACCATGGGTAAGGTATATCCCTCAAAGTTTTCTAGGTGCATTCCATAGAAAGAGTGGGATGTTTAACCATAAGGGGAGATGGGGATCTATATAGATCATGTGTTAAGGTAATATTTCAAAGCAATCAGATTATTTTCTAGTATGTTATAAAAATATATATCACCCTGAGCATAGATCTAAGGAAGACCATCTCTAATAGAATCAAAAGAGGTAGGGGGACTCAGTGATTGTTCCATTGAAGAGGAAGATGGATGGGGTGACTCTGTTTGTTTGAGTGACTCTAGTCACATCAAAACCATGTAGTGTTGAATAAATAACGACAAAGAATAAAACACACCATTATTTTTTTTATTATCTCACTTTTAGTGAAGGAAAACACACACTCTATTTAAATGAACTTGAGTGATTTTTAATTTTTAAGAAACAAACTTTTAAAATGTGAAGGGGAGATAGGTTAACGAAGGTCCTAAGAAATGGAAGTCTAAGGTTGGTTTTAGGTTTGATTTAAGGTTAGGAACCTTGATATACCTGAAGGTATATTGAGGCTTTATTTTGTGTTGGTGGTAGCATGTGGCTTGGTATTGGGTCCTACCCTCTCACTTCATGACCCCATAGTAATAAGGATGTCAGGTCTTCACCTATATACTACCAGCCAATTTTTTATACTCATCGAAAACATCGAGTTGGTTTTTCCCTTGGTGATGAAATCCAAGTGGGTCTACTTGGGTAGGAGTTGATTTGATTACAATTTTTCTATTATTATGGTTTGGTTTGTGTGTGAAAAGAGTGTGACTAAACAATAACTTAACCCACTTAAAATAATTTGTTCTAAAATAGGCAAACTAAAACAAAATAATTTTCTTTATAAAAAAAGTAAAGTATTCTAAAGTATTTATAATTTTATTTATAAATAATTTTCTTTATCGATTATAATTTTTTTGGGTAGGAGTAAAGTATTGGAAAGAGGGGAAGTCCCAAAGTTCCTCAACATTCAATGATTGGCCAAGTTTGATAATGCATGGGTTATCTAGAGTGCACAAGTTGATATCCATAGTGGATTCATTCAACATGGTCAAGGTCTCAAGAGGAAGGGATTTTTGGATGGAGGAATTTGGGGTACCAAGATAGGCGAGAATAGAATCATCATTGTGGCACTAAATTGTGTTAATGGTAAAGGAATCTTCTTTTATCATCTCAATATGGGTCAAAGGGATGGTTATGGTTGTCCCCTCCTAATAATTCAAGGGTCCAACGCTGATCATGTTGATGAAAAAAATAGTTAGGTGGGATGATTTCATCATACTCATATGCAAGTGGAGGCAAGGTCAGTGAGGAAGGGGCATCTTCTTCTATAATGGTAATGGCATGTTATTTGGCTTTTTTATTATTAGGTAAGATGAAACAAAGTCTATGCTTATCATGTGGCTTCTTATTTTTTATGGTGACCAACTAATGTGGGCCATGCTCATACCACCAAAGATCAAAGCCTTTCTAAGCACACTGATAGAGGTATATCTTAGTAAAGCTTGGTTTATCTAGGTACGAGAAACTGGTGGTGAAGGGTTAAGGTGGAAGAGAGGTGATAGAAGCACCAAGGTATTTGTCAAGTCCCCCATAGATAAAATAGGTCTAACAGTGGGGAGGTCTAAAGGGAATGATAGTTTTGACATTGGGGTCATATCCCAGTCTATTAGTGAGTTGCCCATACTCATGAGGAGTAAGGAAAGTGTTAAGGGCTAAGAGGCAATACTTTCCTAATGAAAGATGATGGAATGTTGATTCCAAAAGGTTCATGGTGGGGATTTGGTCTAAAGGGATAGAGGAACTAGTTGATGCCTCTTTGGTATAAGGGGATATGATATATGCTTTATTGGTTTAAGGTTAGGTTTTAGCTACTGAGAGTGTGATATATGGGGGTATGAGGACATCATTGGGGAAGTCATATTTCATGTTGAGAAATGACTTGGGTTAGCTTGAATTGTGATGACATGGCCTTCATGCTCAGGCTTAATGCAATGGTGAAGGGTAGGGGGAACATAACCCATGAATCAAATCTAAGGTTATCCCAACAAGATATATTATTAGAATTCACCTTCCACAACATAGAAAATTTTAAGGAGCATGTGGGGTCCTAAATAGATATGAAGGATAATAATCCCCAAAGTAGTGACCATGGTATCATTAAAGGAATGAAGGATGGCCGAAGATTTGGACATGACATTATCTAGCAAGTTGAGTTGGTTTTAGGTGTGAGAGGAGATGATGTTAATGCTAACTTCCCTATCAATCATGACTTATTTGATGTGGGTTTGGTTGATCTAATCATTAATAAAGAGAGAGGGATCTAGGTCCTCAGGGTGAATGGAAGGTATTTCCAATTCCTTGAAGGTAATAAGGTTGGAAATTTGAAGGGCACAAACAAAGGATACTAGAGGTTAAGGGTCCTTAGGTTAGACCTCAATAGATTCTAAAGCCTCTAGTAGTGCTTGGTCGTGATGGGGAGAGGTAGAGATCAACTCATACAAGCTCATCTTCACTGAAGTCTAGTAAAGTTACTCGAGGATAACTCTCTTGATGGATTTTGAGGGGTTAGATTTAGAGGCACCTAAAATAGATACCATGGATTTAGTGGAAGAGGGAGATGAATGGGTGTGGGTTGATTAGGAGGTTGAATATGGATACGTCCATAGAATAGACACCTTGGCCTTTATTTTTTCCTTCTATTATGATCTTGTGACCACGTTGATAGTATGGATAGAGGGAAGGGTTGAGCTAGAAGATTGCTCAGACTCATCTTCACTCTTAGGTGACAGTGGAGAAGTAGGTGAGCATTAGGTAGGTATGGTTTTTGGTTGGATTGGTATGGGGCCCATAGGAGGCTCATCTATTAATAGGTCCTCCTCATCATAGAGCTAGTGGATAACATTTTGGAGAGACTTGTAGTTCTCCATATCATGGTTGTGTGTCCTATGATAAGAACACACATGGTGGTCATTGTACCAGATAAGTTTGGAAGAAAGGGGGTCAAAGGGTCTAATAAGAGGTAAGGATAAATAAGAGGTTTGTAATAACCTATAAAGAATAGTCAAGTAGGACTTAACTAAAGGTGGTAGAGGTGTAGCGATATTTACTTTGATGGTTGAGGTATAAGGTTATGTGGAATCAAGTTTGGTGATAAGTGTTTTAGGTAGGGTGGTACACTTGGATGATGGCTTCAGTTTAGGCAAGGAGGTTGATGAGCTAGAGGTGGAGGATCATAAGGTAGATAACTTAAGTACTATTGGCATAGTGAAAAGAGGTGCATCGAAAAGCAGCTATGAAGGTGTAACCAAAAGAGGTGGTGGGGTTTTAGTAGAGGCAATTAGATTCCTGATCAAGGTAGACATATGAGGCCTCATAATGGAGGGTAAGGTTGAGAGAGGAAAATTTTGGGCCTTTCAGCCTTTATGTGGTTTTACCTCTTTGGTTGATTTAGTTTGGCATTTAGTTATTGGTTTTGGTGAGGCAAGTTTCACCTTCACTGAGGGGTGATGAAGGCTTGGTATGGGGAAGGTGCCAAAGTTATTGATTGGTTTGATCAATTTGGTTTGAGAAGGTGATTCAATCACTTGGGGTTTAGGTTCCTTTGATGGTTGATGGATTGTTGGATTGGTAAAAGTTGGTATTAGTTTGGTTGGTAGGGTAGAAGTTTGAATAGCAAAAGTGATGGATTGGTATGCTAAAGGTATGTTTGGAAGTTATTTCTTGGTCATATAATGTATCCCTAATTGCTACTATAAGGTGTCTTGATCCATGTCAGGGTTGGAGATAAATTCCAATTTCTACACTAACCTAGAGAATGGTTTGTAGGTTGGTTTGACTCCCTAAATATTGGACCTAAAAGATAAGCCCCTAGGTAGAGACATAGGGATGGTAACCTCATCATATTCCTTAATAAAAGGATGCAAGGTTGAGATACGTGGTTCCTCAATGGGAGGATTAGACATGGGGGTGTCCTCTTTGGGAATTATTTTTGAAGGGGGAGTAGGTTACTATGTAGTTAAAAGTAAAGATAGGGTGGCAGTAGTTGAGTGCTCTGGTATATCAGCTAAAAGAGTGGTTAAGGAATCCACTACCTCAATAAGTATAGGGGAGAAGATGATATTTCCTTAGTTTAAGTGTCTAAAGGAAGGGAAGGTAAGTCCACTATCTCAATAGATGGTGGAGGGATATAAGATTGGGTACTAGGTGGTTTGTTAATGAGTGAATCAAAGGCCATGTTAACTATATGGGTATCATGAGAGCACTCGATGTTATTTATCTCATTCTTTGTATGAGCATGGTTTGAGAAGGGCTTCCTAAATATATCAAGGACTTGGTTTGATGGTGCATTGGGATTATCTAATGCGAGTTCCCCCTTATCACTGAGGGATTGGACAAGGCTCTTGAAGGTATTGCACCTACTAACATCATGTATTATAACCCGATGAAAGGCACATATATCATTCTTATTGAACCAATGAGGTACAACATGAGAAGAATCAAATTGTTGGGGTGTTTTGACAGGAGGAAGTTGAATGATGTTGGATTTTAATAACTTCTCCAAGATGGAAACATAGGATTCTTTAAGTAGAGTGAATTGCTTCTGGTTGTTATGAGTTTGGCTCCTCATGTTTTACTTTAAGGAACTAGAGGAATTATATCAGTTGAAAAAAGGTGGAGGAGTGGCTTTTAGGATAACCACATTTGTGGTTCCCTTGCTCTTGGTGTTGGTATTGGACTAGTTGCTTGACTTGGAGGAAGAAGCCTCATTGGTTTTATAGGTTGAATTCTTGTTTTTGAGCTTTAATTTTTCATCATCAATGGCTTGGTTCTATAACTTATGCACCATGGTAAAATATTCATCAAGGGTTCATAATTTTTGGACATATAGTGTAGAGGAGATATGTTTGGCACATACACAAGCAAAGAGCTCTATGAATTTGGGTTGAGGTAAGGAAAAGGAAAGTTGGTTTATCAAGATCCTCTAAAGAACCACAAAATCAGCAATGCATTCATCCTCAAACTACTGAATGGAGTAGAGTTTAGTGATATAAACTTTCTCATAAATATTAATCAAAAAATGGTCCAAGAAGGTTTGAGCCAGTTGAGTGAAGTAAAAAAGGGAGTGCTTAGGTATGACACTATATGAATCCAATGTTGGACTGACCAGGGACATAAGGAAGGTGTGGAGAAGAAGAGCATAATCATAGGTGATGAGATATCAAACATGCCTAAATTACCTAAGGTGAAGTTGTGGATCCTCCTTACTTTAGAATTTAGCAAACTTGGGAAGTTTCCATTGGGGAAGATATGGCCCGATAGGTACAGATCGGTGGATGGGCTCATTATATATTTGGTCATATGATAAGATGTTGTGAGCACCTAAAATAGATGACCCCAAGGTGGTCATCTTATCTATAAGACTATTAATTAGGTCCTCTTGGGGTTGTACACCTGGAAGGTTATAAGATGCATACTAATGCAGTGGTTGGGAGACATACTGATAATGGGTAAAAGGTTAGGAGGCTACCACATATTGGTAGGTGGATGTCAATAGTTGGGTGGAAGATACATAAGGATAGGTAGATATAGGTGGTTGGGTAGTGTGTATATGCCCTTGTAGATTAGGGATGTAGCTAAAGGTTGTTCTAATGGGTTATTATTGGATAAGAGTGGTATTTGGATTGGTGATTGATGGAAGGTTGGTGACCCTTACACTAATCGATGGCAAGGTAGAGAGTATGGACACCACAAGGCTTTGAAGTAGAGTAGTGGTTGATGGATAGGGGGTAGCTATAGGAAGTTTGGTAGTGTTAAAGGTAGACACTCCCACTATGGTGGAGTGGTTTGTAGGAGTGGAAGGTATAAGGACAATGATAGTTTGGGTTGGTTGGTTTTCTATAGTAGTCTCAAAAGAGTTATCAGTTGATGAGGAAGCTTGGGTAGTCACTGGTTTGGTAGTAACCATGGTGATAGAGGTACTCCCCATGAGGTAGAGAGGCATGACATAAGGCATATCTATGGGTTGGGTTGAATTTGGGATATGATAAGACATGGTTTTAATATAATGTTGCAAGGCTACAAGATTGTTGTCTAGGAAAGTGGCAAAATCTACATCTCCTTAAGGAACCTACTAAGGTAAAGTAAGACATCTTGAGGGCTGGGTTGAGTATGTTGGTTCAGAGATATAGTTCATCGATGAAAAAGTAGAAGAGGTAGTTGGCTTGGTAATGGGTTTTGCTCCACAAGGTCCTTGTAGCTAGAGAGTGAGAACCATACAAGATAAAGGAGATAGAAAGCACAAATAGCCTCACTACTCAAATAGAGAGAAGACAAGAAAATGACCAAAGAAGTCAAATTAAACTCTAAAAGAGATGTTTAATCCTAGAGTTTTAATTAATCTCACTTTTGGCTTATGCCTTAATAAATTATGTGACTAAAATTGGTTTGTAGAGCAGGTATTAGAGAGGAAGTCTAAGGTTGGTTTCAGGTTATGTTTAGGCACTCAAAAGTAATCTATATTGGAATCAATATGTGGCCTAGTATTGGGGCCTACCCCCTCACTTCACACACTGTAATGACAAGGGTGTCAGGTGCTTATCTAATATATATTGATATCCAAAGATTATACTCAACCAGAGAGCTAAGTTGGTTCTCCCCTTGGTAATGACCTCTAAGTGGGATTACTAGGAAAGGGTAAGGTTACCACTAGGTGATGAAATGTTATTCAGGCCTTGTCTCAAGTTTGTTTGATATTTAATTGATGTAATTGGTTTGGTTGAGTGTGTGAAACAATGAGTGAAGCTATGATAGATTAATTTGCTTTTAAGTTAAGCTATGTCAACTAAACTTTCAAGCAATTAATGTATGCAATTAATTTTAAGCCAAAAAAGAAATTTTTGATTTTGTTAATGAGCATATAATAGAGAGAGAATGCTATCAAACAAGAACCCAAGTAAAGACACAAGGGTCCCATCGGGCATACCAGAATGTTTCAATGAATTTATTGTTTATTATTGGAAAAGGGAAAAGAAGAAACTAAGTATGAGTATGGTTTTAAAATGTGTTTAATTATGTGTGCATCAAATCAAAATATTATGAAGATCTCTTTGGCTTGGGAGGATGACATGTAGATAAGAAAGCACTAAAGAAAATTTATTTGTTAGACAGATAGTTGAGTGGATTGCCTAGAAATATCTAGATCTTGGAAGAAAGAGCTCCCTTGGGGGCTATCAGTCCACACATTTTAAATAATTAAGTTTATAAAATAGGAAAGAAAGCACTTTCATCAATAATAAAAAGGTTCTAAAATTGAACACAAGAATGCTTGCTTAATAAATATGCTATAAATGATAAAAATAGCGATCAACTAATTAATATTAGTGTTAGATGGTTAGGGTATGCTTCAAAAAATTAGAAAGGGGTCTGTGAACAAGTAGGAACATAGGGAATCAAGTTTGGTTGGGGGTAGATAAGTGGAAACAACTTCCTAGGTTTTACTACCATAGTGACCATTGGCATTGGGTTGACCATCGGTAGTTAAGGTGACCATTAGTGGTCAAGGTGATTTTCAATGGTTTGACAGACCATCGATGATTGGGACAACCATCGATGGTTACTATGGGTGGATCTGGGTTGGTAAAAAGGTTGATTGATGAGATGTAAAAGATGGATTTTAAGAGATGGGTAAGACTTGGGTTGATTGCAAAATGGAAATAAAGTAAATGAATACTAAGAAATAAGTACTTATCTTACCAAAAGTTGATTGGGTAGATGCTTAACGTGATTGACTTGTTAGTAAAATCTAGCTTGATTTTGATAGAGTAATGGTACTTGGTGCTTTGATGAGGCTATAGTGGTAAGTTAGCTCTCTAACATAATAGCTACTTCACTAGATTGTTAATGATGCTTGACCTCCAAAAATAAACTCCTAGATACACAAGATCTTGATAATAATTACATATGGGTTTCACCTCTTTACTCCTCTCTTCTTATAGTAAGGTAAGAGAGTTACAGTACCATGTGAACTGGGCCTTCTAATAATAACTCACACATGCAATTACTCACAACAGGATTTAGATGAGTTATTTTTAGAAAATCAAGGTGGGTGAGTTTGCATGTTAGGTGTTAAAGAGGTGGACCCTAATTATCAATGCTTAGGATGACCGTCAGTGGTCGAGGGTAAATGGAAAAAAGTGGGTAAAGGCTAGGTTAAGCTAGTTTAGTCAAACTAATTGTGGGTTAGGTTGGGTTACAGGTGAAAATGTAAAACTAGTCCCAAATGGGTCCTAAGGCTGTTAAGGGGTATTTTGACACTCGAAGTCATAGTGTACAGATTTTTGGTGTTTACAGTGATAGACTAAGTGGTACTCAAGTTGAATATTTTTAAATTATAGTTGATAACATAATGGAAAAATTAATTAATAGATGATGATACATATAAAATATAATTAAAATGGATTCTTTCAAAGAATATAAATATGTAATATGTGTTTTTGAAAATTGTTAGATAAGAAATACAAAAAGCACCTCAAAGCCAATTCTTTGAAACTTCTATTGCTATGGGTTCCATTCCTTTATCTTCATCACTCAATACAAATTTTATACCAACATCTACTATGTGGGATTTCAATAAATTGATAAGCCAATCTATACTCAGTCACTTTTTACACCACCTTTGGTTAGCACACTTTATATTCTTAATGCATAATCCCTTAGATAAATTATTTTAGCTCTATATACTAAGGTGTTGAAATTGGAACAAAGTGCCTTGAAACTTATTCAAGCACTTGATTCATAGACTTTATTTCATACTACATTGGCTTAGCATATTTCAACATATCCTTTACAAACTGGTTTTGTGGAACTTAAGATTAAATTGTGTGATGGAAAAGTGACCCCGAGCAATATTTGAGAGCATTTCATATAGTGTAGTCATATAAAATGAAAAAATTGGTAACTTGAGTGTGGCTTATGACATCCAACCCATAAGTCCCTCTTGCTTGCTCTCATGACCCTCATATTTTCACTAATTCATAGTCATCTGTAGCCTTCCAAACTTAATCCTAGCTCAGCTAGACTACTCTTTCCATGACTAATCCATCCCCATAGGCCCTGTTAGCTCAGGACAATAGTGTCACACTTGGACTATAACATTAGTGCCACTCCTATCCACTTTTAGCTCTCCTATCCAAGTGCATTTTTAGCCCCAATGGTTGGTTTCTTATGATTCCCCATCCTTTTCCTTGTCAACTTAATGCGAGCACATTCAACCCATGACCAATAGATCCTTATAAAATCTCATTCAAAGATCATTTGGAAAGGTTTGGAAAATATCACAAAGTAATAAATAATACAATCAAGACTACTCAAGCATATTTCCCTATTCTTTGCATACAGCCATCCAATACTATTTCGAACTTATTCAAATCCTTACACCAGTCTATAGTCATCTCAAGCACACCCAGTTTAGCATTTTACATCTTCATACACACTATTACAAAAAGCACATTAAGTGGGAGAACTACATATGGCTTGATCCCTCTTTGGAGTATTGGTATATAGGCAGTGTGTCCATACAAGGGGTGTGGAAACATGTTCAGTGAATATTACACATACTACCCCCCCCTCTTTCTCAATTTTGGCCAAAGCACAATGGATTTTATGGTTTGAAGATAAAATTATCTCTACAAGGATATCTATAGACTTCCAACTATCAAAAATTCATAGGCAAGGCCACACAGACCTAGCAAACAAAACCCAAAAAGATCAAATCTTTAGGATAATATTGGCAGAGGTGGACTATAACACCAAACACAAAGGTGTCCTATTTTTGGAACTCCTATTAGTTCACCAAATGAAGGCTAGACCCTAATTTTTGATAGTGTCTCAGTCCTAAACAATGAATCTCAGACCATATCTCAATCGTATCAATTAATTTTTAACAAAGTCTTATTTTCTCCCTCTTATTACTATTTTTAGAAAGGTCAAAATTAAAATCTAATTTACACAAATTAGTAGTTTAATTATTTCATATTTATTTACTAATTTTACTACTCAGACCTTTTAATTAAATTATAAATAATACACCAATATTCCCAAAATTGTTAAATCATTTAGTGAACCTGACTTACTTCATTTGCGCATATAAACCCTAAAAATCCTAGGGTAAATTTTTTACTAATTATTTTATATTTTTTTTATTTTTTACCTACATAATAAAATAATAAATTAAAATTAATTTTTAAAATTTTATAGTAATTTTAAAATAATTTTCTTTCAAACCCTAGTTGCCCATACTAGGTCCCAGTATTTTCTCAATAATTTTTTGATTTCTTATTAGCTTATTTAAATCAAAATACACTTCAAATTTCAAAATTCAATAGTAATTCTCAAAAATAATTATTTTTCAAAACCTTAGTTGCATATACTAGGTCCTATTCACTCCAGCATTTTTTAATAATTTTCTAAATTTTTAGTTGCATATTTCACTCATAAATTCACTTTAAATTTCAAATTTCATAGTAATTTTCAAAATAAATCATTTTTAAAAACCCTAGTTGCATATATTAGTTCCCATTACTTCTTTAGGTATCACCTTACATGTTCCTGAGCTTCATATCCTTTTTACGCAATTTCTAGTTCATTATTTTTAAGACTTTACCTTTCCTATATTTAGTACTTTCCTTCTCTAGCACTTTGCCTATTACAAATTATTGCAAAATATTCAATCAAATTTCAAATTGTTTTCATACCTTAACAATGACCTAATACACTAGTTTTGATGAAACTAATAAAAGGGAACTTCAAGAACTCTTGACTAAACACCCTAACATGCAAGATGACATGCTTAAAATACTATGAGAAAAAAGAGTGAACAATGGTCAATCTTCTCAAATCACAAAGCAGCCATCTACAAATGACACTAAAAGGGCAACTATGTCTGAATAACCCCCTATATTAGCCTAACCCACCTCTATTCCATCAGCTATAGCTAGTACATATTTGTCTCCTGATGTGGCATCCCTTGTGTAAGAGATAAGATCTCTTCAATCCAAGGTGCTACATCTTGAGCAAGGTGCCTCTAGACCTACACAGGATTTGGATTCTTTTAATCTACTACATACACCATTGACATGTCATAATGCTTCTATACCCTTGTCACAAGGTTTTTTTCAACCCAAGCTTACTCTATATGATGGCAAGGGTGATCTAGAGACACATTTGAGAGCTTTTCACATAGAATGCTTGGACTATGTACCAAATGATTGGATACTTACCAAGCTATTTACATGAAGCCTAAAAGATTATGTTTTACAATAGTTCTATAGTCTATCAAATCAATAATTTAATACATTCAATCCTTTATCTGACATGTTTCAACATTAACATTGGTGATAAGGTTTCCTATGCCCAAGTTACACAATAGAAATAAAGGTCAAATGAGCATCTCATAGATTATGTTCTTTGATATAATATTATTTTGGCTAAGATGACTAGCCCATGGATGATCAAGAATTACAAGATCTATTCAAATAGATTCTCTTACCAGCTTTGCATGAATCAATTATGTTCAAAAGATTCTCTTCCTTCACTGAATTGTGTCACACACTAAAGGAAAGAGAATTCAAACTAATTACAATGGGAAAAATCAAGTACATAAGTATCTTAAAAACAAAAAACAAGAGCAATATCAAAGTCCCATACAAATTCAAGGTTAATTATAGCAAGAATCAAAATCAACCAATAGTTAATGTAGCTTTCAAGCCCCCTCAATGTGTGGTTTTAGCACAGCCTCCTCGGTGAACCTTTACCAATCTACCAATTTCTCCAGCCAAAGTTTTATACTAGCTATTGGAATGTAACATCATATCTCTCCTTCCTATTCAAGAATTGACCCAACAAAGCCTCTTCCATGGGGATATGATTAGCATGTATTTTGTGACTTTCACAAGGCACCAAGCCATACAACAAACATATGCATCAGTTTGAGACATAAGATATAGGATTTGATAGATGGAAATCATATTGATCTTTACACTTCAATTGAGCCTTCTAAATCAAAGCAAAAATAGGATAAATATTTGAAAATGTTCTTAAATCCCTTTCTAAATCATTCTAAATAAGAGATAAGAGACACATCAGGGGTTCACCATGCATATCATGCACATCTGCCACCAGATACATACAAGGCACCTTAAATTGAGACACATCTTTTGAGTAACATGATTGGTGTATACAATTCCAAAGTTCCAAATAGACCTTCCATCTCCTTCTTAGAGTAGGATATCATCGAGGATGATTCAGATTATCATGCACTCTTTATCAGAGCTTAAATTCATAATCATCCCATTCATAGTGTTCTCATAGATAATGGATCCAGCGTGAACATGTGCACTATGACATTATTGTAGTATTTAGGATATTCAGAGTAGGATATTACCCTGATAAACATAGATATTAGTGGATTCAGGGGGTACATACAGAGTTCATTGGGTGAGATATACTTCTTAAATAATTTGGTCCAATACATGTGGCCACACCATTCACTATTATTCCTAATGCAGGAGTCTTTGATATATTACTTGGTCGACCATCAATTCAAAAACTTTGAATAGTACCTTCTATAGTTCATAGATGTGTGAAATTCATTCATGTTAATTAGGTTATTATATTTGGTGGAGTTCCATGTGAGTTACCACTCCAGACTTCATAGCCATCTACTATTTCATAGTCACCAATTTTAGTTTTGACACTAGTTTTAGTTTTGCCACCAGTTATAGTTCCTCCTTCAGGTCTGATTCAAACACAATTGAGGCATCCATCGCTAGTATAGAGAGTTCATATACCTCCATATCTTTAGGATTCTAGATAGCTTCTAGCTACATTGTTCACACCCAGGGTAGTATCATTAATATCTCATGCATCTACTCATAGAGCACATATTTACAGAGCTTATCCTACTACTAGATGGTTGCCTAAGAGCCCTACAGTTACATCCACTTTTTAGAGTTATATGGGGACTTCACACTCAGTTTTTAATTTAGATATTTTAGATTATTTATAGCATATACACCTTTTAGATCCATAGTCTTAACATTTCCATTAGGATTCATGATCATACACGATTCCTCTCCTGGATATAAGACACCATGATAGGGAGTCTCCCATGAGACTCATCGATTATTATCATTTATCTTTAATTTTACTTGTACATGGTTTCTTATGCTTGATTGTATATAACTCAAATATTTCAAAATACAAAAGCATCCAAACAATTCAAAAAACAACAAAAATATTTTGATTGTATGCATTATCCATGCTTTACATTTCTACTACCATACTAGACTTACATTCTATTGTTCTATGTTATTATTTATCAATTTATCTACATTACCATGCTTCAATTGATCTCCTTTGAGTGTGTATAGTGACATCCAGCTCTTTGATTGCTTCACTCTACCCATTAATGGGGCATCTTACTTCTACATTTAAGACATCAATATATATACCCACTGGGGGAATCTTCTACAGGACTACACCATCTAAGTTATGTCATTTCTACACCACACATTCTAGTTATCATGTTGATCTACATTATTTCCTAACTTACATAGATTACTCTATCAACACTCATTAGTATATAGCACTCATGTATTTTCCTAGCATATACCTAGTCTTGTACTATGTCTTGCATACTTTCATGTTCTTGCTTTAATTAGTTAGATGCAATTATATTTCTAGTCTTCGCATTCTTTCCTTTATTGCTTTTTCGTAGCTAGATTGATTGCATTTCTTAGTTCTTATTTTGTCTCTTTTATGTGCCTTAGGACATTTTCCAATGTCCTTTACTTCTATTCATGTGTGTGCCTTAGGATATTTTCCAATGTCCTTTGCCTGTAATATTCTATGTGATTGTGGCTTTCATGCCAACCTTGTATGTTTTTAAATGTATGTGTATGTGGCATTTGAACATGCCTTATATGTTTTCCTTCTAGTTTGAGTGACATGTGCCCATGTCCCTTGTTTTTTTGGCCCCTTGGCCACTCTTGTACACTTATTACTTCTTGCCTTGTGTGCTTATTGCTTGTTTGTTTCTCATTGTTTGTAATGCCATGATACACATCATGCATTATCTTGATGTCTTAGATGCCATGATGGACATCATGTTCCATCCCTCCTTACCAATTAATAACTAAAAACTAACCAAACTTCCAGTTCTAGTTTCAATTTAGTAAATTTCACATACTATTACATTGTTATATCTATCTAGGCATACCCTTGTTGATCTAATAATCTCTCATTACAAACTATGTTATATCCTGAGATATATTACCAATTATCATTGTTATATCATGTATTTCATAGTATAACACACTTGCATGGCTCTTTATTTTGAGGGTAGTTATTAAAATTTCTTCATACCTACCCTAAGAAGAGGGGGCAATAAATAGGGGTTTTTGTCATAGAAATTAGAGCTCCTAACGGTAAAAAATGTAGCATTCAGAACACCCAAAATAGCAACCAAACACCAAATCAAGCAGAACAAACTAGAAAAATAATGACAATTTCATAATAGTCATCAATTTTAGCAAAGGATAATGTTGTCAAACATGGAAAATAGTGTTGGATACTAGGGTATCTTATTTTTGGTGTTCTTATCCAAATAGCAAAAAAACTAGATTTTTTAGAAGTAGGCAAAAAATAGGTTCAACTATAGTTTTACACATTCAAACCAATTTAGAATCAGTGGTTTTTAGTACACTTTTGCTTAGAGAATCTAGATATAGGGGGAATCATGCACAACATTATGTCTCTCACTTTTAGTTTTAGATACAATAGTCGGTATAACTTCCAGCTTAGAGTCTATGTTGCAAACACCAATGATTAGGGGAAATGTGGGTGCCATATTTGTTTTCTTTTCTTTTTAAGTTCATCATTACCCAGGCAATCTCAGTATTTCTGTGCCTTATTCCATCTATAGGTGTTCAGAATAATTTTGGAGTGGCTTTCATATAAGCCTAACTTCCAAATTTTAGGGTGGCTTTCATATAAGCCTAGTGCACTAGTTTTGGAGTGGCTTTCATACAAGCCTAATCTCCATCTTTCAGAGTGGCTAAAAGTGGCCTAGTTTCCAGCATAAATTTGGCTATCCACACCAACATTGTTAGATTATAGAGCATTCAAGGGATTTAGGATCCATCTTATTTGACACACATTTCATACTGGTATCAGTTTATATCTTCACTTCATGGGGCAATGATGGAACCAAAGCACTAGCTATCCTTTGTATTCTTGAGCCACCTATTTAGAGGGATTAGACACACTGTCTAGACATTGATTAGTACATGCATGATCACATAAATTCACTTAGTAGGTGAAAATGGAGCCAAAGGTCCATCCTTTGCATTCTTGAGCCACTTCTAGGGAATTGAACACTTAGCTCCATTCATGATCTTACTCTTGGTATAGCATCATCCAACATTACTCATCATCACAATAGGTTTTGTATCAGCTCACATACTTGGTAAGGTGTATTTGTTCCTTTCTCTTCCTCTCTCTCTTACCTAGCTTTGTACATTCTTCTTTTAGATATAGTGTATCTAGTAAAAATGGATCTACTATTTGTTTTCTATTATAGATTCACACTTCACTGTGTGTTCTCTCTATTCACACCCAGCATCACACAACTTCATGAGTTTCACCCTTGTAGGTAAGTTCAGGTACACTTTTTATTTTTCCTTTATCTTATTATTTCACTTTTCTACATCACTAGAATAAAGGGGGGCAAATGTAGTCATATAAAATGCAAAAATTGGTAACTTGAGTGTGGCTTGTGACACCCAACTCATAAGTCCCTCTTTATTGCTCTCATGACCCTCATAAGCATCTTTTCACTGATTCCTAGTCATCCATAGCCTTCCAAACTTAATCTTAGATCAGTCAGACTACTCTTTCCATGATTAATCCATCCCCCTAAGCCCAATTAGCTCAAGATAATAGCACCACACTTGGACTATAACATTGGTGCCACTCTTATTCACTTTTGACACTCTTGTTCAAGTGCATTTTTGGCCCCAATGATCAGTATCTTCTGATTCTCCATCCTTCTCCTTATCAGCCTAATGTGAGCACATTCAACCCATGACCAATAGATCCCTATAAAAGCCTATTCAAAGATCATTTGGAAAGGTTTGGAAAATATCACAAAGAAAGCAAAAATACAATCAAGACTACTCAAGAATATCTCCCTATTCTCTACATACAGCTAGCCAATACTATTTTTAGCTTATTCAAATCCTTACACCAGTCCATAGTCATCTCAAACACACCTAGTTTAACATTTAACATCTTCATACGAACTATTTCATAAAGCACATTAAGTGGGAGAACTACATATGGCTTGATCCCTCTTTGGAGTATTGGTATGTAGGCAGCATGCCCACACAAGGGGTGTGAAAACACCTTTAGTGAATCTTACACACACTACCCCCACACTGTTTCTCAAATTTGGTCAAAGCATAATGGATTCTAGGGTTTGAAGATAAAATTATCTCTATAGGGAGCTCTACATACTTCCAGCTACAGAAACTTCATAGGTAGGGTCACACAGACCTAGAAAATAAAACCCAAAAAGCTCAAATCTTCAAGATAACAATGGTAGAGGTGGAGTATAGCATCGAACACCAAGGTGTCCTATTTTTAGTGCTCCTATTTTCTCACTAACTAAAGGCTAGGCCCTGATTTATGATAGTGTCTCAGTCTTGCATAGTGAATCTTAAACCATGTAGTAACTGTATTAGTCAATTTTCAGCTAAGTCTTATTTTCTCCCTCTTATTACTATTTTTAGAAAGGTCAAAATTGAAATATAATTTACATAAATCAATAGCTTAATTATTTAATATTTATTTATTGATTTTACTACTTAGACCCTTTAACTAAATTAGGAATAATACACTAATATTCTTAAAATTGTTAAATCATGCAGTATATTTAAACTGTGTCCAATAATAGGGTTTTTACCAAGTTATTTCCCAAAAGTTTAAAAGAGTATGCTCTAATATGGTAATATGATTTACCATATTATTAAATTCACACATAAAATCTTATGGCAAATTTGATCTTTTCACATTTATTGATTAAAATAAGTGAAAACATGTCATATGTTCAGATTGCTCATCTCAAATAAGAATCCAATGAGCCTATCACATAATATGTCTTAAGATATAAGATCATGTTATCTAAAATATAAGATATAAGACATCTTTAAATAGTGTTTACATTCAACTCTACATGAATCTATTATGTTTAAGAAGTTTCTATCATTCATGGACTTATATCACACAATTAAGGAAATAGAGGTTAAGTTGTTGGCAATGAATAAGCTAAAGTATGCAACCAACCCAATTTTTACTTCTCATGAAAATAATCCAAGTAAGCCATCATACAAGGTTAAATTGAGTGAAAATAAGAATGATCCAAAGACAATAGTGAATGTAGTTTCAAAACATATTATGTGTATTATATTATCAACTCCTCCAAGGAGATAATTTGCCAACATGTTATAAGATCCCTACAAGGTGTTACAAAATTTATTAGAATGTAACCTCATATCACTCCCTCCCATTAAAGAGTTTGATACGAGTAAACCTCTTCTAAAATGATTTGATAAAAATGTTTTTTGTGATTTTCATAGAACACCAGGGCATAGTACCTATAGATGCATCAATTTGAGACATAATATACATTATTGATATATTATAACATCATTGATGTGGGTACATCTACTAATACTAAAAAGGCACAACTAAGTAAGAATAGAACCATGAATATATCTAGCGATACTTTCCATAAACATATAGGTCAAGAAATAATTGATAAATTAGAAGTGCATTACACATATAATGTACATCTTCCACCAGCTTCTTATCATCCTCATATAGAGTCAAAACATCCTTTGAATGGAATCATTGGTACATAATATGTTTTAGTGTGATCTAGAACACATCACATTCAAAGAGCATGATATTTTCAATGAATATTTTGGTTTGCACATTTTGTTCATTTGAACTTACATTGATCATTAACCTATACAGAGTTTTATTATCAATAATGGTTCAAGTGTTATTATGAACATTATCAAATTATCTCTCATTTTAGATACACAAATTAGGATATAATTACTAAAAAAATAGTAATAAAAGGATTCAATGGACATGTTCAAATTTCTATTGGTGGGATCACATTACCACTACAGGTTGGTCCAACACATTTGGCCACCATGTTCATATTAATACCCAGTGCACAAGTATTTGTTATGTTATTGGGACATCCTTAGATTCAAAAACTTCATGGAGTACTTTCTATAGTACACAGATGTTTGAAATGTTTTTTTGTTAATGAGATTATCATAGTTCATGATATTCCATATGAATACCCCTACAACCAAAGGTTATTTTTCTTACATAATATATATCAGTTGAGAAACCTAAAAGATTCAACCCATTCTGAGCATTTTGAAGAAAGTGGTCAACTTGAAAAGGAGGCATGTCCTTGAAAAGCAACATAATTAATGACTTGTCACAAATTCTAGAGAGTCACTCTTTCCTCTAACATGTCCTAGATTGATATTACAAGGCATTAATAGTGTTCCATAAAGAACACTAACACAACATTATTATAATCCATGATGGATTATGAAGAGTCCTTGAGTTCACAATGCTAAAAAACATCCAAAACATACTACAATTTATCACCATGATAATGGCATTTATGTTATAGAGCCAAATCAGTTTTCATATTCTAAGTTGAGACCAGTTAATTCATAATGGCATGATACTTTCCATTCATGAGAGGTCATCCTCCCTATGTTAGATACAAAACCTATTAATTGTAAGGATCTTGTGGGATTCATTGCTTAGTATGTTCCACATTTTGTTTTGTTGCATATATTAAAAAATAGAATATTTCAAAAAATTATAAAAAATATGACCTATGCATGATATGCATATTTCATTTACATCAATTGATTTGTGCTTCAGTATATGCGATACTTCTCTATATCTAGTTTAATATGAAATATGCTTCATAGGTATACTTAAGTGAGTTTTAGAACATAAATTTTATCATTTTTAGATGCAGTTACAGGTGGTGATACTGTCTTAGACCCTAAAAATTTGCATAGATAAAATTCCTCTATTCCAGATACTAACATAATGTGCTCTTATTCGATTCCATTAAATTTATCTTATTGAACACAAACTCTAATTTATCAGATCCAAAATAGTCATAGGCCTTCTATAGCTTCCATACATCATAAAAAGTTCATTGGGACATATTTTACCCAATTTTTATCACTCTATGACTCCTTTTTTGTTCCTACTATGATATAGTACATTCACGCATTCTTTCCATATTTGTTCACTTTCTTTCACATTTTATCTTACTGGATACCTGATTAATTGAATATGTTATTGTTATAAATTTATTATGTAGATCAATTTTACATATTCATGAATGTTTATCATGTTTGATTATTTGTTTCATGCTTTGTGTGTATTCATTACTCTAGATAGTAGACATTTGAACATGTCCTTATTTGTGGCATTAAGACTTATTGTGTGTTTCTATGTGTGTGACATTTAAACATGTCCCTTATATGAGATCCCTTGGCCTTCGTACTTGCTTTATATGATTTTTTGTGTGATCTTTGTGTATGCATCATGGCCATGACTTTTGTTTGTCATTTTTTCCCAATTTATGATGCCATGATAGATATGGTGCATTTCCCTAATTTTTTATGGCATGATCCATATCATTCATATTCTTTGAGTACTTTTATATTAATTTCAAATACTAATTATTAATCATTTATTCATTGTGTGCCTAATTGATAACATTTATCTAGACATGACATTATGTATGATTGGTTCTATATGTATCATACATTACTACTTTTCTCAAATTATAAATATGATTCCATAATCTCTAATGTTATCATTATTACTCTATATTTCAATATTTTCTATAAAATCATTCACATAACTTTTTATTTTGAGCTAAATTAAGCCTACAGGATTCACAACTCACCTCAAAATATGGGACATACACACTGGTTTATTTTAGAGACTAAGCTGAAATAGTCCATTTCACAGATAGAAAACAATAGTGCTTGCTAAGTTGATCACATTTCATACTTAGTTTTTGTCCATAAATCATATTCAGATAATAAGGCACCTTTTGGACAACAATGTAGGTTCTAGCTATCCAAAATGACATGCTTCCATCCTAAAAATCAAAAACAACATTTTCCAGATTTCTCATAATTATAATAAGTATACAAAACATTTTTTTAGTGGTTACTCATAAATAATTTTCAGATTTATACATAGTATATCATATATGTTGCTTAGAATTGGGGGCATCATGCATGCCATGTGGTTCAAAATTTTACATGTGTTTACTAAGAAATTTAGTTGATATTACTCAGTAATCATAATCAAATATCATATTAAACTCATGTGTGTTGACAAATGGTTATTTCATGCTAAGTTTTTACACTAGTTTTTGTATAAGGAATGACAATCCATGCCATTCTCTATGTTCTATACACTAGAATCAGATCATGCTATTATTGCACTAGTTTTGCACCAGAATGAATCTTATTATGTCTATAATAGTTTATTTAAATTTTTACACTAGTTTTACACCAGAATGGTCTATTAGAATTTATACAGGGATTCCAAGCTATTGTATTACCTTGATTTATGTAATGATGGATCAATTACACCTTGAGTTATTAATAAAGTCTCCTAACAATTAGGATTAGGGCATGCATAGACAACCCAAGTGCTTCAGTGAAAAATATATATCCAAGGGTTCCAATCTCTCCAGTCACTAGTTTCACACCAAAAAAACACAATAGTTCACATACATGAAAAAGTGTATTCATTCCTTGTCATTTCATCTATAAATTTATTGTATTTATTTCATATTTCTATCTTAAGTAAGTAATGATTTATACATGTGTCATTTCAAGTTTGCATGAAGTATACTTTAACATATAGTCTACATCCAATCCTAATCAACACAGGTAAACTCAAGTATAACTCTCTTTATTTTACTCTAGTAATTTCACTTTGTTACATTACTATAATGAAATGGGGACAAATGTACCCACTAAAATTAAAATTTATTATTAAAATAATGAAATTATGACCATCTTTTATACACACTTAACCTATGCTCAATTCCATAATTATAAATCGTTATTCCTCTACATTTATGTGGATCACCCTTTATCCGTAAGCAATTCTGATACTAAATATTCTAATTTTTCATTTAAATTAACCTAATATAATTATTAGACTAATTTTCACTTTTATTTTAGTTATCTTTGCTCCTCAGACAAGGATGCTCCTTCAAGGCAATCCTGTTAGAGTAGGGGTTTTATTTTTTCCCATGTTTATTTATTATGGGATTTTAACCCTCACTTGGATTTTTCCTACTTTAATGGATAAACTTGTTTAGGTGTACTTGGAGTTACATTTTGATCAAATTAATAGGAAGTAACTCCCTTGACTTTCTATTTTAGGTACTCTTTTATTATTAGCTTTCTAACCACCTTTTTTGGAGGAGTTACTCACGCACTCCTATTTGTACATCTCTCTTGGTGAGATATTGTTCTATGGAAGATCAGTTTTGGATTTTATCTTGTTTATGAAATATTCTCATGTATGTGATTTCATTTTTTTAAACTATTGTGTTATGTACATGCTTGACTAGTGTGTATCACAAACCTGTACATTTACATGATCTAGAGATCTTAGTATCCACTCTAATATGGTATCAGATCCACTTTGTATTCAATTGTCTAATTTTTTATTATTGTTAGTTTCATTTGAAATCATGAGATTTATTATTTTTAAATAAAATCTAGTTTTCATAATCCATTTATGGGAGCTTTTCATCTTTGGTGGAGCCATTTTTTTGTAGAACTAGTTCATTGGCAGCCATTACCATAGTTTCTATCGTTTCTTTATGATTGCATGTTTTGTGTGCCTTGGTGCATTTTTATATAAAAAAATTACATACCTTTATATAGCCTCACATTTGGTCTCCTCTATCCAGTATCAGCCTATGCTTAGCCTCAATTGGTTCTATGTATTTGAACCTAGTTTTGCATTTCTTCTGAATGGCCTTCAACTACAACATTTTCCCTTATTGAGACTACTCTCATTGCCGACTAGTCAAAACTACCATTCCATGTAGCCTCTATGCCAAAATTAGATGAGTCTATTAGTTAATAAAGAAGCAACATAAAAGACTCCTACAGTTTTAAAGGCTTGAAAGTTTCTTCCAAAACAAGCTAAGTCTCTTGAAGTTTTCCCTAATGTTTTTATCATATTAAATTATTTTTTTATTAACTTGACTTAAAATAAGGTCAAATAGGCTACTTTTATTTTAATGCATAAGAGGATTAGTCAGGTTCAGCAATATTAGTGGAGATTTTTTATTATTTTTCATAAAATAATGTATTATAGACAATATTTAAAAATAAAGTGTTATTCATTTTTCACTTGCTCACATTATACTTGATTTTTTGGATGTATTATCAACTGAGTCAGACATCCTCCTTTGTTTACAAAATCTCATCTTTTGACTCATTGCACTAATTGCTCAAGATGCACTACTAGTTGAGTCCAATGTCTTTTGAGAATGTATTTGTAACATTTTGGGGCATTCACCATTTCATAGTTAGGGGGGTGTACTATGCTTTTTTGGGTCACTCTTTGCATTCTATTTGCAATTTTATTTATATAACAACTTCAAATTTCACTACTACTACAACTCATTTCTATACTAATGGATTCAATTTCAATCAACCAACTAACTCCCTTTAACTATCACGAATGGAAAATTAAGATGACAATAATTCTAAGGAGTAACGGTTTGTATAAGATAACCATGGGTGATGAAACTAAATCTAGTACAAATACAGAGATAGTTAAGTGGTATAGCCATAGTTATGAAGCCTATGGGCTATTATGTCATTTCATAGCACTTGATCTCTTATTTCACTTAGAATATACCAAATCATCTCATGATGTATGGACCATTCTAGGTAAACTATTTCGGGATCAAGACGTGATGAGCGGTCACGATCTTGAGAATGAACTCATTATCCTAAGTCTTTGCAACTTTGACACCTTTAAGATTTCTTCACTAAGTTTAGGTCCTTGAGATTGTAGTTGAAATAATGTGGGATAAATAAATAAGATGACAAACTTGTTCATTATATACTTTCTAAACTAGGTCCTGATTATTCAATCTTTGTCTCTACTTTCCATGCCACTAAAATTGCTTTGGACACTACATGGAAAATTCCCTATTTAGATGATTTCATTATTGACTTAACTAGAAAGAAAGATAAGTTAATCTAAATGAGCACATAAAGTCTATAAAACCTCAATTCTTAATTTTTGGGAATGGGAAAGCAAATACTTCAAACAAAGAGAAGAAAAAGAATAATGAGGATAAAGAGAAGAAGAAAGAATTGACCTATGCCAAAACCAACACTAAAGCCTCCTCTTCCAATGGAAAACCTAAGAAAGATAAGGTTAAGTGTGCCTACTATAATAAAAATGGGCATGATGAAAATAAGTGCATGAATAAGAAAATAGATCACCTAAATCATCTCCTAGAGAATAACAACATAGGTGTTTCAGATTCCATCAAGTAAAATTCATCTACCCAAGATTCTACTAAGGCAAAGGGCAAGGGGAAAGAGAAAGAAAAGGGTAAGGCTCTTGTAGTAGTTGTAGCTTCAACATCTTCATGGGTTATTGACTCGGGTGCTTCTCACCACATGGGATCTTCACTGGTTGAGTTTTATTCTTTAGAGTCATGTAACATGTCTTTTATTAGTCTGGGTGGTGATACTATGTACCCATTATAAGGAGAAGGTCTATTGAAATGGAAGGAGGAACATTCATTAATGTTCTAAGTATCCCTTCTCTTTCATCCAATCTTCTATTCATGTATTAAATCACTAATATCAGCAAAGCCATGAGGATTGATTTTTTACCAAATTCAATTATCATCATGGAGTTACATAGTGATTCTACAATGGTATTGGGTAGGTTAGATCACCAGTCTAGGTTATACACCTTCTCACATTTTGCACTTAATTATTCTTTTATATCAGTGTTAACTCATTCAAATGGAGTTAGAAAATTATAGCATGAGTAGTTTGGCCACCTTAACTAATGCTACCTAAAACAACTTAGCAAAAATGGCATGGTCATAGGCTTGCCTCAATTTCAATTCTCTAAGGGACTTTGTGAGGGTTGCTCTCTTGGAAATCATCTTGATGAAAAATTTGATAAAGGCAAAGCTTGGAGGGCTTCACAAGCATTGGAGTTAGTACACAGAGATGTATTTGAGTCTTTTCCCAGTCTATCTTTCCAATGGCTAAGTACATTCTGACTTTCATTGATGATTTCTAAAGATATACATGGGTTTACTTTCTTAAGAAAAAGACTAAAGCATTTGGATATTTTCAAGACTTCAAGGCACTTATTGAGAAATAATCTGATAAATCCATCAAGGTTATTCAAATTGACAATGGAGGTGAATATTTAGCAATATATTTGAGTAGCTTTTTACCATAGAGGGGATAGATTTATAGTGGATAGTTACTTACAGTCCTTCACAAAATGGAGTTGTAGAATGTAAGAGTAGGTCCTTGAAATAGATGGCTAGCTATATGATTCACACTAATTTCTTGGCACCTCAGTATTGGGCTGAAGCTATTAATTGTGATTGTTATATTTAGAACAAGGTTCCTTAAAAAAATTTGAAAGTCATAATACCCTTTGAAGCTTGGCATGGAAGGAAACTTGATGTTGAGCAACTTAAGTTTTTTAGATTTTTGGCTATGGTACGTATACCAAAAAAGATATGTAAAGCTATGAAACCTCATTTTAAGCCTTGCATATTTATAGGTTATCTAGATGGTGTCAATGGGTACCACTTTCTACATCCAACCAAACATGATTTATTCATAGAGAGAAGTGTTCACTTTTAGGAGAGTATCAAAGAATCAACACTTGACACTTCTCTTTAATTTGATTCACTTAGACTTGATGATTATTATTCTGACTTAAATCATTTAGAGTAGGTTCCTAAGTTAGAGTCTTCTTCTTATTCCAATTTTTTATAGCGAGGGTATTGATGGGGAGTCTTCTACATCCACCTATAGTCATGTTTTAGAGGATGAGGAGTCAACACCTGACTCGCCCACACACAGGCCCTTTTGGGCCAAGCAAACACTTTAGAGTGCATGCGCTTGGGTAGGGGATCCAGTAGATGATATATGTAATCAGGAAAATTATCAAAGTGGGATAGTGTTATGTAGGAAGAAAATTCTTCCTTGATCAAAAATTACACTTAGGATTTGACTTCACTTCCTAATGGAAGGAATTTGGTTTAATGCAGGTGGATATATCAAACCAAGTTTGTAATAAATGGGTCAATTGATAAGTATAAGGCACGATTAGTTACCAAGGGTTTTTTAGAGGTAGCCAACATTGACTACTCAAATTCATTTTAACCTATTACAAAGATGACTTTGATCTGACTCACACTAGCTATAGCCACAACACATGGTTGGGATGTGCACCAAATAGATGTAAAGAGTGTCTTTCTTCATGGAGACCTTAAGGAGGAGATTTACATGGATTAGATACTTAGTTTTGTTCAAGATTCATCCTTCATTTATAGACTTAGTAAATCCATATATGGCCTCAAATAGGCCCCTTAGACTTGGTACACTAATATGTATTCCTTCCTCCTTACTTTAGGTTTCACTAGGTGTCATTCAGACCCCAATGTATACTTTTTGTGCTAGGATGATTCTTTACTGATATTGGCCTTTTATGTTGATGATCTTTTGATCACTAGGAGTTCCTCATCATTTATTTCAGCATTGAAGATAGATTTGACATGATAGACTTGGGTCTTCTACATTATTTCCTTCGAATTGAGATTTCATAGTCCAATTCAAGGATATCACTTACACAACCCAAGTATGCTCTCAATATTTTTGCTTGATTTCACACGGTTGATTGTAAGCCATCTTTGAATCCCTTTATATCAAAATTCAAACTTGAGGCTAATGTTTCTACACCTTTGGTTGATGTCACTTGGTATCGATAGCTTATTCGCATCCTCATTTATCTGACTCATACCAGGATCAATATTTCATACACAGTAGGAATTGTTTCATGATTCATATAGGAGCCCCATGAACTACACTAGAAAGTAGCTAAGTAGATACTCCACTAAATTTAGGGCTCTTATAAATTTGGGATTCAAAATAGATTTGACATAGAGGTTGACTTGGTTGGTTTTATAGATTTAGATTGGATTGGTGATACTCAAAATTGTAAGTCCACTTCAAGTTATAGTTTTTATTTGGGTCTTGTCCTATCATTTGGTCTAGCAAGAAGCAAAATACTATTGTTATATCATCCATAGAGGTAGAGTATAGCAGAGATATTAATGTAAATAATGAGGCTATTTCAAATCAAGGGATTCTATTTGAGTTTAGTATTTCTTTCAGGCAACCCATCATCATCTATTATGATACTTTAGAGTACCATTCAGATATGTAAGAATCCAGTTCAACACCATTAGACCAAACACATTAAGATTCACATGCATTTTAGTCAAGATCTTATTCATGTTTAGGTCATCAAATTGAGATTTTTCTATTCTTTAGAGTAGGTTATAGATATCTTTACAAACCCTTCACTGAGATCAAGTTCATTCATCTATGAGCTCTTCTTGGGGTGCGGTCCACATCAGTAGTAACATCATGTTTGGGGGGGTTTATATCTTCTTCACTTATTTTGTGTCTCTCCTTTGAGGGGGAATTTTTCCTATGTATTTTTTCATTTTCTCTATTTTATTAAATATTTCTTTGTATTGGGTCCCTGATCAGGCCTGGTTATCAGGACCCATTTTTTACACTACCCACCTGGGTTGTGCTTATGGGGGGGTTGGGGGGCGGAAGGGAAGGGGGGGCAACTTTTTGTGTTTCCAATATTTATTTATTATGGGATTTTTACCCTCACTTATATTTTTAATACTGTCATGGATAAGCTTGATTATTTATACTTAGAGTTACATTTTGACCAAATGAATTGGAAGTAACTCCCTTGACTAGTTATCTCGAGTATGGGTTTATTTGTAGAAAAATTTAGATTGTAAAGATAATCAAGATATTTGTCTAATATCCATGCATTATATACTCATTTTGTTATGTATAAGTCTATTTTATCATATCTTCATGATGTATAATAGGTTATAATATGAATAGACTCTACTTTTGGTGCCAAGTACGAGAAGAAGATGAACAGTCATAAACTAGAAACGTCTATATATACTTTTGATTGTAAGAAGAACGAGGTTCCACTTTTGAATAGATCAATAGAGATTCATCTGGTTATGGTTACCTATGTGATTTCTTATTATGTTCCTCACATGTGATCTCATGTATAATGTTTGGTTACTTTCTATCTAATTTAACCCAAATGCTTTATTTTTGTTTATGAAACATTGGTTGTTCTTAATTATTAAATAATGAAAGATAATTAACACTTGATATGTTTCTATTATCCAAACTCTTATATGAATAAAATACACTATTCTACACACTTAAATTATATCGTAACTATCCTCATTCTTAGCATATTCTGATGCTTCAAGAACCTATGCTAAAAATGGTGTGGTGAGCGTAGAACACTCCTAGCATTAATTATGCTAAGATGGTTACCAGGGTAAAGAGATATTGAGACATGGTTAGACCAAAGGATATATAATTTTGTAGAAGAAGAATCAAAATGGACTGGTCTTACTATATAGCAAACCATTTGAGAGCATATTTATGGAGAAATTTATGAAATTTTCTAGTGTGAGTTGCCTGAATTGCTAGCTAACTGGTTAGCCTAGTTTGAATATTATTGATTCAACCCAAGAATGGAAGAAACTATAATATGGAATGAAGAAAAGATAGATCGATTGCATAAATTAGAAATTGAATAGACAAGAGCAATAGATCATTGGGTTGCTACTATAATAAATGGATATATAAATGAGTTTATAGTACAAGGATATATAACTTTTGAAGCTATGAAGGAATTTTTCACCAGAGGAATTAGAGAGAAATTTTTGTAACGACTACCTATCCTTGTGAAGATGTTGGTTGTGAATAAGGCCATGGTGCCTACTCCATCCAATATGGAGTAGTCACTTTGGGTGTATAGGGGTGTGTGAGAAATGATAGTGAATGATGATTAGATGAGTAGATAATTCTTGAACTTGAATCTAGAATGTAGACACAAGGGAAGAAGAGTTAGAAGACAACTCTAGATTTATAACATGAGTTATGACAATAAAATAGATGGAGTAAATAAAAAAATCCCCAATTAGCTATGATTAGAGTTAAGAGTAGTAGTAAAATAGATGAAGAATGACTAGGAAGACATTATGAACAAGAAGAAAGAGATGAAAATTCAATGATGAAGAAAGATGAGATGAAAGAAGAAGATGAATGCTAATAAAAAGAAAGAAGTTATGACAAATAATTGGAAGAAGAGATGTTTGAAGAAGAAGGCAAGAATAGTGTAGAAGTAGAACAGTTAGATGATAAATGTAGTGCACAAATATAAGAATGGTATTATCAAGAGAAGGACATGAAGTATTAATAAAATAAGTAGAATAAGGTTATGAATTAATCATAGGTTTAAACTTAGAAGAAGAAGAAGTTATAGGAAAGAATCATTCACCAGAAGAGCACACATCCTAAAAGCCTAATTTCTTATATTCTAATGGAAGTTTTCAACCAGAGGTATAGGCAAATTATAGTTAAGAAGATCCATTTTTAGATAAATTGCATCATTGGGGTATTGAAATTGAAACAACATCAATTCATAAGGCTTTATATGCCATAGGGTTTGTTGAAACCAAACATAGAAAAATAGAGTGCATAAGTGAACTCTCCTAGTGTATAAATAAATCTTTATAGTGCACAAGTAAGATCGCATATAATATAGCCTCCCCCTATAACAACTACACATCAAATCCCCTTGATGTTAGTTTATAAAATGGGTACTATATGAGCATTTATTAACTTAGCAACATATGTTGGGTCTGCAGACCCTGAATAGTACTTACTAACTTGTGTGATGAGATGGTAAGCTAAGGGTATTAATGATGAGGCTATCAAAAAGTGCAAGTAAATAGGGGCACTAAATGGAAGAGAACTTGAGTTTATGTACATTGGAGAAATTGCATAAGCAAGTCTATAACAGGTTAAGGAATGGCTTATCATATAATTTAAGATAAATAAATGTACACGTTAGACTATTCAAGACCTAAAAGAGATTAGGCAGAAGTCTAGAGAATTAGTCTATGACTATGATCACAGGTTTTTTGACATTATGAATAAGGTGGAATTTACCTTAATAGATAAAGTTGTGTGATTTTTCAAAGTACTATGTTCTATAATCATATTTAATATAATGTAGACTCAATAAGCTACTAAGGTAGATGCTAGAGTTGTTACTCTATGAGTGGAGAAAATTGAAGACTATGGGAAGCTCCCATCATGGGTTCTAAGACTGAAAATATATTACAAGCTTTTATGAAGAGGATGGAACAATATCATGTGGCAGATAAACCTAAGCTAAATCTATGGTGCATGGAGTGTGGGAAAGGAGGACATCACAAGAATGATTGTCCCAAGGTCAAGACAAAGTTCTATGAAATATGTGGAGTAGTAAGGCATGCAACAATGTAGTGTCATCTCCTACAATAGTATGTTAAAATTCCATGGAACTTATATTGTAATTTTTATAAGTCACACAATCATAATGAAAATAAATGTAGATCTTTATAGGAGCTCAAAGAAGACATTATAAAGAATGTATTCACCATCATTATGCAACAATTATCCTCAGCAAAGCATATGATTCTAGGCCCAGAGGTCGATAAGGGTTGTGCAAACCAAGTAGATACGCAATGGATTCCTAGTTTGCCTCACTACTAGCCTCAAAGTTTGGCTAGTTGTACCCTTCCTTTATCTAATTAGACACCACCATCACCACAATGCTAGTATGCAACACCTTGGAATCTATCAATGATGCAGCAGCAAAAACTAGATAGAACCCACCAGTTGCACAATAATACTTTTGGAATTGGATATAACACCTAGTAGCATCAGTACTAGAATATGGTGTAGCAACAAGGAGGTTATAAAGGAGTGTATTAGTCAAATAGAGGATGATCTAAGGGTGGATATAGAGAAGGTTACCAAGGTGGTAGAGGAAATAATTATCAATGCCCTCTTTTGCAATGTTATTTATGTGGAGAATATAATCGTGTGCAATACAATTGCCATTTGAATCCTCAGAGATAATCTTATGATGCATATTGTAGAGTATATGAGTAGCATGAGATAGAAGATTATCTTATCTTAGAAAAGCAAAGAAGGCAAAAGGTTGTTAGGAATGTTAACATGGTGAATGCATGACCTAAAGAGAATGTATTTTTGAATGCCATTACGAGACACCAACACGTAGAAAAAGGATTTCCTCCTCTCGAAATACCTTAAGACTATGGAATCTAGAAAGGAAAATAGGATAAGTACCCGGACCCAACTATAAAAAAGGGGCTCATGTATGAAGTTTCATAGATGTTAAAAAATATTCAACATGAAGACACTACTGAAGGATATGTTATAGCAATAGATGCCCAAATGTATGGCCAAATCATGTGCATTATGCATTAATATGGAGTTATTTCTACACTGATAGATGTACTGAAGCTTTTAAGTACACTACATAATGAATACATCTCTTAGAACATCATAAACATGCTACATAATTTATTGGAATGTTCATAGTGAGGGTAATAGAAGACAAAAAAAATTATTTGGTATTTCAAAACAAATAAGCCATGGGATGTAGATGCACAAATTAACATTGAAGTTGCAGGATATGAAATTCTAAATGTTATTTTTAAATTTGACAGCATTATCAACATGATCCCTAGGTCTACATGAGAGGTGATTAGCCAGTCAGTGAATTTGAGCTTAGTAGATTATGGAATAGTTGATCCCATTGGCAGATTAGAAGACATTGAGATTAAAGTCATAGAATTGAGCCTGTGAGGTGACTTTGAAGTCATTGAATGAAGATAGTAGAAAATAATTAGCTATGTTAATTGGAAAAAAATGGGCATATGACAGTCAGATGACTATCAATACTATGCAAAAAAAACTAAAGGCACATCAAGGAGATAATATTATCATCATTCCTCTGAATAAGGCACATAAACCCTACATCATTCTAGTTGAACTAGACTCTCCTTATGTTGCACAAGAAACTAGCTGGATGAAGGTAAACATTAAAGAGAACTTAAAAACTATACATGTAATCGAGTGTAACTTCTTGTATGAGAATATTAAACCTTAAATACAATCTTTACTCACTCAATATTTCAAGACATCTGAATAGTGGAATCCCAAACTAGTAGTTATTCAGCCATTGGCACCCCAGTTTGTTATAGAGGATTATGCATCCATGTCTGTTAAATCCCCTACTCACTCAAAAGTTGATTTTCTTTATCAACCACATGATCATATGTAAGACTATATAGAGCTAACCAGAGAAGGCACTTTTCCTTGGGAAATATCTTTATCTATCAATAGAGACTTAGATGTGCATCTAATCAATTGGGTTCATGGTTATCATGAACTTTGACCTATGAGAATGGTCTTCACCCAAGAGAGACAACTTAGATCATACTATGTGACTGAGGATATCAATCAATTCATTCTATACCTATAAGTCCATGTACCTTATTATTCAATGGGTTAGTGTCTTAAATTATGCTTTGAATGGAGTTATAGTGACATGGTGGGTGATTCATAGAGATGATTAGCTTGATTGGAATGTGGTGTGTGAAGTTATGATTGGCATATTTCAACTACCTCAAGTCATCAAAAGTAATTAGCCTTTATTTAAAAAAGGTGAGTGCCCTAAAATCCATATCCAAAAATGTGTTGAGGTTTGGACTAAATAATGTGTGGCACCAAAGTACTAGGTTCATATCTTTCATTACACACTTGCCCCTTTACCATTAGCATGGTACATGCATCAAGAATATACAAGGGAGGCAAAGCATTGGGCACAGGTGCAAAGAGAATTCATATAAACTTTTGTCTTTGAAGATGAGAATCCTATGGTTCATAAGGTGTTATTTGAAATCAAATATTTCCTATGCCATGGGTACATAAAAGACTTAAGCAAAATGGTGGAATCTACTACATAGAAGAACACACCCTGTGATCTAAATACAACATTATAAAGATATAAAGCTGCCAAGATGGAAGAACAATCTCTTATGTAGGCATGCCATTGAATAGAGGATGAATAGGATGAAATTTAAGTTTCATATACTATTAGTGATATTAATCTAATTGATTTGTTTGAACCTAAATGGCCACTAGAATCAGTGAAGGACCCAGTCATAAAATTCACTGAGGAAGACAAGTTGTGCAACATATAAATTATAGAATAAGAAGGGTAATGAATGATACAAGAATATAATACTAAATAAAAGCATAATATTTATCATTAACCTATTAAAAATCATGTGGAAAATAATGGAACTGATGAGATTCCCAAACTGTACATATAGGTGACTATTGGACTGAATCTAAATTTTCAAAAGTTATGCAACTTTAATGAAACTATGAAGATGTGTTTCCCACTAAATTTTTAGAGGTCAGAGGAGTCGATCCATCCCTAGTAAAAATTCATATCAAACTCAATGAGTACACATGACCCATAAATAAATGACCATACAAGTTGAACCCAAATATGAAGTTGAAAGTAAAAGCTGAACTAGATACAATGCAAGACACAGGTATAATATATCCCATCAAAAAGGTAGATTAGGTTAGTCCCATAGTAGTACAGCCTAAGAAAATAGGAGAGATTAGAGTATGTGGTGATTATCTAATTTTTAATGAAAAATGTTATAATGATCCATTTTTTATTCCCCTCATAGATAAAAATTTGGAATCTATCACAGGTCATGAAGTCTACTCTTTCATGGATGACTTTAGTGGCTATCATTAAATACCCATTGCATAAGAAGACAAAGCTAAAATGACATTTGAAATGGAATGGGGATCCTTTGCATATACAGTAATTCTTTTTTTCCTTAAGAATGCACATGTAATTATTTATCAAGCACTAGTGAGTGTGTTTAAGGATTTCATTCATGACTTCCTAGAAGTCTATCTCAATGATTGGGGAGTTTTTTCTTTGTTTAAATAATACTTGTCCAAGTTGTTCTTCATGTTAGAATGTTTCCAATCTTTGTGCCTTACCTTAAATTTGAAAAAGTGCTTATTTTTTACACTTTTTGGTGTCCTACTAGGACATGTAGTGTGCAGTGAAGGCATTTTGGTAGACCAAGCCAAAAATGTAGTCATTCTAATTATGCCTCCACCAGTCTACTCCATAAAAGTGAGATATTTTATTGGCCATATAAGGTACTATCAGAAGTTTATCATGGGATATGTAGCCATTTCATCTCCATTAGAGTATTTACTTTACAAAGGTGTGAATTTTATCTAAACTTTGAGTGCCAAGCAGCCTTTATCAAACTAAAGTAGAGACTAGTCACTCACCTATTCTCATCTTTCTAGATTAGATCAAGCCCTTTCATGTTCACATTGATGCTTTTGGTATTACAGTTGATGTTGTGCTTGTACTTCTAGGAGATAGTGGAATGGACCACCCCATACATTTTACAAGTTAAATTTTTTCTAATATAGAAAATAATTGCATGACAACTAAAAGGGAAGCATTGGCTATAGTGTTCACACTACAAAAAAATTTGACATTATCTTCTTGTGTCACCATTTAAATTTTTCATAGATCATCAAACTCTATACTACTTTGTTAATAAATTGATGCTTAGAGGACACATTTCAAGATGGTTGATGTTATTTCAAGAATTCCAATTCTGCATTAACATCAAGCTAGGAAGATAAAATGTGAGACTAGAACATCTCAATCACATCAAAAATGGGGAAGACCCAAAAAAACTATAGGAATATTCCCCTAATACCCATCTATTTTATGTTTCTACAATCTCTAAAAAATTTGAGTTAATTATTAATTTCCTAAAACAAGGAGTATTCCATGTGCACTACCAAGAAAGAGACAAGAAGTAATTTATCACTAGAGCTCTGTCATATACTATTATAAATGGGATCTTGTATCATTTGGGGAAGTATGAAGTACTACATAGGGTAGTTCAGGAACATGAATGACCATAACTCTTATAGGAGGCACACTAAGGAATAGTGAGAGGTCATTTGTCAAAGAAACTATTGCTAGGAAATTGTTACAAAGTGGGTTATGCTAGCCAAACCTTTTTCAAGATGTAATAGGGTAGTGTAACGCTGAAATGCATGTCAACACATGGGTAAGCCACTCTAGAAGGATGAAATTCATTTACTACCTTTGTTAGCCGAATAACCTTTTTAATAATTAGGCATCAATTTTGTAGGACCTATCAATCCCCTATGTAAATGCAACAAAGCAAGGTATATTATCACTATGATAGATTGCTTTAATTGATCTCTTTCCAATAAATGAGTGGGTACTAAGTATCACCAATTAGATTAGGATTTCCCATTTCTATATGTTTTCTTGTGTGCTTTTTTTTTAATGTGTGTGTGTGTGTTTGTAAATTATCTCTTTCATAGCTTTTGGGAATAGGATACCAAGTATAGTGTGCACCAATTATGTGTAGAATAATTTAGGTGCATGATCATAGCTGTCAAAAAGAGCAAAAGAAAGTAATTAAGTCTGGTAAATGTATGGTCAAGTCACATCAACCAAGATATTCATTATATAATGGTAATCCCCAAATAGTTAATGCTAGATCCAAGGTTTGATTGACCTTATCTTCACCAAATGCATGGATGGTCAACATCATCCATTCATAATATAGTACAGATAGCAAAGAACATAATGACATATCTTGATGCATCCATCAATGACTAACTACCTTAATTTCTAGATTGGATAAGATTTGCCACATCAACATTTGCATTGATATTGAATAGATAGCTTAGCATAGCATTTACATGGAAACCAACAAGCATGAAATCTATAAAGGCATAAGGTTACAAACCAAGTCTGCATTTCATCCTTGCAAATATTTTCATGAGCTAAATTTTCAAGAGCTAAGCTAATTTTTACTATGTAGGGAGCCAAAAGATTTTCCATTTCATCACTCAGTGATCATGGATCATTCACAACTCATTAGGAGTTTGACAAATGCTCAAAAAGAAGTAATGGATGTTGACTTTGCACTTCATCAGACAAAATTAATTGATACAAAGTTGTTTTATTACCTTCAAGTAGTAGGGCATAAATTATTTTGATCATATCCTATCGATGTTGTGCAATTATTAGATTTTGTAATCCCCCATTAATTCCACAACATAGATGTCAAGTGCCTACATATAATTCCCACTTTTGTTGACTTGGGAGAGATTATGCAAGTCATGATCAACTACTATAATGAAAACAGCATCTACATTGGCCTCAATACCATGATAGTCATCAACATAGAAGCAATGGCCTGAGCTTTGGGCATGCCTACACAAGGAGATTCTCCTACCCCATATAAGATGAAAATACCTCCTATCCTTCAGAAGGTTAGATATTTATATGTTTTAGGATCTAGAGGGATCTCAAATGAAAAAAATAATGATGAACTAGTGCGCATCCTAGTAGAATGCATCACATAGAGGTTTTGGTAGACCACCAAGTCCATAAAATAAATTCCAAAAGGGGTTGTGGACATTATACACTACATGATCTACTACAATGAGTAGTTTAATTTGCCTAAATACTTTTTTTATGAGTTGATGAAAAACATTGACAAGTGTCGCACATCTTCCAAGTAGACCTTCCAGTACCAATTTCTCACTTTTTTGTTATGATTCACCCAATAGAAGTCCCCTACAAGAGAAGTGCACCCTGACACTGACTATTATCAAACATAGCAATTCTACAACTTGATATGGACACCTAAGCATAGTTTCATAGCCCATGAGGGTAAATTTAATATATAGTGGGAGGAGTGCTTAGAGTTGATCACCACACATCCTCGAGTGCCATCGGATGTCATGCAATACTTGGAGAAACATGTTGCTATAATTTTTCTACTAAAAGGCATATTCATGAGTTGTTGAGGTCTTTATTCAGACATTTTCCATTATTTGTTACCATATCCATGGCACAAGCCAAAGTCACAAAGCAAAAAAACTACATAGCCAATTGTGTAACATCACTCCAAGCTATACCACCTAGCACAGTAGTCCCTATAGTATAGCAACAACTAGAATCCATAACTTTATAGTAGTATAAATTAAAGAGCAAGCTCTTCATCGAACAACTCCTCCATTGAAGCACAAGACAAGGAGTAATGAAACTTGGTTAGATGATCCAAAAGTACCCTAGATCACAAGCTCATATGACCTAATGTAGATGGGCACAGATGAATAAAAGGTCTACTGGGTAATGGTCACTGATATGGTTCAATATTATTATGAAATGGAGGAGAAGGAATTCTTCTTTTAAAAGGTAGTGCATATAATCCAAGTGTGCAAGAAGGTTCCTCAAAGTCTGTGGGTACAGCTATCACCATGCCCTATATCCATCATGGTCAACATTTTATAAGAAGAAGCTAAGTAGATGTAGTGAAGGGTTGACTTCTTCCATTAGTAACCTTCAACCACTTTCACAATCATAGACATCTTTGCACCACTACTAGAAAGTCCACAGGAGTCTAGAGTATGTAGACAACAAATTAAGCATGAGGCTAGAGTTTTTCCTACCCTTAAAGAACACACATTTGACCAAATATCCATGGTTCAAGAAGTGAATCCTTCTTCATATTCAACTTCACCACCACCCAAACATAGATTAGTCACATTGGGGCACAAAAAATATATGTCTCTAGCTCCATAGTCTAGCCAAGTGATTTACTGCTATCACTACAAGCCTAGGAGGTCAAAGAACTCACACCAAAATAACCGACATATAAAGAACAACATGATTCATGGGAAGAAGCATATCATCTATCAGAATGGTGAGTTAGAAAGGATGAAAATAAATGCCAAAAGGATTAATCTCAATAATAGCAAGCTCAACAAGCAAGTCGACAAGATGAAGAATCCAGAGCCACATAAAAGGCCTAGGATGTATAGGTCAATCAAAAAAAGACTCTCAAGGTGGCCAATAAGGAAAAGTAAGTTTTTGATGAAATGAAATATAAATAAGAGGTGCATTAGATGAAGATGGTTGAAGAATATAACAATAAAGATGTTGTGTTTGTTGCTAAGGCCAAGGTCGAAGAAGAAAAGCAACTATAGGATGTAGTGGTGTAGGAAATGCAATATATAGAGGATGTCATTCATGAATAAAATTAAGTAGAATAAGTTGTGAAGAAGAAGATGAATCCATACAAAAATAGTAGGCCCAATCATAGGAATAGTAAGCATGAGCAGCCAAGGCATAGGCTAACCTAATGACACAAGCACAAGATAAGGCTAAACAAGTCAAGGCTATGGCACTTGAGTAACATAAATAGGAAGAAGAGCATGCATAAAATATATAGGAAGAGGAATAGGAAAAATAGACATTAGTGTAGGATGAGCTTAATAATAAATTATATTAGGATGCCAAAATAAAATAGGATAAAGATGATGCGTATCAACTCAAGATTATAGTATAGGCTATGACACAGCAACAAGTTGTATTAGAGTATCCAAAACAAGAAGAACCATCTACAATTCTAATAGGTATATAGTAACCTAAATTACTTTTGGGAGGAGTCTAGCAATGGGACATCTTAACTATGGGTGCTTGGTATACCACCTTCTCTCTTCCACTTATGACCATGCCATGATCTGACCCTTCAACAACTATATAACATTGGCAGCATTCCCCCTTTAGTAAGAAGCCTCATTTGATGTCTTCATATTATCCCTAAATAAATAGTTAGAGGGTGATATTGTATTCCAAGAATCTATTGCACAAAAATTTGCCTCTCTAAAACAAGAAATGGATCAATCAAAGGTTGAGAACATCAAGTTGAAGGCTCACCTACATGAAGCTACCAAGCTTATCTAAAGATGTTTGTCTCAAGTTGGTCACTCAATAAATTGGGGAACAAGTCATGTCCGATCAATGCAAACTCAAAACACTTATCTTTAAGTTAACCAAAGACTAGTGTAAAGCATAAAAACTCTGCAATTAGCACATTGGGGTAGGATGTTAAGACCAAGGATGAGACTCTCATCACTCTATTGGAGTATCAAATAATTCTTGATATTGTTTCACTTCAAGCATAATAAGTCACATGTATCTTATTGGACTAGAATTAGCAACTAGATACTTCTTTAACCAGTTCTAATGTAGACTTTGTAAAGGTTGTCACCACCAAAGCAATCATGGTCATCCACACTATCACTAGGGAGGAGAAGGAGGGATCACTCCAAGAGTCACTAAATGATAATGATAATGTGCATTACAACCTTTTAAATTGGTAGAGTCAACTTTTGTGCAATTTTTTCACTAGCTTTCAAACTCAGTGACGCGTAGATAAGATGGAGCAACTGAGTGGAGATATTCAGATAAGGGTTAAAAACACCAAGGTAACCCTGAGCATAATTGATGATGTTAATCTTAAGTAAATCATTAGATACCATGCTCCATTGCACACTTGGTTGAGGTTGATCTAATAAGTGATGTTAGATTAGTATGCCTACAAGATAGATATGACTCCCTTTTCCAATACAGTTACTTAGATTATCAACACATGCATATAATCCACCTTTAGAACTCTAGTAGATCATCACTTAGCATAATTTTGTGTATTCCAAGTCTAAGGATGCTTCTTTTCAATCATCGTCTATGTCTATGCCACCACCACCAAGTTAAGTACTGCATAGAGTACAAATTTTGGAAATTTTGTATAAAATTTTGCATTAGGGATGATTTAGTAAGATAAGCAGGGATAGGTCGGTTGAAAACCCATAAAGGGTTACCACCTAGTTATGATAGCCTATTGAAAACCTGTAAAGGGTGGTAGGTTGGTATGCTACTTAGTTGAAAACTTGAAATGGTGGCTAAGTATTGCACAAGAGGTGAAAATTATAAATGGTACCTTGAACAATTACTATGATTCATACTAGTCTAACCATTTCTTCAGCCTCTACTCACTTGTGCATTTTTTGATATCCTACTATGTTGTCTCAGGATGAGACAACATTTTAAGTCTGGGAAAGTGTTGGTAGAATAATTTGAAATTTAAAACTACATAGGATATTTGTCTAATATTCGTGCATTATATACTCAATTTTATCATGTATAAGTCTATTTTATCATATCTTCATGACTTGTAATAGGTTAGAATATGAATAGACTCTACTTTTGGTGCCAAGTATGAAAAGAAGATGAACAATCATAGACTAGAAATGTCTATATATATATTTTTTGATTGTAAGAAGAATGAGATTCGACTTTTGAAGAGATCAATAGAGATTCATCTGGTTATGATTACCTATGTGATTTTTTATTATGTTTCTTAAGTGCATCCTCATGTATAATGTTTGGTTACTTTCTATCTAATTTGACTTGAATGTTTTATTTTTGTATATGAAACACTAGTTTTTATTAATTCCTACATAATGCATGATAATTAATGCTTGCTACATTTATGTTATCCAAACTCCTGTAAAAATATAATACATTATTATGTGCACTTGAAGTATATCCTAGATATCCTCATCCTTAGCATGTTTTGATGCTTTAAGAATCTCTGCTAATAGAGTTACTCTTCTATTATTTTCTCTCAGACCACCTTTCTTGGGGGAGTTACTCATGCACTCATATTTGTGCATCACTCTTGGTGAGTTATTATTCTATGGAAGATTGGTTTTGACTCTTATCTTGTTTATGAAATATTCTCATATATGTGATTTCATTTTCTTATAGTTATTGTGTTGTGTACATGTTTGACTAGTGCCTATCACAAACATGTGCATTCACATGATAAATAGATCTTGGCATCCAGTCCGATAAATCCTACTAATCGGTATCATTTGAGGACACAAGATTCATCCTCCCACTAAATAAATATTGATTACCTAAATTTAAAATTGCCTAATAGGTCATACTACACATTTCACAAGTCTCATTCGAGGAATCCACAAAATGCCACCATATATGTAGATTTTCTATTCATTTGTTCACTAGTTGGTAAGATGTTTTTATATTATAAACACCAAAATTATTATAACTACACATTGAGAGGAAATCATATATTCTTCCCAATTATGAGTCCATAGAGACCAAATAGCCCTAATCTAGGTCTAAATACACCAACAAGGTCACAATTCATTGTTTAAGCACATAATTACACCAAGATTGCACCAACATATAGCATTACACCAATATTTCACACACACACCACTGTAGCATATGATAACTAAATGGAGTTTGATCTATATTTAAAGTGTTTATATATATACAATACTCAATTTAGGGGGTTTTGAGATCAAGCACAACTTTAGCCTCCAACCCTTTTTTCCCCATTTATTGCATTTATTCCTCATTGTCTATTGATCTAGGGTTCTAAATGAAGAGGAAGGCACACAATAGCTCTCATAATGAATCAAATAGATTTGATCATACACATAGTATGGAAAGTTAAGGTGCATTTATCTTAATTCACATAGAAGATAAAAACCCTTTTGGACATTAGTGCACCCTATAAATGACAATGTAGGTTACTCTTGTTTGAATAACATGACCTTTTCCTAGATTCAAATGAAGCATTGTTCCTAATTCATAATGAACTCACACACTCCCATACTTAATCACAAAGTCTCTATTTTAGTCCATTAGATCCAAGTTTTAATTAATTTATTTATCTTTAGTCAATTATCATTTTAACATATTTTAATAAATAGGAAGTTCTAAATCAGTTATGCATATTTATTGCATATCTTAGACAATTTGATTTTACTCAACAGTTGGTCATAATTAGATTAACACTTGATTAATTCACTAATTTTGATAAAATGAGTATCATATGTGAATTGAGAATTAAAAAGTAAAGGGTCTAATGGTATACCTGAGTTTTGTGGTATTTGTAGACATGTTCTTCATTATGCCAAGTATAAGACTTGATCTCCATCTCCTCCAATCACATGAAGTTTAATTATTTTTGGATTCTTTTTTTTATACTTGACACTTTTACTTGAACAACTTGGCATTTATATTATTATTTCTTCCTCCTACAATCAAGGCAATAGACTGTTAAATTTTTTTCTACCTCTTCTTATTTTCTTCCTACATATAATGTATCTAATTGTGTAGCCATATGAGTAATGGCATGTAGTAGGTTAAAAAATACCATACACAAGACTTTATTAGTAGCTTTAGATGATGATGGTAAATATCTAATATGGTGAGTCTTATTCATTATGCATCTAGAGTAGTTTCTACACAAGTGGGTGATATCTTCGAATGTGATTTGAGACACATCTCCTCCTCCCAAAAGATCCAAAGCTTCCAAGCATTCATCAATTATGCCTCACAAAAATACCTTTTATAATATTTGTATGGGTTGTCTGTGATACCTTTGACTCTACTTTTACAATTAATCCCAACTTCCTAGGCATGAATCTACCCAAGTGGTCTCTCTCACGTTGCATGCAACCAATCAATCTTCCTTTTCAATTGTTATGCCTTATCCTACAAATGGTTAATAACAATGGATATTTTTGGTTTATAAATTTTACTTGTATAAAAAAAAGTTTTAATTTAGAAATAAATAAATTTATTCTCATTTTTTCAAGAGTTCAATACTTTAAACCTTTCTCAAAAATGATGCCAAAAATGTAAAGAACACACAACCTATTGTAATCTCTTAACTTAAGGAAATTTCCTCAAACTTGAGAGGATATACCCCAAGAGGTAATTGCATAACACATAAACTATATGATCCTTTAATTAATTAGTTAATCCATAGATGTATAACCTTGTGAGGAGTCTATATTATATATGCAACACTAAACTGCGTAGAATAATGAGAGGGCTAATGCACACTTGCTATAATATAAAAACACTTATGGAAAATAAATGATAGGAAAGTAAGTTGTAAAATAAACATAGGAAAGTAAATTTCAAGAAAGTAAATGCTAATTTAATTTTGGAAGCTTTTTACATAGCAAAATTGAAATACACACATAGAAGAAAATTATTGTTTTTAATATCCCCACTAAAATTTAATTAGAATAACGTAATTTTTTTTTAAATTTAAATCTACGTATTCTTTCATTATATTTCACCACAAGAATATAATTAGTGACCCTAGATATACACACTAATTATGTTAACTGTAAAATAAACATGTAACATCTACCAGCTATTGATCACTATCAACATATGAAATAAATAAGCAAAACTTAACTGCATTCAATTCTAGAAAATAATTACATAAATTCCATTCATGGTTGGTACAATAATATATATAGTTTTTTCAATGTATAAATGAGTAATAATTACATTTCATCAGGAATAATGTTTCAATAATAATAAATACAATACAAGATATAAGGCTCCATAGAGCATGAGTTCCCCAAACTTCAGTATCTATGATAATCTCAGGTGTAGTCTCAAAATAAGTACTATTATAGATAAGGAGAGCATAATTTGAGCCCTTTTCACACCAACCATGGACCATCGATCCCCTGCATAATCCACCATTAGGGAACGGTCCTCCCTTTATGGATAGGTAGATAATGACGATGCAGGAATCCAGAGAGACAAGCTAGTACTCGTGTGTTGTAAGATTTCTAATATATGATATGTACCATAAATAAATACATTTTAACATGATATTTCACAAACATGTAAATCATACATATGAAATGATAATGTTTAACTAAATATTACTTTGGCCAAAGTTTTCAATAGTTATTGATCTTTAGGTTCAGTTAAATTCATACAAGCCACTTGATCAAATTACCTTCATCTGGCATTGGTGATGCTAAACAAGCTAGTGAATTATTTTTCACTACTTAATTAGTACCAATAATGTGAGATTTTGTTAATATAATATATAACTAATATATTCATATGAATTACTTCTTATCAGCAAGCATAAAACATGTTGAATACAAAAATAATCAAAGCACATACATTTAGTCCATCAAATATATGTAATGAATCTAAATATATTATTTATCACATAAATAATAAACATATACAAGTATATTCTATACCAACTGGGTATAATATATACTTAGACTACATGTTTCTAATGTCAATAGATTCAAATATAGTAAATTCTATGACAAACAATAATATCATAGTCCATTATTTTTATGTACACACTACTCAATTACAAAACAGCCAGTCATAATAATTTCAAAGATCAAATTTCTCATAAACAGATTCATATCTCACATGAAACATAACCTTTCATTTATACAACTTCTTGTACTTTTAGGAAGTTGTATGCATATGATCACAGTGTCTTATCCCTCAAGATTCTATGACTTGATTTAACAACCAATAAAATTATAATTATAGGCACACATCCCAATACACTAATATATGTTATATATGTGTTTGAGTACCTAAGTCCTCATATAAATATATTTCATATATTTATGCACCTTTATAATATACATGCATAAATATATTGCTCACATAACAAATATTGTTCTATTATACTAATAGTCATATTTTCTATTAAGAACTTACGATTTAACAACCATTTAATTTTACTATTCATAGAATGACAATCAACATCTATTATTACACTTCAACATTTTCTAAACCCCTATTCTTATTCTCTTATTTCAAAGTCATGATCTATTTATGGTAAAATCCAATTAAAATCTATTACCCCATTTATCTTAATTCAGGTCTAAAACTAAATATACTAACCTGAATTATTAAAAATAGAGCACAAAAATCAATCGACCACTCAGACCTATATTCTTCCCATGTTCAAACTATAGGTTTATGATTTCCTCAAGTTTTAAAAGTATCATTTAAATCAATTCGACTCCAACTCAAATTCATGATGAACCATGTAATCATTTGCATAGTCTTTATAAGCATTTAAACTTCTATGCTCAATTTAAATACATTAACATATGTATTATTCCAAGTTTGATGATGTTGACCTTATATATATATATATATATATATATATATATATATAACTATTAAGCATATAGATACGTTATTGGTTTCTATATAGGTTTCCAACCAGATATCCATCCACATAAATAAAATACAAATCATATGATCTGCATATTTAGGTATGTGAAATTGTATGATCTGCATATTTATGTATGTGAGATACTAGTTACATTAATATCCAATTTGACACCAATATCCTCCATTAACAAATGTCAAATTGGTTAATAATTTAAACGCAGAGTTAAGATAGGATTTACATGAATATACACACAGTCCCTGTTTATATGGGATTTATGGTTTTTTTAAAAAATTAAAAACAGTCCTATATAAATATTCTCAATTTGAAAATCATATGAACACAGTATATATATACACATTATCACTATCTTGAATGACTCAATTACATGATTTGTATATATTTTTTCATGGTTTTGAATTAAAAATATATATAGTCCATATATTTTCACTATTTGAATAAAAAATTACACACAATCCAAAATTAAATATCCTCATGGTTTTGTGAAACAAATAAACCCAGTTCACATATATATATGTTAAACCTAAAATAACCTCATAACAAATAGTACCCATAATTTTTATACAAATTTGTTCCTTTATAAAATCAACCCAAACTTCATAACTATCAAATATACACAAGTCTTGCATATTATATATATGCTCAGAATATACTTAACTAAGTATATATATATATATATATATATATATATATATATATATATATAATATGGGTTATTTAATACAACACTCAGTCATTATTTTTATTAAAACCATCTTCCAAAGTCCCATAATTCTTTGACTAGGGCATTTTGTCATCATAAAAAATTAAATCAATTTAACCCTAATGAATACACATAGAATTTGTTTGCATTCATAGGGATTTAGAGGATATAGGTTTAGTGTTATGGATGGCCAAGCTATCCACAAGGCTAAACCTGTATTTATTTTAAAATGCTAACTTTTCAAAAACCCTAAGTGATAAATTCACACACAAAATTCTTCTAAGTTAAACAATAAAATAACATCACCAACCTTTTAATACATTCTAGATGAAACCAAAAAAATCCTCGCCTTTCTTTCTCTTTGCTCTTCTTTCTTCTCTTCTTTATCCTATGCCATGTCCTTCTCCAACTCGCCTTTATCATTATTTTTCCATCTATCACTCTCATACAGGCAAAAGCTCATAGTTTCACAAATTCCATCATGCAAAAAGACCATCTTTTGTGAAAACTATAACTAATCTGAGTTAATTCCATTTTGACATAACCAAGAAAGCCCTAATTCTCTTGAACTTTCCTCAAAATTCTTTAATCCTTATTTTAATCTATTATTTCCTACATGATGCTTTTTGATTGCATGGTCATGTATCTATCTTCCTAAAATTCCATTATTAACATAATTTCCAATGATAACTAACACTTCAAACATCACCATAGTATAGGCATTCAAATATTTGACTAGGTTTAGTTCATAAGACAGCTTGCGATAGTAATATAATTTTGTTAATAAAATATAAAGATAATCAATATCATGACTTAATAACAATATGACTAATGTAAGTTGCTGATATTCTTTTAAATGAAATGGTAAATCAAACAACTACTATATCAAAAAATAATAATATTATATCAATGTAGTCATTGTTATTACTACGTTATATAGACTATCCAATGTCTTTAGTTATATTTATATATATTAAGGTGTTAATATGTATAATGATATTTCCCAAATATCATAATGATAATCAGTTAATGTTCTAAAACATTACAAAGACATTTTGGTTAGTCTATAGACAATAGTAACTAGATATTATTCATGTATATTCATTTTTCTATAAAACATTAACAATCATGAATACAATAATATGACATAATCATATAGAAAAATTATACACTCAATATACATATAATAGTCACAATGCAATCACACAATATTAACTCCACATAAACATTAAACTAAACAAAATCACAGCTAACACACATAATTAATTATCTAAATATAGATAACATCAAAGACATACAAAAGTTAATAATTCAAATAATGCATGTTATGAGTGTTATCAAATGTGGTATGTGTATGGGTTCTAGTTATTCATTTTTCATGCCCCAACACCTCCATCTATGCTACCCTCTCTAAATATTCTCTCCCTCCATCATGCTCTGAAGGATGAATCTCTCCTGCATCTAACTCACGAAAATAAGGTAGTTAGTCCATAACATCATGATATATATCATAAAATAATGTTATAATAACTAATCAACATGATAATGATATAAATAATATACAATATAGCTAACTCATAGCAATGAAATCATATAATCAAAATAACGTACAACTGTCTCATAATAGCATATAACTTACAGCGTAGTTAAATAGTAATAAATTAATTTACTAACCATAATAATCTATGGATCATCAGGTAAATTAGCTTAGTGAGAAATTGGGATGTAACATCCTTCCCCTCTAAAGTTGATAATCATCCTAATGACACTTATTTAAACACCAGTTCTGAATTAAAAAATATTATTAAGCAAGAAAATAACATAGTATGAATCATCAAACCAAGCAAACAAATGTGAAAATAACCTATAAAACTCATCATAGTCCTCACATGTAGCACTATCATTAGAGTATTGGTCTCACAAAACCTTGCACGGTGACACTTCTTTATTATGCAAATGAAGTTTTTGAGTGTCAATTACTCTAATTGGTTCTACCATGACCACCCTGGGATACAGAACCTACATAGCATTCTAATCCAACACATGTGAAGGATCAGCTATATATATTTTAAGATAAGACACATGGAAGATATTATACAATAGAGTTAGGGCTAGTGGCAATGTAAGCCTATACACTATAGGATTGACCACTTCTAAAACCTCAAAGGGTCCCACATATATTAATGAAATTTTTGTTGACTTTTTAAATTTAATCAAGCTCTTATATAACTTAACCCACAAGAACACTTTATTGCCTACTAAAAACTACCTAGTTTTTATATTTAGATTAGCATATCTCTTCTTCCTATCATTGGCCTTAGCCAATCTCTACCTAATTGATCCGACTTGATCTTCCATTTTTGAAAACATCTTAGGTCTAAAGACTACCTGTCTTCTAATCTACCCCAACTAATTGATGTCCAACACCTTCTTCCATACAATGTTTTAAATAGTATCATATTTAAAGTTGATTGGTATGAGTTATTATAATCAAACTCAACCAATGGAAGCTACACTTCCCACTTGTATTACTGATCCATGCAATATATATGAAGAAGATCATTTAACACTTGCTTAACTCATTCAGTTTGATCGTCAATCTATGGGTGATATGTAGTGCTAAAATTTAGTTGCATTCCCAAAGTTGAATTCAAATTTAAATAAAATCTAAAATTTATCTTCAAATCATGATCTGAAATGATCTTTTTTGTAAATCCATGCAAATGATACACTTCCTTAACAAACCTCTTTGCAAGAGTAAGTGCATCATCTATCAAATTGCCTGGTATAAAATAAGCTACCTTGGTTAGCTTATCAACTATAGCCAAGATCATGTTGTGCATGTTTCATGATAATGGTAAACCTTGGAAAAATTCCATACTAATCACCTGCCACTTCCATTCTAGTATTTCATGTGGATATAATAATCTAGTTGGATGCACAATTTAGCTTTTACATGCATGCAAATGATACACTTCCTTAACAAACCTCTTTGCAAGAGTAAATGCATCATCTATCAAATTGCCTGGTATAAAATAAGCTACCTTGGTTAGCTTATCAACTATAGCCAAGATCATGTTGTGCATGTTTCATGATAATGGTAAACCTTGGCAAAAGTCCATACTAATCACCTGCCACTTCCATTCTAGTATTTCATGTGGATATAATAATCTAGTTGGATGCACATTTTAGCTTTCACATGCTAACATTCTAAACAATGTGACACAAATTTCATTGCATCTTTCTTGATTTCCTTTCAAAAATAAAGTGGTCTAAGCTCTACCATGAACTTGGTTACTCCTAGATGTCCTAAATATAAGGCATTGTTTAGTTCCTTTAGCACTATGTGCCTTAGATTCTCCCTATTTGATACATACATCTTTCTATTGTATCATAAAATACCATCATTCTCTATTTTGAATCTTTTGTACCTAAGATTTTGAGAATTCTTAGATAATACTTTCCTGACCTGATCATAGAATTTATCTCTCAATGATAATTTGATCACTTGATCCCTAAAAGTATTCTTGATAATAGCCATGACTGTTATATACCTCTTACGACTTAACGCATCAGCTACTCTATTTTCCTTGACTTTGATATAATTGATATCAAAATCATAATCAGATAAGAATTTTAACCAGCACCTATGATGAGCATTCAAATTTGGTTGGGTGAATATGTACTTGAACCCTAATTTATTAGTCTTGAACTCAAATGATTTTTCCAATAAATAATGACTTCAAATTTGTAAATCATGCACAATTACTGCAAGTTCTAAGTCATGAGGGGCATAGTTCATCTTATAAGGCTTCAATTTCCTTGATTCATATGATACCAATGTACCATCCTACATAAGGACTCCTCCAAGTCCATCCCTAGATGTGTTTGTGATCACTTAAATTGACCATTGGGCTTGAAAACTCTTAGCATTCGTGTTGAAGTAAACCTCCTTTTCAATTCCTAAAAAGCTATTTCACATTTATGTAACCAGATAAAACTTTGATTATTCCATTATAGAGAGGTAATCAGATTAGTTATCTTAAAAAAATTCAAAATGAATTTCCTATAATAGCCCAATAATCCCATGAAACTTCTTACTTTATGGACATTCTTTGGTACTAGCCACTCCATAATGGCTCTTATCCTTGTTGAATCTACTAAAACACCATCTACAGAGATAATTTCCTAGATATTACATTTTATTTTGAAGAAATACACTTAGATAACTTGTCATACAAATTATGCTTCTGCAAACATTATAAAACCATTTCTAGATGTTGAAGATGCTCTTCTCCATTTTTAAAATATATAAGAATGTCATATACAAAGACCAAAACAAATTGATCTAGATAATCTCTGAACACATTATTCATGAGATTCATAAACATTACCAGAGCATTTGTCAACCTAAATGGTAACACTATGAACTCATAGTTCCCATATCAAGTTCTAAACACTATCTTTGAAATATCCTCATCTTTAATCCTTAGCTAATGATATCCTGCTCTAAGATCAATCTTAGAAAAGATTGTTTCCCCTTGTATTTGATCAAAAAAATCATCTATACAAGGTAGTAGATACCTATTTTTGATAGTTTCTTTATTCAACATTATATAATCAATACAGAGTCAAAGAGTACCATCCTTCTTATTGATAAAGATAATTGATGCACCCCATGGTGACACACTTGGCCTAATGAACCATTTTGATAATAATTCCTGGAGTTGAGCCTTCAATTCAAAAAATTTAGTGGTTATCATCATGTATAATGTCTTAGACTATGGTTTCAATCTAGGTATGCTATCGATAGAGAAACCAAACCCCCATTTAGGAGGCAATCCTAACAATTCCTCTAAAAACACATCATGAAAATTCTTAAGGAATGGATAATTTTCAAGGGATGGTTCCTTATATTTCTTCATTTCATTTATCTTTACAATAAATTCTTGAAATCCTTTTCCTTAAGTCTTCTTGAGTTGCATTGAAAAAATTTGCCTAAGCCTCAATTCCCTTTTCTTGCCCTGAATTTGTGTCTGATTTCCAAAATCATTTAGACACTCAACCTTCTTCAGATAGTAGTCAACCTTGGCTTTATACTTTGTAATCCAATTGACTCTTAGGATCACATCATATGACCCTAGTTGTGTTACATAAATATCCACTACTATTGTGAATTTGGGCATCTTAATCTCAACTTCAACTAAAAACTTGTCAACTTTGACTTTTGAATCATTCTCATATTGTACTGACCATGCATTTACCATTACTCCAGCTTGTTTAGATAACTTATTTAGAATTCTAAGAGCTATAAAACATTTTGTAGCGCCTAGATCTATTAAAATGGAAACTGGATGTTCAACCAAAATACTTGATAGTTCTATGCGTGAAGCTTGAAATTCAGCTTGTCAATTATCAACTACCACATGAATACATTGTTGAAACATTCCTTACTGAGGAACGAGACCTTTATTGCTTAAGTTATCCTAGATACACACATGATAAAAATGGTCACCTCCACAAATGAATCAACTCCCAGGTGGTCATTTCTTGTCAGACTATTAGTTTTCCTTGAAACTAATTTTGAAACCATTACCCAATTTCTAGTTACCTAAACCACTATTGAATCTAGAATTCTAACTCTTGAACTGACTTTTGGATTCTTTAATCCTTTGTTTCTAGTTCTTATTTTTGAAAGTTAGCTTGGAACTTCCAAAGTTTTTCTTAAACTTATCCTTGATCTAAGCAAGATATTTCAAATTTTATTCTTATTTGAGTACCTTCTCAAAGACCTGGTCCATGGTAGATGGTCCATAAATGTCCACCTCTCCACCAATCTAGGGTTTTAATCCCATACTAAACTTATTAATTCTGAGCTTTTCATCAACCTGATATTGAGGTACATATTTTAGAAGCTTGGTAAACTATTCTCAGTACTCATTCACTAATAGGTCTCCTTACTTTAGATTCTAAAATTTTTTAAGCTTTTGCTTAAAATAAACTATGGAAGCCACCATGATATAAACAATGTCATAAAATACTCCCAAGTAGTGGTGGTCGAGTTAAGATTCATTTCTAACTTTTTGTTGGCCCACAACATAACTACTTCACCAATCAACTAGTAAATTGCTTTAGTGATCTCAGAGTAGTTTTGAATCTCAATATACTTCACCTTCTCAATTAACCATGCTTTAGTTCTATCTCCCATAATGGTTCCATCAAACTTAGGTGGATTCACCTTTTTCATATCTCTAACCAATTCCATGGCTACATGTGCTCTCACATCCTGAGGCACTTCCTCATGTCTTTTTTCTTGAAGGATTACCTACTTAATAAGATGATCTTTAAGCACATCATGATGGGGTTCCTCTTCATTTCTATGAATTTCATACTATAGGGCTATAATTCAGTCCCTAGTCTCATTAATGGCTGCAAGAATCTAATCTAAATTTGTTGTTTACTTAGTGATAAATTGGTTAAGATCAAACAAAGGGTTTTTATTATTACCATCTGAAAGACCCTCATAGGATAATTTAGATCACACTATTTTTTTTCTAATAAATATAAGGATATAAAAATGTTAGTGGCCTTATTAAGTCTTAGAGTTAGAGCCACAGTTCTAATACCACATGTAACATCCCCACTAGGATTTACTTAGAATAACATAATAATTTTTTTAATTTAAATCTACGTATTCTTTCATTAGATTTCACTATGATAATTTAATTAGAGACCCTAGTATAACACACTAAGTATGTTAACTATAAAATAAACATGTAACATCTACTAGTTATTGATCACTATCAACATATGAAACAAATAAGCAAAGCTTAACTGCATTCAATTCCAAAAAGTATTTATAAAAATTTCAGCCATGCTTGGTATAATATTATAGCCATTTTTATAAATGTGTAAATGAGTAATTATTACATTTCATCAAGAATAATGTTTTAATAATAACAAATACAATACAAGATACAAGGCTCTACAGAGCATGAGTTTTCCAAACTCTAGCAACTATGGTAATTTCAAGTGTAGTCTCCAAATAAGTACTATTGTGGGGAGGGAGAGAATCATATCAGTTCTTTTCCACACCAACCATAGACCATCAATCCCTCATACAATCCTCCATCAGGTAATGGCCCTCCCTTCATGGATGGGTAGATAGTGATGGTGTGGGAATATAGAGAGATAAGCTAGTACCTATGTGCAATAAGATTTCTAATACATGATGTGTACCATAAATAAATACATTATAACATGATATCGCATAAATATGTAAATTGTACATATGAAATAACAATGTTTAACTAAACATTATTTTGGCCAAAGTTTGCAATAGTTATTGATCTCTAAGATCAGTCAAATTCATACACCACTTGATCAAATTACCTTCATCTGGTATCAGTGATGTTAAGTAAGCTAGTGAAGTCCATATCACTACTTAATTAGTACTAGCAATACAAGCTTTGGTTAATATAATATATAATCAACATATTCATATGGTTTACTTCTTATCAGCAAGCATAAAACATGCTAAATAGAGAAATAATCAAAGTACATATATTTAATCCATCAAGTATATGAAATGAATCTAAATATATTATTTATCACATAAATAATAAACATATACAAGTACAGTTTATACCAATCGAGTATAATATATACTTAGATTGCATGTTTCTAATGTAAGTGGATTTAAATATAGTACATTCTATGACAAACAATAATATCAAAGTCCATTATTTTTATGTACACACTACTCAATTACAAAATAACCAGTCATAATAATTTCAAAGATCAAATATCTCATAAACAGAGTCATATCACACATGAAACATAATCTTTCATTTATATAACTTGTACTTTTAGGAGGCTATATGCATATAATAATGGTGTCCTATCCCTCAGGATTATATGACTTAATTTAACATCCAATAAAACTATAATTATAGGCACACATTCTAATGCACTAATATATGCTATATATGTGTATGAGTACCTAAGTCCTCATATAGATATATTTCATATATTTATGTACCCCTATAAAATACATGCATAAATATATTGCTTACATAACAAATAATGTTATGTTATACTAACAATCATATTTTCTATTAATAACTTATGATTCAACAACAAATTAATTTTCCTATTCATAGAATGACAATCAAGGTCTATCACCAGATTTCAACATTTTATGAACCTCTATTCCTATTCTCTTATTTCAAAGTCATGATCCATTTATGGTAAAATCTAATTAAAATCTATTACCCTGTTTATCTCAATTCATGTCTTAAAATGAATATACTATCATGAATTATTGAAAATAGAGCACAAAAATCAATTGACCACTTAGACCTAT